>VXBP01004482.1:0-28751 GCA_013400115.1 Rhinopomastus cyanomelas
ATCACCTAGACCAAGTCACACAGGATATATAATAATTATTAGATTTTATATTATTAGTTAATAATAATTATCTAATCCAAACTTTACATTGAAATGAAGTTTATATTCTGAGCCTGTATCAACAGATGATCCCTTCCCATTTCTTGGACTTTTTTTTTGGTGAAAAAGCAGTTTTTTGAAAGCACATTTGGATGTGTAAGCCTAGAATACATGAATGTAATATTGTTTTGGAAGACTGTCCCGAGTGCCAGGGTTGACAGCCTCTGATTCCCTTAAATTTTTCTCTGTCTTATTCTGAGGAAAAATGTGATAGTTTTTTTGTTTGGCTTCATTTAATATGTTTTGCTTTAAATAATGTCTAAGCCAAGAAACTGCTGCAATAGGAAGCTGAAAACTTCAGGAACATGTATCGTTATTCATTGTAGTGTCTTACCATAAATAATTAACATATTTTAATGGATTAAAAAGAATGCAAGAGCAACAGTTTTCATTTATCTATAATAGAAAATGAAGAGGAGGAGGAAGAAGAGGAGGAGGAGGAGTGAGCTGACAGGATGGTATGAGATAGTAAGAATTAATGAGTAAATAATGGTTACAGCGTTAGTCATCAGTTTTGACTTGCACATCCCATATGCTGCACACTGCAATGTCTTACAAACATTTTGAAATACACTTGTTTTGTATGGAAAAGAACATGGATCATATTTAATCAGATCTTCAGAAGAAGTCACTTCGGATGGGAATCTGAGAATTATTTTCTCTCACAGTTTCTTCTATTTTTATTTAATGTGATATGATTCATAAATATTTGATGGGCTATGGCCCAGTAAATGTCATATTCTTGGCTTTGGAGGCAAATAAACTTCAAGTGTAAATCAAAATGATATATCTTTTCTCTGGAACGAGTATGACAAGTACTATGTATCTGAGGTTCACACTCTAGATCTGTCAAAATAAATCACAAAAGCTCAATTGTATTCCAAGATTAAAAGAGTAAATCTGTTGGGCAAATCTAGATCCAAAATTTAGCAGTGCTGCTTTCCTATCAGAACTTTCCTGGATCTTTTTTGTCTTTCCACTTGCTAACAGAGCTGGAAGTATATTTCCATAAACTATAAGGGTGTGTCTTACAAAAAGTACTTAAAGCTATTATGACATTTTTTACTGATGTTTTAAAACACCTTTCTGCCTAACAGACAAAATTTTCTCCCTCTGACCTCGGTGCTGTGCTGAAAATAAATTATGGCAATCATCTTTTCATGGCTTCCTTCCCTTCTCTGGATCATACCCAAAAGGCAGGAATCAGCTCTGACCTGAAAGAGGAGATAACTATAAACTGCATGAATTGTATCAAAACCTGCATGATTTTTGATGAGCTGTGCAGCTGCACAAGCATGGAACAGCAGCAGCTAGCATTGAGAAAGTGGAAACTGATGCATTCTGCTTCCAGAATTTCATGGTGAAGCACTCCACCTCTCTGTTGAGGTTGGTCAAACAGCAGAGGAAGACTGAAGATGTATTTGTCGCCTTTTTTGTTGCCACCTTCTAACTTGTAAACCTCATTCCCAACCCTCCCAAGAGATACGTACACACTGAGGCATGGGACAAGCAGATTACTTGGGCAACAGGCAGCTGGGCAGACTTCCCAAATAGAAATTCTTGGTTTTCGTGGAAATGTTTTTGACTCAAAGTTTTCAGTTTCCAAAACAACAGAGCAGTGATGAAACACTTTCCCACACAAATATGGCTGCTTCACGAAAAAAAACCAACCAATATCAGAATTCAGTAAAAGCAGAACAGAATTATAATGTTAGAGATGCCAGCTGCCATCCCACACTCTTAAATATGATTTTTCTTTGATGGATTTGTTTGAATTCATTCTACGAACAGTAAGAGCAATTAGCAATGGAAAATGCTTATTTTAAGTCATGTAATCTGTCTCTTTAAGACATGAAGTTACCCCTGCTAATGGTTGGTTATTACAAAAATGTAGTTCATACCCTAATATCGTTGGAAATGCTCCTGCTTGCATTTGCATTCTATAAAAAAAAAAATCTCAAACCAATTTTCCTGCCATAATCAGAGATGTGAATTTTAGCGTCTTTAAGTATATATTGAAGGGCCCTCCTTCAGCATCTCAAGGGCCCTCCACTCCATTCTACATGAAACCTTCTGTTGCTAAATGATTATCTTACAGAGAAATAAAAAAGAAGGGGACACAACCAAGCACTTCTTGTTTTGAAAGTACTAGAAAACAATATGAAAGGTCAATGTCCTCAACACATTTTGTAGGGAGCCTGATTCCATTGGTGAATCTCAGGTGTTGTCCGGGAAAGCTGCCTGGGTTTGAGCTCTGAGGGGAGGAGGCCAAGTCTGGGATGTGACTGTGATTAAGTATGGTTGTGATGCCAGCCACCTCAGCTCTGTCAAGATGCAGGGCATTTCTGGACATGCTCAGAGTTGTTACAGATGCTGAGTGGGTTGTCTGTGAAAACAGCTATGGCACTTAATTTTTGCTGAAATGCTGTTTTAGAGCTACAGAGATTTCTGGGAGTGGTGGGCATGGAGAAGAAAAGGGAGATTTAGCCCTCATTTTCCACACCTTTTGGTTAGCTAAAGAGTAGTCTATCAAAATGTTTTCATTGTTTTGCTTGGCTTTATGAAAAAGTACTAGTCAGATTAGTACATGCCTGCCAAATACCTTATGAATAGGTGATGACACAAGTTGATTTGGAAAGCTTTGTAATGAAAGGTTAAAAATTAATTTCCTTATGATCTACTTATACTATTCCACATGCTTTTCAATGTAAAACTACTTATGATCACTTTAATCTTAACATTTTTAAGCATTGATTAAGCAGTGTAGCTCTCTCTATTTTGGAATGAGATTTAATGGCAGTGCCAAAAGCCATTTCCATCCACTTTCATGTGTTTGGCATTAGAGAAATAAGTCAGTATTTCAGAAGAATATGATAAGCTCCAGAAGTTGCTTTTGTTCATTATTAATGCATCAGGAGAAAATTTTTTATCTTTGCAAGCACAAACAGCTGTATCTAGATTAAGGAGGATATGACTAGTGTTGATGACACGCACAGTATTTTTTTAATTGTTTACCTTTTTACTATAGGACCTTACATAAGAATGTACCTTGAGATACTGGATGACTCAGAAACAGAATCAGCTTTCTAGCCTTCATCATCTATTTCATGCCTCATAATCTGCTGCCACTAACCAATTCCTTCTGCTCACTTCACTTGGAAGTCTTCTGCGGCTGTTTTTGTTCTTTCTGGTGGGTTCTGAGCATTATGTGGCATTAGCAGGTGACACAGAGCAATTGCAGCCCACTTACACAATTAATACAAGACTGCAGAAACTCTGGAGTGTTCTTGAATCCTATAAGGCAATATGAGGAAACAGCACAGTCCTGTCTCCAGGAGAGAAATGAACTGTCAAAGCATGAAAACTATGCAAAATGTATACAAACATTTCCAAAGGACATCAGTGATATAACTGAGGAGGCAACTAGTGGTTGAAAAACACAAGATTTAACTGCCTGATGATGACCTCTTAACTAAGAGATGTGGATCAGCTCATTAGGTGTTAGAAGGCATAATGGAAGCCAGTGACACAGTGTGGGCTCACACAGTGTGTGCCAGAATTTTCAGATGTGCAGTTTTGAGATTTCATGAAGAAAAAAAATTGTGTTGCTTTGGGAGGACCCCCTATCCCCACAGTGACTTGTCCTGGGGGGAGGTGACACTGTCCCAAGTTCCTGCCCTTAATGGATGTTGTTAGGTGAGGAGATAAGAGGGCTGGTAACCCTGAGCCCTGCCTCTTTTTGCTGAGGGCTTTCAGCTGCTGCCACATGCTAACCCCCACTCCCCTTCCTGGGGTGGAGGGGAAGGTGGCTTCCAACAGCTCCCTGCTCCATTTTCCCCATCATAAATGGGACAGAGGGGGCTCACTGGGTCCACTCCGCTCCTGTAAACAGCAGGGTGGAGGCGGACGGCCCTGCACAGTGCCAACACTAGCAAGGAAAGGGTAACCATAACCCAGTGCCGACCCCACCCCAGGCCTGGCGTCATGGACTGGAGAAGAAAGACTGTGGTAAAAATCTACTGCCCCCCTAAACACAGAGTAGCCCTTCAGCATCAAGGTGAGCTAAGGAATTCCTCTTTTTCCTCCTGGAGCTGAGACAGGAAGAGGGGAGGGGAGGGTCCTGGAAAACGCTCTTGGCCACTTGCAAAGTGTGTGCATGGGGGGACGGCACTGCTGATGCAAACATCCATCTCCATCTTGGGCGCTGCAGGTGGCTGGGGCCATGTGGCTGCTCGACACCATTTTAGAAAGACTGATCAGCGGGAAGAGAGAAAGAATTCATCACTCTGCACACAGTCTGAGTGCCTCTGTACTGCAGACAGGGGTGATGCATGAATACAGATGGTGATAGAGAGGGTGGTGGTACTCATCTCTACTTGACTGACATGCTCTTTTCCCCCAGATCCCTGATATGAAAAAAGATGCAAGGACTGATAGGATAGTGATCTCCCATTGTATTTTTCTCAGAACATGTGATGGCCTTTGTGACACAGTCTCTAGTTTGCGTACACTAACTTGCTACACCTTTTCTTCTTTCTGTATAGTTATGGAGTTTTGCAGTTTCTCTGAGCTATTCGTTGTCCGGCAAATTTATCTGAGATCATAGAATCATAGAATCATAACGGATTGGAAGGGACCTCGAAAGATCATCTAGTCCAATCCACCTGACACAGCAGGATCACCTAGACCAGGTCACACAGGAACACATCCAGGCGGATCTTAAACATCTCCAGAGAAGGAGATTCCATAACCACACTGGGCAGCCTGTTCCAGTGCTCTGTCATCCTCACTGGGAAAAAGTTCCTTCTCAGGTTGATGTGGAACCTTCTATGTTCGAGCTTACAAACATTGCCCCTCGTCCTATCACTACATGACACCGAGAACAGCCCAGTTCCATCCTCCCGACAGCCACCCCTCAAATATTTGTAGGCATTAATGAGGTCACCCTTCAGTCTCCTCTTCTCCAAGATAAAGAGACTCAGCTCCCTCAGCCTNCATGCCAATCCCTCATCCAAGTCATCAATGAATAGATTGAACAGGACTGGTCCCAGCACCGACCCCTGGGGCACTCCACTAGATACAGGCCTCCAACTAGACTCTGTCCCACTGACCACTACTCTCTGAATTCCACCCTGTAGCCAGTTTACGATCCACCTCACTACCCGAAAATCGAGACCACACTGCCTGAGTTTGTCTGCAAGGATGCTGTGAGAGACCATGTCAAATGTCCTTTTGTAAAGACATGCTGACTGTCCCTAATGACCCTCCTCTTCTTGATGTGCCTGGAGACAGTCTCTAGAACAAATTGTTCCATCACCTTTCCTGGGATGGAGGTGTGGCTGACCAGTCTAGATTTACCTCGGTCTTCCTTCTTTCCCTTTTTAAAGATTGGGGTCACATTTGCTATTTTCCAGTCCCTAGGCACCTCTCCTGTTTCCCAGGACCTAGCAAAGATGATGGAGAGTGGCAGGGCACCCACCCTCATTCAGCAGGGGTCCTACCATGTCTCTAGTATTGGTTTTACCTGCAATGTATTTGAAGAAGCCCTTTTTGTTGCCCTTGACCTCTCTTGCAAGGTTTAATTCCAAGGAGGCCTTGGCCTTTCTAGTTGCATCTCTACATTCTCTTACCAGAGCCTTATAATCACCCCAGGTGGCCACCACCTCCTTCCATGACCTATAGGATTTCTTCTTCTTCTTCCTCAGTTTGCCTAGCAATTCCCTGGTTAGCCACGCAGGTCTCTTGGTTCCCTTCCTAGACTTATTCTTTGTTGGGATATTAATTTCTTGTGCTGCAAGAAAGGGGTCTTTTAATGTTGACCAGCTATCCTGAGCTCCCTTGCCTGCCAGTACCCTGTCCCATGGGATTTCCACTAGCAATGGTTTGAAAAGGCCAAAGTTTACCCTCCTGAAGTCCAGGGTTGTGGTTCTGGTAGCTATTCTGAGCCTAACACATGAGACGCTGAACTCCACCATCTCATGGTCGCTGCAACTAAGGTGACCCTCAACCTTCACTGCTTCAGCCAGACCCGTCCTGTTGGTGAGTAGAAGATCCAGCAGGACTCCTCTCCTAGTGGGCTCCTCCACCATCTGCATCAGCAAATTGTCACCAATGCACTTGAGGAACCTTTTATACTGTGGGTGGCTGGCTGAGCAGGTCCTCCATCAGATATCTGGGTAGTTAAAATCCCCCACGAGAACCAGGGCCTGCAGCTGTGAGGCTGCTGCCAGCTGGCTGCAGAAGACTTCATCAACTTCCTCACTCTGATCTGGACGTCTGTAATAGACCTAACTGCTTTGTTTTCTTTTCCTTTCTCTTTAATTGCAGTCTTGAACCCACCACATGCTATCAGAGAGGATGATAGAGCACTGGAACAGGCTGCCTGGGGAGGTTGTGGAGTCTCCTTCTCTGTAGACATGTAAAACCCTCCTTCATATGTTCCTGTGTGATTTGGTCTAGGTGGTCCTGCTCTGGCAGAGGGATTGGAATAGATGATTTTTTCAGGTCCTTTCCAATCCCTAATGTTCCATGATTCTGTGATTCTCTGGCTGGTTTCACATGTAGACTGTAGAAATGATCTAAGTATGGCCATGAAATGGGAATGTTACCTTGCAGCTGCTAAAGGGTAATAGCAAAAGCGTAAGCAATAACTGTCACATAGAAGTTATGCTGTACTTTTGTATCCCAGTGTATTCTATAAGTACAAGGGAGTCCTTTTATAAAGGGCATTCTCTTACCTGGTTGTCAGATGCCCATAAGATTATGATTCCTTCGAAGGCCAAAGTCACACTCAGAAGCTTTCTCTATTGTAAAAGAAATAAGCGGAGAAGCACGCAGAAGACAGTGAATTTCTGGCACACAGGCACCATAAAAGTTGTATGGAGTTTGCCCATCTCCTCATTATCAGAGGAAAGTATTATTTCTGCTTCCAAAGGTTGTGTAATTATTTTATGCAGTTCCTAATAAGAAGAAAACAGAGGAGAAGGGCTTACTTGAAACCTAACTGGTCAGAGATAAGTGAAAATTGAAGATCTTGGGAATGTCCTCAGAGCAACAAACCAGTGTCCCAACTCTGCAGCAGGCTTGCCAGTAGAGCAGTTCAGTGGCATATGAGGACACTGTAAGGGTATTGTTTATGAAAAGATGCTAGAACAAGATTTCTAGTTCAGACCTGCTCCCAGGTTATGTATTCAAGCCTAAGGGTATTACTTAGTTTAATTATATAAACAGTTTTCTAAAACAGGACATGAAATGTGGTATACAAGTGATTGACAACCATGTTGTTTAGATGGATTAAGAGAAAGTTTATCTTGGATGATGGGAGGCAGATAGCTCTGAGAAGAACTATCGCTCAGTTTCAGGCAAATAAGGAAGGCTGCAGTTGCATCTTATTCAGGAACTCTTTTAAAAACTTGTCTGAGGTTTACAGAGTTAGTCAAGATCCCAGGAAAGTTAGCTCTATGACTCCTAATCTCATCAATGTAGAAGTTCCCAGGTTAACACTATGGAGTGTGGTGGAAGAATGAACATTAAGTGCCAAAGATTATTTTAAGACCACACATAGTAATTTTGCTTAGTAATTGTCCTAAACATGGGTCAAATGCTGTATCTCAGTGGACTTTATAAGTGCTTATTACAGAACATGGAGTCGTCTTATAGATGTTTTATTTAATAAATGATTTTTAAGGGAGGACAAGGAATGTCAAGACTTTAATTCCCCAGGTGCTTCTTATCAATTGTACTATATCATCTTTATACCAAGCTTTGGCAGACCCACTGCTTATAAGTTTGGCTTTGGAATTATTACATTTAAAGCCTTTATCTCCAGCACTTTTAAAAACAGCATCTGAGAGTGGAGGAGTTGATAAAAATAACTGTTTGGGCTGTCCCAAACCTCCCCCAAGACTGGGTGGTTATATGAAAGGTCCAGGTTCATCCTCAGATGAATCGTAAATTATACACTGCATCTAATAGTTAGAAATGCAGAAAAATGTGACCTCTTGACTCTTCCTTCCCGAAACAGCTAAAGTTCTCAAGAAAACATGAACTGTTATAAATATTAATAACTCCCCTTAGACCCTAATTTTCAGCTGAAAATCCTTTTACAGAACTTGGTTTTCAAGAGTGAAGTAGAATTCTTGGCAATTTGAGATCAGGACTTGAGAGAACACATTCACTAGTATGCAAGACAATTCTTATTGTTGATTATTTCATTCAAGAATATGAGAGACAGCTTAATATTGAATCTGGATGCTGAGCCAAGAAATAATGTATCTGCAAAGTGCAAATAAAGAATATATCCTCCTCCAGCTTCAGAATTTTGAGTTCACAGAAGATGTGAAGTGGGAGAGGAGTGTGGAATATCAGTTTTTATGTTTTAAATCCTGTTGAGCTGTGCAGAGATTATAAGGCAAAACCTCAAGGTGGAGTTACTGTTGCTCTTAATAACTGTATTTACTTGTACATAAAAAGCAAAAGGATCAGAGCAGGCAGATGGGTACAAGTTCTGTGATGACATCCCTGGTGATTTTGCCACAATACTGGCAGTTGACAAGGTACTGCAGGCATGCCCGGGGAAATGAGGAAAGATTTCCTCTGCAAGAGTGACACTTGGACAAGCACAGTAGTCTGAACTGTTCACATTTTGGAGTACATTTTTCAGAACACTTGAACTAGCAGCATGTAGGCTGCATTTCTTTTTACAAACAGAAGAATCAAATTTTAAAAAAAAACCACAACAAACTGTTCAAACCAGCTTTGTCCTGCTTTTGCAGCAACTACAGGTATATCATAAGGAGATTTTATCTGGTGCTAGCAAAATCTCGGATGCTTGCTTTCTGAACAAACTGACCGCTTCATAAACACAGCAAATCATCTCATTAACTAAAGTGTCATGTTTCTTAGAAGCAGTAAAGACATATATCTTTTACAGAAGTAGCTATGTCAACCTCTGTCAATTCAGTATTTCCTATATAGTTGAATATTTGTAAATCGTTCTTGGAAAAAAAGTTGGAAAAAAATATTTAATCAGTAGTCATTCAACACAAATGAAGTGGAAAGCTACCGGTATGCATTTATTGTTGTTTGGAATAATTTAACTTGCAGAAGGAGTTGGCAAAGAACTTAAGCAATATTTATCTTTAGGGAGTATGCACAATAAAGTCACTCCACTTCTTTAATTGCTTGGATTTTTTTTAATTGAACTGTTCAAATATAAACGTCTAATAATACTTAGGCCTATATTTAAACTGAATTTGAGATGTAGGCTGGTACTCCAAACAGTATATCCAAACATTAACTTGGTAATTGTTATTGAAATTATATGAGATGATAATTCATATAATTTGTGTTGATTCAAAATTATCAATGTAAATGTCTTCAGTGATGGGAAGAAACTATCCCATTATTTTGCATATGTTTTTCTGTAGTTTCCATTGGATAAACTTCACGTTTATTCTCCCATTATGGAAAACCATTTCTTTAAAATATTAAAATACCAGTTGTCTAAGTACCAGGAACTTCTGAATACACAGAATCCTAAGACTGATCTACAGGTGTGTGTAAACCAGCACTTAAAGATTTTAGAGAAAATATGCCACAGACATTTGTAACTGATGAATAATAGTATATAGTTTAGAAGTGTCTTCACAAAGCAATACAATCAAACAGGACCATCTTTAAGCACCAAAGATAAGCCCAAGCCACAGAGTGAAAAGAGCAAGCTAAATTTATGGCACATGACTCATTTCAAGAGGGATGTGGAGCTGCTGGAGGGAGTCCAGCGTAGGGCAATGAGGATGATGAAGGAGGTGGAGCACTTCCCTTATGAGGAGAGGCTGAGGGAGCTGATTCTGTTTAGCTTGGAAAAGAGCAGACTGAGGGGTGACCTTATTAATGTCTATAAATATTTGAAGGGTGAGTGTCAGGAGGATGGAGCCAGGCTCTTCTCAATCTCATCTAATGATAGAACGAGGGGCAGTGGTTGTAAGCTGGAACATAGGAGGTTCCATATAAATATCAGAGGAACTTTTTCACACTGAGAGTGATGGAGCACTGGAACAGGTTGCCTGGGGGGGGTTGTGGAGTCTCCTTCACTGGAGATGTTTAAGACCTGCCTGGACGTATTCCTGTGTGACTTGGTCTAGGTGATCCTGCTGTGTCAGGGAGATTGGACTAGACGATCTTCTGAGGTCCCTTCCAATCTCTAATGATTCTATGACTAACAATGAGACACTCACATCTGAATCTATTGATTTTAAGTCCAAATTTCAGGCGAGCAAAGTAGAGAATTTTGCTCATGTACTTGATGGTCCTGAATTATCTTACATGATAGGATTTAATGAAGGCAAATTCATATTATTCATCCTGTTCTTATTTGAGAAGTCACTCCTTTTTACTAACCACAGCTGGACATCTGCAGCTGGACAGCCAGTTTGAGGAGACCATTGTGCTAGAGATAGTACACATGTGAATAACCATGTAGAAGTTTTAAGTATTTAGACAATCTCGCAAAATTGAAATTATATTACAAAATTTATTTTAAAGAAATATAATTCATTTTAACAGAGGTAAGCTCCTCTCTTAACTTGTAAGCACTTTGGATTAATGTGTTTATTTGGCTTGCAGAACCAAGATCAGCATATTTAAAACTGCAGGTTAAGAAGATAGTAAGGAAAGATCATTACATTAAAAGACACAAGTGCAGTTTTTATTCACTAATTTTTTTCAAAATTATCAGCTAGGAGAGAAACTAGTCATGCAGTAGTGTCACAACAGGTTATCAAACCTAACCGTTGCTGTGTCCTCTGTCTAAAGCACTGCAGCAAGATGATATACCAAGTTAGCACGTACACTAAACTCTGCCCCTTATTCTCGAAACAGCAACAAAAATAGCATCAGTAACAGAGAGCTACCATAATCTAGCACCACAGCATGGATCTGTACCATGCCCAGGCAGACAGCTCACTACCATAGACAGGTTACTCTCACATCTGCCTTTATTCGCCCAGACCACCAGCACTTAAGGTTGGAGATGACAAATCTCAGGAGCAAGCTGTTACAATCAATAAAAAAGGACTTTACAGAGCAAGAGAAAGTAGCCAATTATTAGAATTGTTAAAGCATAAGAAGGGTCTCAAGCTCTTGTTTTTCACAGGTACCTGTGGAAAAACGGTATTTCTCTGTTTGATGTACAACTAGAAATTCAAACAAAACATGCTGTTAATGTTTTTTCTCTATGCAACTTTCAGACGTTATTCATGCAAAATACACTGGCACAGACGATGTTTCCCTGGTGAGGAGAAAGAAGAAAATTGTTCACTCCCATTCCTCCACCATTTGAAGGAATGCCTTAATCCATCCCAAGTTCACCACACAATCAAAGTGGAATGAGATACCTGGCATGAGATAAGTTAAGGTGCTTGGAAACTATTTCTCCCAACCTACATATCTGCTTTCTTTATGGATGTCAATCTGTTTTGGAGGAGTGAAAAATGGAATAATGTATCCTAACAAACATGTAACCTCCTCCAGCCTGCTGAAAAGGGTATTGTTTCCCCTAGATTTTCCAAAAGGCAGCAAGTTCAAGTCCCAGAGATGGAATTATTTACTCTCCATAAGCATATAGAAGTGATTTGATTTAGCTAAAAAAATGTACTGGCCAGCTGGCCTATCCACTGCATTTCTCGTTGACTGCCACTCCTAACAGAGAGAATACTTTCATTTTTTCCTCCCCAGTACAGAAAAATCCCTCTGAGTTTGCAGGGCTGCACACTGCTGCTGTGAATGCTGATGGAGGGACTTTTAGTCAGAAGGTATTGCCTGTTCTGGGAATACAAATGTGCCACAGCACTGTGTGTGCATGCTCATGCAATCCCTGAGTGGTGTCTACCTAGAAATGAAGGGTATATGAGGGGGGAAACCCACTGGAAGTCTAGATGGGTACTTAATCAACTTATTTGGCTTCAAAAGTTTTGTGTGTTCACAGGGATGAAAATAAGTGTTCCGGTGCAAAATTTCCTACAAAGAAATACAAGATTTAAAAAATGTCAAGTAATTTCTCCTTAACAGACTCTCTCAATAATAAATTAATTTGGCCTTTTCATGTGGAAGAAAGCAGAGGAACTGAGGGGTTGTACCAGTTTGTCACTTGCAATGCAGTTCTGCCAGGGTGTGTCCCAGGTGTCCTGGGCCCGGCCTAGATTCTGTCCAACAGAATATTCCTGTCCAGCTTAGCAGAAGCAAAATGCTTTATCTCAGTGGTGGGAGACTGAAGGCCTGAGCGCCCAAATCACTGCGTGTGCATTGTTCCACATGGGGGGAGCCCTGTGATAGGCAATTCCTATGCGTAACTACTGTGCTTTAGCTTGTACAACTGAAGTTCATCAAAGTCACCAAGTTTTTACCCTGCAATTGCAGATAACTGTGCTAAGTCAAGAAGTGCTAATCTTCTGACTGATAAGCCATTTCACTCAACTACTGCAGACAGCAAACCACAAAGTACCTGGCACAATTTTATGGGGAATATATGGAATAGTTCAACCCTAACCAGTCTTCAAAACTTGTTATCAGTTTACAAACAAATCCAAAAAATCTTGGACCTCTGCAATAGGAAATAATGCCAAAACAAAATGTACCCCAACAGATCTCTGGTACCATATTCTGTACGATAGATTAAGGGGAAACAGATGGAAATAACCCCCAAATTCAGTAATCCTTGACTTTTGTACTCAGGGAAAGTTTAGGAATTAAGAACAGATCCGACAGCTGCTCATAGTGTTGTGAAGAAAGAAAACTAACTCAGATTGCAAGGTATCTCAGCAGCACCACTGTAAACACAAATAAATCCCCCTTACAGGTATAGTCTCAGTTTTTCAACACCTCCAAATGAGTGAATCCACCTTTCTCCCTCTCTCTGGAGAAACCTGAATTGAATTTCTTGAAAACCCAGATGGACAATCTCCTTGTTTGTAGTGCTTTCACAGTTTCCTGCAAATGAAAGGTGAAAATTTTCCCCTCTGCAAGCTGTATCAGAATATTTTAAAATGTTACCAGTTAGAAACAAGCAAGCAAGTATCAGACCTCTTTTGCTAAATCACTGGTTTAACATCTTCCATTTCCAAGTACCTCTATATCTAGGATAGTTCACAAGAATCAGCAGAACCTTGCAAAACAACTCCAGTCTTCTTATCTGTGCACGTGACAAGATCTAGCTAGAACAGTTAATAGTTTTTCTTTGTTTTCTTTTATTCAACCAATATTTAACTAAAATACCGATGTAAAAACTCACTGTAGGTTAACCTAAGTTTAAATAGTTCCTTGTTCCTGTTCCTCCAGTTGCTAAACTGGATTATTTATTTGTTACAAAGAACTTCAAGTTGCTAAACATGATTATTTATTTATTTGCTACAAGAACAACCTAAAAGTGTTACTGAACACTTCTATTTTACTTGTTATACTATCTGAAAGGCAGCTATGATGTTGAGATTTCTCTCAGCAGAAAAACAAGCAGTGTCCAATTGGTCTATCAAAATCAGTGTTCCAGGTTAATGTAAACTTTTCATTTATGAGGTATCATTTACAATTCACTCCCAGAATGTATGGAAACTGCTGACTGGATGTTTTTCAGTTCAGTCTGAAGATAACCATAAACGAAACTTCAAACAAACAAAGCTGACAATGAATTTGTATGGACACATGGCTGATTCTGCACTAAAGACTACACTAACAGAGATTTAGAAGCAGCTTGGGAAACACGTGAAGTTCAGTCTGGCCCAGGTAAGAAGAGAGCTGTTTTACTACTAGCATTTTGTTCATTGCAAAGCGAAGAATTCACACCTCTCCTCTGTAATGAAGCACCAGATGAGAGTGCTAAATGAGCAGAAAGCTGTGAACAGTGGAAGGAGCAAGGAAAAAAGAAAAAACTGGCAAAAGGAATTCATTCAGATTTCTCTCCCTTCAGTTCAAATTGTTGGGTCTGACAAAATGTACTAGATGTTTGTTTCATCTGAAGCACATAAAAAACCTGGACACAGGTAGAACCCCAAAAAGTGACAGAACAAGAAGCACTAATGAGTCAAGCCAATGTTTGTTTGCTTTAGTCTCTGTGAATACAATTTAGTCTCAATGAATACAATTTCCTGTTGTTTAGTGGAAATAAATACAGAATTTTATTGTGTGGATGGCATATTTCTTGATTTATATATAGCCTCCTGTAGCAATCATGCTTTGGGAGGTTTAGAAAATAGATTCCAGACCAGCTTCTGCAAAGATATTAATTTGAGAGCAACAGCATCGAAGGAGGAAAATGGGCTAAGAATTAATTTTATTTTAATATTTGCTTATTTCTTTTAGATCCTGACTTGTATTTTTCATGGTGTAGTCTTGTAAAACACGTTCTTGTCTCTTGATTACTTTGAGGGTAAAGAGCAGAGGTGGAGAGAAAACACAGTTTCCTATTAGGAGAGAAATCAAAACACATCTAAGAAAACATCTCCAGATAGAAAAATAAAAATGAAATTTAAAAAAGGAGGTTTCTGAGACAGTAAGAAATTATTTTTTTTTGCCTGCTCACACACTTTCTGAATCACTGAACATCATAAAATCCAGCGTTCCAATGGGAACAACAGAAATCAGACGAAAAGTAGCTCATCTGTTTGTTGCTAAGAATTATCATGTTGTCAGTGGTACTGTCCATGGTTTTTTCATAGAAAACAAGCTGACTTGAACAGATTTGACCCATTCTTATACACAGTGAACACTTGGAGGAAGAGCACTATCGAGATGAAGAGTTTACAAACATCTGCCAGCTACAATATATAGGAGAGGTGGCATTTGTCAGCCCAAGAGACTTTGTTGTTTTGACTGAGAGCGTGGAAGTCTACACACAGTCATAGGATCATAGGATCATAGGATGTTAGGGGTTGGAAGGGATCCAAGAGATCATCNAGAGAAGCAGAGCTTTCCAGGATCCAGTTCTCAATAAGATAAGCAAAGCATCAACAATTTTGAATATTGATATTAATTCCTGGGTGTCTGATGGGTGCAGATGATTTATTATCTGGTTGTGCACCATGCCTTTCCTAGTGGAATCATCCATAAAAACAATGAACTGCATGTTCATGAAAGAATCTAGGTAAGGCTGAGGGAAAGACTTGGAGCTTTCCCAGCTTTCACGTTATTTTTGGTACTTCCAAAAAGCTATAATCTTTATGCACAGTCAAAAGTTTCATGGTGGCCGGAAAGTATTTTCAGAATCCAGAGTCTGGCTCTGGGCACCATGGTGTTACATGGATGCTGAAGACTTTTGCAAAGGCTACAATTACATGTTTATCAAATGCTCCCTTGTTCAGTCTACAAGTACTTGCCTAATCCAAAATGTTCCAAGATAGGCTTCAGTATAATAACCTGGATAAACAAGGCAGTCCTCTGTCTCTAACAAACCAACAACAGTGCTGGAGATTACAGAACTGCCCTGTTGATGCCAAACACAGTGTAGCAGGTTCATGTCCAATCTTGTACAGCATTTAATTAACTGTTGAATGATTGGTCACAAGGGAAAGAAGAAACATTATATTGTCCTTCAACTGACAAACACTAATGAAATCTTTCATAAATAAGTGGCACATCTTATAGGAACGACATATCTAACCAGATACATCAAAGGGTAAACCACTCTTCCTCACTGGCCCCAGGAGTTCAGAACTTTTTTGGTACAGACTCTTCTGAATGACTGATATATTTTCTGCCAATATCCTGTGTGTGTGCTGTAAACAGGAATCAGCGATTCCTGGACTAGTCCTTCTAACTTTCTGTTGGATTTTTACCTATTTTTAAACCAGTCACTGAGGACAGATTTTGTTGCACATAAAGGTAATCTTCTCTTTTACACCAGCAGGCAGGTGCATAGACATCTCCTTTACCATGCCATCCTTATCCTTGTGAATATCCTCAAACATGACCATCAGTGCTTGTAGATCTGTACACAGCAGAGACCCAGTGACCAGGTTTCAGATGTTTGGACAATATTTTCAGTTAAATTTGCCTAGCTGCTAACCTTGTGGCAAAGTCAATATTAGTAAATTAAACAGGATACCTGAGGAGGTTCCCAAGAAGTAGGATGACTTAATACCCATACAATTAGATAATTCTGACACAGTTCTGGGTGGGATAAAGATTACCTTCTCAGGTGATTGTCAGACACTAGTCATGAGTCTGAACCAATACACAAAAATTTAATATATATACCATGTACTGGAGTTTAGTAATGCAGAGAGACTGTGCAGTTGGTACTGATGCATGCAAAAGTTCTGTATATTTTTAATTTTTTCATGTAAATGAAAGAAAACAAACACCAATTCAAGGCGGAGCAGAGTAGCCCAGGGAGTAGTTTAGAGGAAAAGGGTTTGGAACTTACAAAAGATCATAAACTGTGAATCAGCAGTGTCAAATTCTAGTGAAAAATGTGAACTATGGCTCTATGAACAAAAACTTGTTTAGAACAATTAAGTAATTTTAAATGGCCTTGGCAAATGTCCAAAAATCTACCTCCAATATCTTTTCTGTATTAGGGAAATGCAGAGAGTTTCTACTATTCTCCTCCTCCTTCCTCTTCCCTCTCCAAACTCCCTGTAATTTTCAACCACCTGTGGAGCAATTGAAGAGGATCTAGAAGATTAAAGAAAAAGACTAAACCACAAAAATATACAGAACTATGACCTATGTGCAGAAATTGAAAGTCTCAATAGTATTTGGTGTAAAAATAAGAATACCAAAGGACAAAACAATAAGAGTCTCAAGGTGTGAAAAAGCTAGCAGGAAGGGAATAGTCAGTTTTTCACACTAACTTTAGAAAGGATGAAGTATCACAAACCTCCTGCAGCCCTATAACCTGTCATCCATGGAAGCTGAGGATGTGCTGACAGGAGGAGTTTGTCCATGTTAATAGTAGGTTGGGCAGTAGCTGTAGTGAGAAGCATGAACACATAGTTTTTGGTTTGAAAGTGATGATCTCTTGAGAGCTCATGATTTATAACGATTTTTTGACACTTTAATTAAGTCTTTCAATACCTAGTATGCATTTTTCCTGATATTTTCCTGACATTCCACCTGTGACTCACTTGGGTTACAACACCTCTATTATGTAGTATACATACTGTTACATCTCAGTTAGACATTTGGGTTCCCCAGATAGTACAGTCAATTTTACAGAAATTATTCTTTAACCCGTTGGTAATCAAATATCTCTTCCTTTGGAGCATTTAGGTCTTGATCTCTGTGCATTGCTTACAAAATTCTGTATTTATAGCATAGCTCTAATCCACCAGGGGATTTATCACCTGCCTTTTGACAGGTGAAAATGGTGGGAACTTCCAGAATACTGAAGGGTGAAAAAAATCAATAGCACCTTGGGCTTTAGTTTATTTTACCCAATAAGGCAAGACTTTATGATTACAATGCACAGAACAATTCTTAACTCAAGATTTCTGTTAGATTTCCTACTAAATCACCAGAGTAGAGATAAATCTGCTAGGTTGTTCAAGCTCTTCAAAGATCAGGTTTGGATCGTAATTCCATAAAGGAAATAGAGAATATGTGAGAGATCAAGAGAGATAGAGTGACTGATGGAAATATAGCTATACATACAACAATATATTTTAAAATTATATATTTCACCAGAAATTGAGAGTAATAACCTCTCAGTTAGAGGCTGAGCTGCACAAACTTCAGCTATTCTTCAGGTGGATGGAAACCAGTGTTTTACTTTATCTGGGATTTTGTTAAACACAGGACCACGCACTAAAGCCTTTCTGTTCTTTGCAAAAAAATAATCATAAGGAAACCACAGACGGATGTCAAATAATAACTCTTAGTAACCATACCACGTTTGGTCGTATTTGTTGCTATTCTGACTAACTGATGGCAGCTTCTAAAAATAAACTGTATTTTTATGGCCTAATAAAACTGCAGTCGGCTCTTATACTGGCTGGCAGATGCCAATCTGGCATGCATCAGCCTCCGGTACAGGAAACTCATTGTATATCAGATAAAGTGTCTCACATTTCAGTGCCTGCTCTGTGGTTTACGTGACAAAGTACTGTTTTCTTTCAAAAGTGATTTGTGCTATTACAGTCTATTCCAAGCAACAGTTTTGCACTGAGGAAGACTAAAATGATTGATGTCAAAGCACTCAGGTCTGATAACAGGGTTCTCAGAGCCTGTTTCTTGATCATTTTCAGGTATGCTGAAATGGTCCAGGGCTGTTTTTATTGTTTACCGTAGAATTACAGTCTTTTAATTGTGGCAGCAAAGAACTGTCATGTTTTTGTGAACCCAAGTTTCTCCCTTTTTTCTCTCTGGTTTTTAAGTCAGCCAATAACAGTACTGAACTTTTGTTAGACTTATTTTCAGAAAGGTTTCCTGTGATTTTTCTAGTTAAGAGGCAGGAAACGTTTTGTGCAAATCAAAAATTTTCCTTTGTT
The DNA here is from genome assembly GCA_013400115.1 of Rhinopomastus cyanomelas. Taxonomy (NCBI): domain Eukaryota; kingdom Metazoa; phylum Chordata; class Aves; order Bucerotiformes; family Rhinopomastidae; genus Rhinopomastus; species Rhinopomastus cyanomelas. Next base: position 18,579 of record VXBP01004482.1, read on the forward strand.
AGCAGTGCTGCTTATTAGGTTAGAATAACAGCTTTGGTGTGTGATAACTATTCTGAACAAACTCACAAATCTCTGAAAAACACATTTGTTTTTACTTAGTATGCCTCATTCTAATATTATCTTGATCAAAAAGGACCAATGTGGCAAACCACAGTTGTTTTTTATGCTATCTATGGTCACAACAAGAAAGCTCACAATAAGAAAGCAAATTTATACCTGGCCTCACCATGATCATATCACCACTACTTTCTCAGATACCTTCTTATGACAAGAGTGTGTCTCACCACTTCTTTACACATGTCTCAGTATGTTCATACAAAACAGCAGAAATCAGTCTATGACCTCAAAAGCAGATGACGGTAGAGAAGGTTGGACTGATTAGAGAAATGCAACATCAAGCTGGTTCCACTCGGTGACAAATGGAGCAAAAGAAAGTATTTTACAAAGGCCTAACAGAAACAGGATGGAAATTGGCAAAGTCACTTCATGTGAGTAATTGCACAACACTTACATGATAGCTACTTCAAGTACGTCCTCAGTGTAACAGGAGAACATTGGACATCTGAGACTCTGATAAACAGCCTTCACCACAATCCTGATTTGTTTCCAAACTCTGGAGTTAAGCTGTATTCATTGCTCTTTGCTTTTGTTCCTTTCTACGGTTGTTGGAGGGGAAGAAAAGTTGTTCAGCTGACCTGATATTTTGCAAGTCAAGTAGTTGAGCAACATTTGGCAAGATTTTTTGTCATTATATTTCCTTCTTTCCTGCATTTGTCTTTGTCCAGAACAGATCTTCTCCATGATTCCCACATCTGCACAAACTAGCTTTCACTGAAGGAGCCTTCAGCTTCTTTTAACCCTTCCTGAACTTTGCATCTTGCTTTTTGTGTAATTATATCTTTTATCCAATGTATTTTCTTCGTTTATACTGTTTTCCTACTAGCCTTCTGAAGCTTCTTTTTCTCTTGGTTTTTTCCTCTTTCTCAGGAGGAAAGGCTTTAGCATTTGTTTTCCAATTTTTTTCTTCCTTTGATTGTCTCTTAGCTACGACAGACTTTTTTAAGTGGATGTCTGTGTTAATAAGAAGACAATCAAGTGTTGAAAATAGTCGTCACTTAAATGCAAATCTAGATTCCAGATTTTTTATGTAAATAATCTACATTTCTGTGTAGTTCTGGGAGTATAAGGAGTGATTTCTATATCCACTGCCCTTTGAGAACTGACATCAGTGAACATCAATCTGGATGCTTTGAAACTCTGTGGGAACAACACAGAAAGAGGAAGGAGTAGGAACGCTATGGTTATTTTGGTCTATGCCAATATAAATTTAAATACTTTGAAAAGAAATTGTGCCTCAGAAAGTAGAAATCATTCACTGACACCTGAGTATAAAGAACAGACCTACACATTCAGATCTCTTTGTCGTCTTGTGTTGGTCAATGTGAGTAATGGCCACAGGTGGAAAATAAAGACTATAAGAAAAGAACACGCTCATTTTTCCAAAGTATCTAATGAGTTCTCTTGAATTTCCATCAGGAAAGGAGCAACATCTGACATGTTGTTTGAAACAGAAAGCAAGCTGAAAGGTAACCAGGTTGTAGAAGATAAGCAGATATCCTTGTTTTGAGATTGATGTTAAACAAGGAGCCACATTTCCACAAGAATCATTCGTGCGTGCAGTATGCACATCCATACACACTTTTAAACATACTTATATTCAGTCTGATATCAAAAGTCTGTGTAGTAGTGCTCAAAAATTTACTGCCCTCATATCAAATATTCTTAGAAAAATTACCAGGCAGACTGGGATTGGTTTTTATTATATCAGACAGACACTTCACCAACTAGCATTTTGTTTGGGAGGATCATACCTCTTACAGGTTTTATCTATTCCTTATGTGCACTTTATCCACTGGCTAGAACCACAATTTTTGGTGTAATTTAAAAGCTTTGATTAATTATTTCTCTGGATAGCTATTTACCTCTGATGGCTCACAGATGACATGACTGTAATTCAGTCTATTCTTCTCCCAAGCCTTTGTGGTGAGTTTTAATGACAAGACCATAACATGAGGAATCAATTCCAAGTGTTCTTATGTTATTTCACTTTACAATACAACTGAATTTGGCTGTATATTTTAAAATTACTATAATAAAAATATACAATTATTTTAATTGTTGAATTTGCCATGGAAGCAACTCAAATCAGCACTTGGAATAATTAGTGGTGGCACTAAAATCAAAATTATATGCTTTTACCCTACTGAAACAGTAAGTTTCAGGGATTTTTCAAAAAAATTCTTACAGTCTTTTTGCCTGTTTGAATAAGGAGGGCATTTCTTATTCCAACACTGCCTATGTATTAACAACCAGTATCCTATATATAAATACTCAGAAATTCCGTATTTCAAAATTGCATACATAATGGGTTTGGTAATTATGATTGAAATCCAGTGTATACTTTTCAAGGCCCTCAAAAATGCCACTAGGGATTTACACTGAATAGAAATTCTTGGCAGTACATGCTGCAACTTGTGGCTAAGGTCTCCCAGACACAAGAGCTATAAAGACAAGCACTGGTACTGATGAAAGGTTGATATCAGTTATTCTCAAAATTATGTTGCTAAGACAGGGTTGGATTAAATGAAAACCAGAGCAGTCTTTTGATCTGGATTTCTTGGTACTTATTTGTTCATTTTTTTTTCCATAGCAAGATATGTATGGATTACATCATAGTCCCTGAGGAAGCTCTTCTTCCGATGCTCAGGAGCTCTCTAATGCATGGAACATATTGTGCCCAGTTCTGAGCCTGCCAGTTCGAGAAGGACATTGAGCTGCTGGAGGGAGTCCAGCATAGAGCAACCAGGATGGTGAAGGAAGTGAAACATCTCCCTTATGAGGAAAGGCTGAGGGAGTTGGGTCTCTTTAGCTGGAAGAACAGGAGACTGAGGGGTGACCTCATTAATGTCTATAAATATGGAAAGGGTGGGTGTCAGAGGAGGATGGAACCAGGCTCTTCTCAGTGTCATCTAGTGATAGGATGAGGGGCAATGGGTGTAAGCTGGAACATAGGAGGTTCCATATAAATCTCAGAAGGAACTTTTTCACAGTGAGGGTGACATAGCACTGGAACAGGCTTCCCAGGAGTTCTGTGCAGTCTTCTTCACTGGAGATGTTCAAGACCCACCTGGAGGTGTTCAGAATCATAGAATCATTACGGATTGGAAGGGACCTTGAAAGATCATCTACTCCAATCCCCCTGACACAGCAGGATCACCTAGACCAAGTCACACAGGAACACATGAGGAAAGCCTGAAGGAGCTGGGTCTTTTTAGCTTGGAAGAAACTGAGGGGTGCTCTTATTAATGTTTATTAATATGCAAAGGGTGAGTGTCAGGAGGATGGAGTCAGGTTCTTCTCAGTGTCATCTAACAATAGGAAAAGGGGCAGTGGGTGTAAGCTGGAATATGTGAGGCTCCACATCAACCTGAGAAGGAACTTCTTCACAGTGAGGGTGACGGAGCACTGGAACAGGCTGCCCAGGGTGGTTGTGGAGTCTCCTTCTCTGGAGATGTTTAAAACCCACTTGGATATGTTGCTGTGTGACTTGGTCTAGGGAATCCTGCTGTGGTGGGGGGACTGGACTAGATTATCTTTTGAGGTCTTTTCCAATCCCTAACGTTCTGTGATTCTGTCATTCCATGATTCTGTGTAAATGGCTACAGAAGAACCCAAGGATCCACAAAATTTTCAGATTTGTATCTGTGCTAGTTGTTTGCCCACAGGAGAGTTTCCATAGAAAGGCTTTCTTACAAACCCCCATCAATATCCATCTGAACCTCCCCAGAGCTATGTTTGCTGAAACAAATATTCTATTCCTTGTTCATAGAATCACAGAATTATAGAATGGTTTTGGCTGGAAGGACCATAAGGATCATATAATTCTAACACCCCTGCCATGGCAGTGGACAGCCACAACTTCTCTGGGAAACCTGTTTCAGTGTCTCACCACCCTCATGGTGAGGAATTTCTTCATAAGAGTTCGTCTAAATCTATCCTCTTTCAGTTTGAAACTGTACCTCTTTGTCCTATCACCAGATGCCACAGTAAACAGTCTCTCTCCATCCTTCCTATAGGCCCTCCTCTAGAAGGCCATTAAAAAGGTGCCCCCAGAACTTAATAGCCTATAACTGATATTGTTTGTGTCTGGGATCTACATATCAGTTGTTAATATTTGTGTATGTTATTTTAATCTACTATCTATAAAATGAAATGTGAATCACAAACCACTTTGTTGCAGGGCAATCTTATTCCCATAACGGAGGGACAGGAAAGACAGAAGGTTTGAGAATCCCTACTGACATTTACCCTGGTTATCCTGACAGGTGACAGCTGTCATCTCATAATACACTGCCATTCGACAGAAAACATGACTACACTCTTATCTCAACCTCAGCTCTGGACAGCATGCTATGCTGTTGCAGGGGGATTGAACTAGATGATCTTTTCAGGTACCTTCCAATCCCTAATGATTCTATGATTCTATGATTCCAGGTCTCCTTCATAAATCTCAGAGATTCTGATATAACAAAGCTAGCATTTGTCATCAGTATTTGTTGTCTAAACATATGCAGAAAGAGAGAAGGGATTATCTTATATTGAGAGAAAAATTCATAGAAGTAGAAGTTGGGTTACCTCCCTGCTTTCCAGCATGCTGGCTTCTTTTTTTTTTATCTCAATTCTTCTAGCTCTGTTCTTGGCCAAAGATTTGTAATGACTAGAAAAATTATCCAACCTGCATAATACATTAATTGATTATGGGTTCCTATATTGGGTTTGGATTTTGGATTTTTTTAAGTGCTTTTTTATGCTTTTGGGCTTTAAGAGATGCTTTCAGCTAGAAAATGGCATATATTTGCTTTTAGAGTGAAAAGCTGTCTTGTTTTACCACTGAATCTTCAGAGCCGTATTTGCACCAGAGAGAAGTATTACCACACCATACCTTCTCACTTTTACATTTTTTTCCCAAATTAATGGCTTGGTTGAAACAGCCATCAGTGCTTAAGGCAATAGTGCTCCAAGTATACAATGGCAAGAAATTGTCATTGACAAGTCCACCAAGCTAGCCTTGGATTCTGCATACTCTTAGAGTATATTCAACATGCCGCAATACACAACAAATGTTAATAAGGTCTCATTAGCTGACATTTACACAGAGAAAGGGAAAGAGGCCTTCTTCACAAGAGCGAACAATGGAAATTTCACAGAATCACAGAACCACAGAACATGAGGGATTGGGAGGGACCTTGAAAGAACATCTAGTCCAATCCCCCCACGGGGGATTTAAAACAGACATAAGAAAGTGAAGCTGCAGAAACTCCATTCTTAGAGATTTTCAAAACTAGACAATACCCTAAAGAGACTAATCTGACTGAAATGTGCCCTGCTCAAAATGACAGGTTGGATTAGAATCCTTCAGAACCCTCCTTTCCCACTTTCCAGGTCTCATTATTTTAAAATTAGCCTGCCCAGGTGAACAGGATGGGTTGCAGACCTAAAGCAAGGATGGAATGAGACCAGGTATGCAAGAAGACAGGTAATGTTCAATGTATGTCAACAGTTACTGTAGAATGAGAAATAATGCTGCAAATGAGATGTAGGAGTGGAATGAACTTGGGCTGGAGGAAGGTGGAAGAAATGAATGGGAAAGCTAACAGTCTTCCTGCCAATTTTTTTTAAATCCCTGGGGCATCAGACCCCAGTATGAGGGCAGCAGTGCAGAAATCATCATGCTTGTTCAGCACTTGTAAAATTAGCTCTATTTCAAGACCTCTGTAGATCAATGAGTTCTTGACAAAATGAGCAAAAGTGAAAGCTACCAGTCACAGAGAAAATATGGGAAGCATAGCAAGAGACCATCTTTCTACCTAAATTTCAGGATGAGAAATCCATAAGAAAAAAACATGTAAAAACCCCCAAACCTCAGAAGATGTACTTCAATACATTGTTCAGGCATGTAGGGACAAAGTCAAGTATGAGAATTTAAAGGGTGAATATAAAATTTCCATAATTATAGTGTTGGTAAGAAGAAAGTCAAAAGGGAAATTTAACAGCAGTGAACAAAATGAAAGCTGATATATATTGTAATGGATACTGCATTCTTACTGTGTAAGAAATATGGCACAGTTAAGATGAGTGACACAAGATAAAAAATTCAGACTGGATCAGGAAATTAGGAAACTCTTCATATGTACCACGTGTTTGAATTGTGCTGAGTGGGAGTGAAATAATCCCAGAGAAATCAGGGAATTATTTATGGCTAGATGAAGATCCACATGATGGAAAAGATCAAACAATGCCTGTTTTGAAAAATGGCATTGGAGAGATTGTGACATTACTGGCTGGTCAACCTAACACAAATATTTTAGAAAATACATTCCTTACTGGATACAGAGGGGAACATTATCAGTCCTTGATGATAATGAGAACCAGGCTGAGGTAATTCCTTCTGTTCCTCAGTCTTTAATAACCAGTCCAGCTATCCTCATAATATTCAGCTTTCTGAGCTGGAAGACAGGGATGGAAGTCAGGATACAGTGTCCATAATCCAAGAGGAAGCAGTTAACAGCCTCCTAAACCACCTGGACATTCACAAGTCTATGGGGTAAAATGGGATCCATCCAAGGTTGCTGAGGGAGCTGGCACTGAAGCTTGCGAACCCACTCTCACTCCTGGCTAACAGGGGAGGTTCCAGATGTCTGGAGGATTGTTTATGTCATGTGCACAAACAAGACGAGGAGGGAGGAAGATTAGGCAGTGGTTCATCCTGAGCTAACTCACACAGCAAGTGCAGGACAGTCAGGGGATCAGGGCCAGTCAGCAGGGGTTTATGAGGGGTCGGTCTTGCTTGACCAACCTGATCTTCTTCTCTGACCAGCTGACCCACCTAGTGGAGGAGGGAAAGGCTATGAATGTTTACCTAGACTTCAGTAAAGCACTTGACACAGTCTCCCACAGCATTCTCCTAGAAAGGTGATGATTCGTGGCTTAAACATATGGTCTTTTCATTGGTTAAAACACTGGCTGCATAGCTGAGACCAGAGTGTTGTGTTGAAATGAGTTAAACTGAGTTGATAGCTGGTCACAAGAACTGCTCCCCAGGGCTCAGTGTTGAGGCCAGACTTGATTAATATCTTTATCAATGATCTGAAAGAGGGGATTGAGTTCACCCTCAGCAAGATTGCAGATGACTCCAAACTGGGTGGGTATGAAAGCCCTGCAGAGAGACTTGAACAGCCTGGATCGATGAGCCATGGTTAGTTGTGCATTTCAGACACAACAACCCCATGCAAATCTACAGGCCTGAGGAAAACACAGGTTTTCATCAGCGCATTGCTTATTAAAACTGATCACAAACTCTGCACAAAGCAAAAGAAAAACCTCTCAGATTTACTGCCAGTTACTCAGAAGTTTCATATCTGTGGCAGAATGATCCTTTCACTTCATGCGCTGCAAGCAAGTACTCAGCTATTTCCCAAGAGAAATGTAGTTCAAGTGGAGAGAGAGCAAAGGAGACATAAAAACAGGTCATGGGTCTAGAGAACATGACCAGTGTGGAAAGAACAGTATTTGTTTACTCTTAAAGAGAAGAAAGACTGTGGGGAGACATGATAACAGCCTTCAAATATGCAAAATATTATTGCAGCAGGGGAGGTATTAATTTCCACTGTGAATAGATCCAAAAAAAGTAAAGGGTTAAATTGCCAACCAGTAGATTTAAGTCAGACACAAATTCTGTAACAGTAAAGATAGTTAGGAGTGAGTTACTTCAGGAATTGTTCAAACTTCTCTGTCAATACGTGTAAGAACAGAGTTTGGGATGTTTTCTAACTGCATCGGAGGTATGGAAATCTATTCACTACACACTTTACCTCCTTTCCTATAACAAGTCATGTACCAGAAAAGAGATAGTCATGTGGCAAACTTGTCCCTGTACAAGTTTGGGACATGAATTTTTCTGAATGACTTTGAACATACTTATCAAGAAGGATAATTTTGTTTGATTTCTCCAAAATTTGTGTCATCAGCTGAAAGGTGAAACTATTATTCTTACCTCTGATGAGCAGAAATAAGGTGATTCCTAGAAGCAGTGTGGTCTTGGCCAAAGAAAACTCTGGCCCAGTCACCTTTCTGCCACAGCCAAAAGTTATCTTGTCTAAACACTCTTGTTATGTTTCAAAATGGTAATTTTAAAAATAAATACCTTCAGTTTTGCAGCTAAACACAGAGTAACCAGCTGTGTCTTTAATGAGACCACTCAATGGGGTTTTCTGTACCATGGGAAAATAGGCTGCTGGCCTGCACTGAACTACTGAAACGATCATCTGAAATCTAGTACTTGATTGCTTGCAGGGTTATCCTTGAGCACAGCATCATGACTTTTCCTGAGCCTGCTTCATGAGCTTACAGATAAGCATATCTTGCAAGACTTGCAGAATCATGACTAACGTAAGGAAACATGGTTTTTAGAAATAGCATAGCGATAATAATAGCTTAAGTTGATATACCTGATAAAACAGAACCAAGTGTCAGCTCTGCAACCATTTTCTGTGTCAGTAATTCATTGCTGCTAACTGTGGTCTGTGGTTTTTATCTGAATTTTTATTAACAGTGCAGTGGCCTCAAGTTGCAGGCAAGAGAAATGAGGGACATCCTGTTTGTCTGTCAGTTTTGGAAGTGAAAGGCAACTTAGCCAAGTTTGTAAGACCAGAAAAAATCACCACCACAGAAATAAAACCTGACATTTTTTCTGTTGTAGTTGAGGCTTTGCTGAAGCAGTAAATAGGTGCCTTCAAATCTCTTCCCCAAAGTTTTAGTTAGAAACTTTAAACTGCAGTTAGTTTAAATAGCTGCTGGTTAGAGACTTGTGAATGGAGGATCTGCATTCTGTCCTATTCTTCCTCCAGAGGGAAGGCACCTGCAGACATAGAAGAACATGTCTATTAGATGAATGAGCAAAGACAAACAATATGTCTTGAATACACCTTCTGCAAAACCTGAGACAGCATATGATTCCCACCATGGCTACAGTTTCCATGTTGGTGAAGCCAAAATTTGGGCATAAAAAAGAGAAAGCTGAACACTATAAATAAACATTACAGTTTGTTCTTTGTGATTTTTTGATGGAAGTGTGTATGTTTTAGGTAAATGGGATTACTGAGTGGAAGACGCAATGAATTAACAGATAGCTGGAGTACATATTCCTCAAAATTTCTAGAAATTAGTATATTTTGTCAGTTTTCCTTTTTTAAAAAATGGAAAATGTTCCCAACTTTTCACTGCTCTCTAATCACTCTTTTTGAAGATTTGTTCCTAGAAGTGTGGACAGGTGGATCGCTGGGAGTAGAAGAGAGGGAAAGAAGAATATAGTTTCCACAACAGGTCTGTAGCAACATTGTACTGTTTTTAGTCTGTGGTTTCACTGAGCCCTAGAACACTTACCACTGGGCCAGATCTTTGCCTATGTTGCTCTGCATGGAATATATTCTATTGTAACCCCAGGAGGAGAGTTCAAATCTTCTAGTAGTTTAGATCTACTAGGACAAGGAGCAAAGGGTTCAAGCTGGGAAAGGATAAGTTTAGGATGGATATTCAAAAAAAGTTCTTCAATGTGAGGGAATGGAATGGGCTGCCTGAGAGGTTACAGTATCACAGTATCACAGTATCACCAAGGTCAGAAGAGACCTCATAGATCATCAAGTCCAACCTGTTACCACAGAGCTCATAGAATCATAGAATCATAGAATCATAGAATCATTACGGATCGGAAGGGACCTCGAAAGATCATCTAGTCCAATCCGCCTGCAACAGCAGGATCACCTAAACCAAGTCACACAGGAACCTGTCCAGTCGGGTCTTGAACATCTCCAGAGAAGGAGACTCCACAACCCCCCTGGGCAGCCTGTTCCAGTGCTCCGTCACCCTCACTGTGAAGAAGTTCCTTCTCAGGTTGATGCGGAACCTCCTATGTTCCAGCTTACAACCATTGCCCCTTGTCCTATCACTACATGACACCGAGAACAGCCCAGTGCCATCCTCCTGACACCCACCCCTCAAATATTTGTAGACATTAATGAGGTCGCCCCTCAGTCTCCTCTTATCCAAGCTAAAGAG
>VXBP01004482.1:29110-53225 GCA_013400115.1 Rhinopomastus cyanomelas
CATGCTGACTGTCCCTAATGACCCTCCTGTCCCTGATGTGCCCGGAAACAGCCTCCAGTACAAACTGTTCCATCACCTTTCCTGGGATGGAGGTGAGGCTGACCGGTCTATAGTTACCTGGGTCTTCCTTCTTTCCCTTTTTAAAGATTGGGGCAACATTTGCTATTTTCCAGTCCCTAGGCACCTCTCCCGTTTCCCAGGACCTAGCAAAGATGACGGAGAGCGGCCTAGCAATGACCTCCGCCATCTCCCTTAGCACACGCGGGTGCATCCCATCTGGGCCAAGGCTAGACCATGGCACCAAGTGCCACGTCCAATCCTGCCTTGAACAGCTCCAGAGTTGGCGACTCCACTACCTCCCTGGGCAGGCCATTCCAGTGGCCAATGACTCTCTCAGGTTGGTGGATGCCCCATCCCTGGAGTCATTTAAGGTCAGGCTTGATGATGCTCTGAGCAATCTGACATAGCTAGAGTCTTCCCTGGGCAGGGAGGTTGGACTAGATGACCTCTAGAGGTCCCTTCCAGCCTAGAACAGTCTATGATTCTATGATCTACAGGGCCTATTCCAAACCCCAGCACACTAGCCAAGGTATTGCTTGTTTCCTACAAAGAAACCTGAAGAATTCTCTGTGTAATGCAAAGGAAGCCTACCATTCACAAGCAGTGTTCTGTAAGCAGCAGCCATCTTTCTACAGAGAAACTGTTCTGCTTGCTAGTGCATCAATTTCAAGGATAATCCTGCTATTTGTAACTCACAGCTGTAATGAGGTCAGGTAGATAGCTTCATTTCTTACCTTCTTCACTTCCAAGTCCATTACCTGTGCTTGAAGTGGGCTCCTAGCCTTTTTAACAAGCGAAGATTGTAAAGTGTGACTTTGTTAAATCTTCAGATTAAATCTTGTTAAACATCGCAGCAATTGTTCTGGAAAATGTTAGTTTGCTTAGTTGTGGGGATCAAATGCTTTGCAGGTGGGTGTTTACAGTTTGAACTGGTTGAAACCAAAGCAAAAGCAGGCAGAGGATGTTTCCCAAATTATTCTTGTATATAGAAATGCTTTGAATCCTAAACTTTCTCCATTCTGAGTATCTCAGAGCATTTTATAAACATTCATTAATACATCTTCAACACAGCTCCTCTGTTAGTTACATGCTCCCCCCGCATTAACTTTGGTAAGCAAATGACTAGAAGAAATAAATGTTCTTCAGCAGTGCCTAGTATATACATCAGCAATGAAAACCCGTTCCTGTTACAGAGGCTGCAAAACCATCTAGGTTGTTGCTTTGTCCCAAAAACATTTATTCCTCAAGTGTAGGATAATTTCTAACTTCAACCTAGCCTAAAAGTTCTAACACTTCTATTATGTCACCCAGTGATGTCTTAAAACAAACTCTTGATTTTTTTTGTTTTTCAGATTTTTACTGAACTGCTTTGTGGTAGAACCTAGTCTCTGCTCCAGTACAGTTTTTCTGTTGTCAGAAGATAAGGCTTCCATACTTTGTCACTGAACTCTCTTTGAAGAAAATTATTTTTTCATTTTAAAGGCTGTGGTCATCTGAGTAGGCTATTTCTGCATTGTCATACCGATGAGAATGTTGTGAGTAAATAAGTGAAAGAACAAACAGTGAAAACTGGTTTAGTACAGAAAGGGGGGATTTAGTTTTCTGTTTAAGTAATGATTTATTAATTGAAACAATTACCAATGCAAGACTTAAACTTCTGCCTATTGCTGATGTTTACCTCTTTGTAGTTGTGATGAGACAGTACAAAACTATCTTGACATGGTATTTTTCTCAATAACCTGATACCCATTACCAATTGAGTGCACCCTCAGCAAGTTTGCTGTGGACACCAAGCTGTGTGGTGCAGCAGGCACGATGGAGGGCAGGGACACCATCCAGAGGGACCTGGACCGGCTGGAGAGGTGGACACAAACCAACCTGATGGGGTTCAACAAGAACAAGAATAAGGTCCTGCATCTGGATGGAGGCAAACCTAAGCACAAATACAGGCTGGGCAGTGACTGGCTGCAGAGTAGCCCTGAGGAGAGGGACTTGGGGGTGCTTGTGGATGAAAAGCTCAACGTGAGCCAGCAGTGTGCACTTGCGGCCCAGAAGGCAAACCAGATCCTGGGCGGCATCGGGAGAATTGTGGCCAGCAGGTCGAGGGAGGTGATTCTCCCCCTATACTCTGCTCTGGTGAGACTGCGTCTCAGAAGCCCAGAAATATTAACACTAGGCAGTCATACACTGAGGTTTTAGTTAGTGCACTGAATATTAGACAGTTTTAGTTAGTGCACTGAAAATTACTGCTGTTGTTCAGTTCTCTGGGAGAACAGTGGCAATTTGAAATGTATTTAATGAAAGGATATTACTGTGATATGAACAGATCACAAACATGCCTTTTGATGTTTCTGTTTTACACATACTATGCTCCCCTGCACTTCCGGATTGCCCCAGGGGCTGTGGAGGAACTGTTTTCTCCTCAGGTTTCTAGGCACTCAACAAGGCAATTTTCTTGGCTATGTTGCATACACATCCTGCTTTCATCCTCAGTGAGACTGCAGATTTGAAAACTTCGTTAATATTGTTTTTACTTTGCCTTTAAACAAGACGGATGTTAACAAAATAATTCAGCTGTAAAAGGGACCAAAACCGTTATTTCTGCTAAAAAGCATAACAGCAAGTTTTATTGTATGAAATCATTATTTTCTGTCATTCCAGCTATCACTTCGGATTCCCATCGGTTTGGAAGCTTTAGTCTAAAGTATACTGAAAGAAATTCATGACAATACTGCTATTAAGAAAACAACACATTAGCATAATAGTAACTTAATTTCTGCTAATTTTACAAATGGCAAAGTAAAGGCAAAATAAAAACCAAAATTGCCATTTGAAATACATACCTCCAAACCACAGAAATAAAATAATTTGGAACTGAAACAATACGGTCTTTCTGTTGCAGGCATAGTAAACATAATTTTTTGTTGAATTTGAGAACTTCTTGTGCTAAAGTAGAAGTTGCTATGTCTATGGTAATAACTCTCCTTTTTCCAGTGCCATAGTGAAAGGCACAAAGATTCTGTTTCTTGACTTCAACCACGGAGGGCACGGAGGCTACTCTGCTGAGGGATTTTTCCCACAAACAATCCTAAAAACATTTTAATGGGTTATGGTAAATCAAACTGTCTTGATGATTAACACTTTTCTTTTTAGACTGATTGCCTTCTACTTCACTTTCTAGCTTGTCACTTGCCTGGACTTTTTTTCTTTTGAGGTAAATAAATACATGCCTGGCTGATGAAAAACTGTCAGGATAATGCCAGATTGTGCAGAAATTATCATGCCAAGGATTATATCTTGCATCTGATCTTTTTTTGTCCATTATAATAAGAGCTTTCCAAGTTACAAGGTTCTTGTTCCAGTCTTCAGTAAACAAGCACCAGCACTAATAACAAATGTGGCATAAGAAGTAAATATTTTTGAATAAGTTTTCACATAAAAACATGGGAAACTGGAAAAGCAAGACAATTTTTTCTCTTTTTATGCTTTGTCTTATTCTCTATTACTTTATTTCTTATCTTCTCCAGATTTTTACAATGTCAGGTTTGTGCATTTTAACCAATTTCTATTATACATTAATATACATAGCCTGCTGGCATAAAACACTTTAAATTAGATCTCAGACATAAACTCAGAATTTAAAAAAAAATATTATTTAGGCTGTATTTAAAATATTGCAAGAGTAAACAAAACATAAAACTGATACTTTCTAACACAATAAAAGTTTTGTACTGGAGCCTGGATCAACAACCTTTAATTTCAAATTTTCCAGTAGGTAATTCCTTTTCTTCTGTATGTACCAATCTGGACACATACAACTTTGCTACTTTTATATAAATCCTCTGATGGGAAAAAAGTTGTGTCACCTAAACTGCAAATTTTGTTGTTGTAGGAAGCCAAGATGGGCTGTGCTGTACTGATCCCATATAGTACCTGCTGAATTGGCAGTCTTTCCAATAAATCTGTGGTCTATGTATATCAAGACATTCAATATCTTATATGGATTGATATTGGAGCAAGAGGTTTGCAAGAAAATGCTATGGTTTTATGACCAAAATTGTGAGATCAAAAAACAAGACAGTTACTGAAATGCCAACAGTACTCTCATAGGTTGTTTTCAGAGTGGCTGCTACTTGCTGGTGTCTCTCATTGTTGCTGGCAGACCTCCTTTCAAGAATTGTTAGGCTAAGGATGTATTGGTCCTTGTGCCCATCGAATAAGAGTAACAGGATCTCCCAGACATTTATAGACTCAGGAATACCCTATGGCAATCAAAAATATTCCCCAGCATTAACAGATGAAATCAAAGTAAATATAATTTGCAACCACAAAATCTCAGCAAATTTAAGCTATATGCTTACTTGCCTGCTTATATGGAAGGGAAAGTTTCAAATGTTTTTCTTAAAATAGCCCCTCTTCTTTCATTGAACACACTGATTCATCTCCTCTTGATCCCTGCTATGTGGCATAATACTTAAAGTCAACCTAGTCCTAAATAATCTGTGGTTTTTTGAACTCACTTGCCTGATGTTTCCCAGAACAGTGCTGGTACATGTTGCTCAGAGAGGTAGCAGAATCTGCACTCCTGGAGACATTTAATGGCTGTCCACAAATGGATTTATACACTTCACTCACAAGTGAGAAGTAATAATATGTATTGATACAAACCAGTGATTTAACAAAGTAAGTGCAGCTTTTTCACAAGATGCAACAGCAAAGTACATCAGATTATTTACTGCAGTGGAGGACAGAGTCTAACAAGGCTCCCTCCCTTTGTGCACATTTTAAAAGACTGTGTACACAGTCTTTAAAATGTCTGTAATGAAGATGCAAAGTGTTATATGTAATTTGACCCAAACCAGGTTATTCTTAACCAATTACAATTTACTAAATAAGAACAAGCAAACAGCGCTTAAGGGTTCCTAGCAGTAGCGCTGGGTGCCAGGACGGGGAAGGTTAAACACCGTCCTTCCCGCACTCCTGCACAGCGAAAATGGCTCAAGTCCCCTTTTTTATACTCCATGCATGGTCCATCATTGGTCAATTAGAAAAACCACGCTGGCTCCTCACTGGGCTAGGTGTCCTCTTTGGAAAGAAGCCTGCACTTTATTGGACAGTTCTTAATTAACTCGGGCTTTTCATTGTTGTTAGGATCCTTCCTGTTGTAGCATGGTCTCTTCAGGTGTCTTAGAAGATGCCTCAAGCGTGAGGGTCCTTTGGTCTCCTTAGGTGTCTGGGAAGACGCCTTTCCAAAGTGGCGTAGCAAAGAGGACTTAATAATACAACAACACTAAAAAAAAGGACATGAATCACGAAAATACATATAACAAAAGTGTTTGCATGCTACTGAGGACCTGCTGCAGCAAGGAATCTCTCAACTTCTTAGAGGAGTATCTCTATCAGGGGTCTCTGCCCATTCCTTGGCAGTCACCTGTTATTCAGGAGAGCTCCGAGGGCTTTTGGGCTGTGCACCATTTATGGGGGTAAGATGATTGACTCACAGTCAAAGCCACATACCAAGCTTCCTTGAGCTTCCTATCTGTTTTGCCTGAATTTAAATTGAGCAGAATGCAGTCACCACACCTAGAGGTATTGTAACTGCATCATAAACTCAGACAAAAAGCACAGGAGCTAAGGCCCCGTTTTGATGAGGGTTGAAGCACACTGTGACAGGGTCTGAATAACCTGATCTTGTTGAAAAATATTCTCACTCACTGTAAGGGAGACCGGACTACGTAACCTCTAAAGGTCCCTTCCAAACCATAACATTATATAACCCTTTGATTCCTCATCTATTTCACAAGATTAATATCTGAGTTTTCCACAACCAGTCAGATAATTTATTTGTGCCACCTGGGATCGATTGAATCCATTACTCTAAAATGACTAACAAAATATTGTGTAATAGACTTATTCTAGGAAGACTGCAATCAAGTGCATTTTCTGATAAGCACAAAATATATGAAGGTGACTCCATGGAAAGATTTAATCTGTTTATTAAACACTTCTTTCACACTGATAAAAGTGAACAATTATTGTTCATCACTGAGTCTAACAGGAACATCTGTCAAAAACTTTACATAGACAGCATGGTACAATGGATAATAATTTAATATCTGTACCTTCATGTGGATATAAATGCTTTCAAAAAGAAGAAATATGATGCTGACTGTTTTTCATATCACTAGTGAACATATTTGAAAGTCATGCCTTGCCATGTTAAGGTGCTAGTGGATTTCCAACTCTCCTAAGGACAATACACTTGTGGCTGCTATGGTCAGATTGCCATAAGCCTGGCAAAAATCTCAAAATGTGCTTCATTGGGGGAGTTAGGGTGTTTCTTGAGATTTGTGCAGGTATAGTATATTCCACCCAGGTTCCGCAGAGACGAGATGCACTAGGCTTTTTGGCAGATCACATTGTGCATCCTTGCATTCTGGACTTTTTCCTGAAAATGGATGTTTTGCTTAATTGCTGCATGAAAACCCCTCTCTTATTTTAATTCATACAAGGCACAAAGTGTTCATTAGGGCAGTCGGTCTAATAAGGCTTTAAGAAAATTGAGTTCAAATCTGTACCTTGTAGCACAAGATGCAACTACATACTGAGTAGAGCACAGTGATCCTGCTCCTAAGAACTTGCTCAGAGGGTGTGCTCCGATGTCAAGGAACAAGGGCTGAAGTCTGGGCTTCCATCTCCATCCAGCTGTGAGAGATTGGGACTCTGGCTTGTTGCTTGCCCTGCAAGCATTTTAAATCAGCAGTTATACTACATAAGGCCAATCACACTGCTACTACCTCTTGAAAATTGTGAGTACAGTTTTTGAAGAAGGATTTATTAGTAGAAAAATGCATTCATTATTGCCACAAAAATATGAATGCTATTTTGGCCACATCATGTAACGTGAATTGTATCAATCCTAATCTTGTTAAGAATATTGCTGATCTCTTCACATAAGGAGGTGGAAGAGCTGAAGGACAAGAGAGACAAATTTAAGAGGTGACTTTTTGCCTTGTAATACAGTACTGAATTAATGAATACAAATATTTGAGGGGTGGGTGTCTGGAGGATGGAGCTGGGCTATTCTCAGTGTCATGTAGTGATAGCACGAGGGGCAATGGTTGTAAGCTGGAACATAGAAGGTTCCACATCAACCTGAGAAGGAACTTCTTCCCAGTGAGGGTGACGGAGCACTGGAACAGGCTGCCCAGGGTGGTTGTGGAATCTCCTTCTCTGGAGATGTTCAATGCCCTCTTGGATGTGTTCCTGTGTGACTTGGTGTAGGTGATCCTGCTGTGTCAGGGGGATTGGACTAGATGATCTTTCGAGGTCCCTTCCAATCCATAATGATTCTATGATTCTATATTCTATGATTCTATGAATTTGTGTTAGGCTTTTGGATGGTTTTTCAGAACACCTTGAACACTGGAGGGTTTTAATTTTTTATGTTTATATATGTGTGTATATATATATATATAACAATTATATGAGAATATAACACAGAATATCATCACATAAAATTCTGAACTTGCTTTATGGGCAAAAAGGAGTTTTTTATTGGAAATAAATCGAAGGAAAGCCCTCACTTAGGCTTGTTGTGTGGACAAATTACAGATTCTCACATGGGAGTCAGGATTATGGTAAGAAATGTTTTGTGCGTGCTTCTAATTCATAGAAAATGGTTTGACTTCATGCCATGGGCTTATCTCAAGACAAAGTTAGCCTGGTAATTTAGGTAATGTGCTAATGGACTGAAAGAAAGATATTCACAAAGTTACTCTCTGAGATAGCTGAAGGCCAAAATCCTGATGGATGTCATTGCCCCCATTTACATTTGTTCAGAGAGTTAGCCCTGAGAGATGGGAAGTGCCCTAGACATGTTTCCTGCTATCTCATTTTAATCAGATACCTATTTTAACAGAACTCGATTTCTATTAATTTCTCCATATTTTAAGACTGAAGCTCCTGCATGTTATGGTTCATAAAATATTTGTCAGGCTTCTTAAATTACATGTGCTCCAGCACCTAAGGATCTGTTACGACCATGCCTTTCCATGGAGTGCCTCAAGACTTCTTTTTTTTTTGCCCTACCTGTTGGCACCAAGCAAATATAAATCAGCTTTGAACCTTAATTGGAGTTGTGCAATAGGTAGAGGCACAAAGCATGTTCAAAGTATAACTTTAGTGTTGCTCAACAAGCTTTACATAAGAGAGCTTTTGTTTACCGCATGTAAGACTCCTTAACATAGTTTTTTCTGCAGATGACAGTGCTTGCTTGTCCCTACTTCAGCCTATTCCCAGAAAAGATCAAAGGACACACTGTGCCAGATGTATTCAATAAAATCATTTGCCTTCCAAGCAATCTTGGTGGTATTTAGAAACAAGGTAGGTTTCATTTGCCTGGAAGTGCCAGTATGCCTTTTAGAAAAGTCAAATGGGGCAGAATTAACCTGGACTTTATGTTGTGCTGATTGTATACAGTAGATGGAGTGACCTAGGGGACCCAATGCTGTGCTTCTCAGAGGCTGTACTTCTGTTGATATTGAGCAGACCTCTCCCCGATTTGGGTTTGCAATTAAAGTGGAAGCAGCTGGACTGCCTTACCACCCTGTTCATTGAACTGGCACGGTCATGTTGCAGCAGGTACAACCCAGCCTTAATTTGTTACCACTCCTCACTGTTTTGGAGACAAATTAAAGCTGGGGTATTGGAAAGCAATAGAGGAGAAAGACTAAGGGCCTTGCTATTACGGGCTCTAGTTCATTCCTTTGCAGGCTGAACCCAAATATATGCGTCGGAACGACAACTGTAGTTTAACTCATATATAACAGAGAATATCTTCTAAGAAGTGAGCCTACAAGTATTGGCAAGATATCTATGAAACACTCATGTAATATATTCAACTCCATGTTTTCAAAAAATCATTTGACTTGAAAAAGCAATAGTTTATTTAAGGACTGTCATGCTGCAAACTTTGGGCTCTTGTGCAGGTAAGAACTGGAGACACTCAAGAAAATGAATCCAGATTCTTTCATGGTCACCTGACCACAGATATGTATTAAAAAAAATCCCCACTAAAACATCTTATGCTCGGAACTCTCCATTAATCAAAACTGACTATCCTGTCACAGTGTCTATATTATATGGTGGATCTCTCTGCCAAGCTTGCACTCTAAGCACTTCTCACAAAATGCAGCATACTATAAGCATTGCCCTAGCAGTGCTGTTTCTTCTCTTCACATGTTATTCAAAGAGAACATTCTTGTTTAAGTTTGAAAATAAATTATCTGATTCTCCTGTTCCCTAATGACTAACTTGTATGTAGGACAACACGGGGTGGGGGAGATGCGTGTGTGAAAGAGAGGATTTACAACTAGCAAAAGATTCTGAACTACAACAAAAAAGCAACCAAGCAGCTAAATATAACCTTATATTTGACTTACCTGTTTTCATAACATATCAACCTTTTATAATTACTAAATGTCAGGGAACAGGGACAGTGTCTTGCTTAATTTTCCACAGTGTGATATGTTAACCCAAGTAGAAAAAAAGGCTTTCAAGAAGTCACATCACATTTGACAGCTATTGCTTTTCACTGATCCATTTGTAGTGCTAACAGTGAAGACAGCATGATTATCTGCTCTCTCTAAATGCAATACAAGAAATGCATGACAAATTTTATACAAAATAACTTTTTACTCAGTAATGAAACCTGAATGAAAAAACAAGCATCAGCATGTATTGACATGCGTGGCAAATTATCAACCAAATTGGACAAACATGCTAAGTGTCAGAATATTAATAGGATTTCCCCATGAATCTTTACACTGAAAAAATTTCAATAAAGCACTGGCAGATAAATAAAGATTCCTTGCAGAAACATCACAGAAAGAACTGCAGAATAAAATAGTTTAAACTCATTTCTAGCTTCCACCCAGGAGAGAATGTGAAAGTGAACTGCTGTGTACAGAAGAAAACCACTGAGAAAGCACTCTGGGTTACAATGTGACCCTGAGCCTGACATGATCTTAACCTACCAAGAGCAATTAACACTAGGGAATTATCTATGTGAGTTTTTTTCATGATTTCTTCCTGAAATAACTATAAAGAAATAGAGTTTGGACACATAGTTGCCAACGTAATATTTTTAGAGCTGAATTTGAACCGAAAGGCCTTATCCTAGCCTTTGAAAACCTTGCTTCGCCTCCTACGAAATAATCTCATTGCACTGAGTGAAGTCATGGGACCGGCATCCCAAGCCACATGTTTAAACTAATCCAAAGGTTACACACAAGTAAGCAACAGATGGGTACTTTTCAATCCAGTTTAATCACTTCTGCAAACTTATCTCAGTATGTCCATCTGTCTAAGGCTGTAAAAGGAAATCACAGAATCACAAAGTTATTGAGGTTGGAAAAGACCTCTAAGATCATCAAGTCCAGCCGATGACCTAATATCACCACAATCTAGACCATGAACTAAGTGCCATGTCCAGTCTTTTCTTACACACCTCCAGGGATGGGGATTCCGCCACATCCCTGGGCAATCTGTTCCAATGTCTAACCAAGTTTTCCAAGAGAAAGTGCTTCCTAACATCCAACGTAAACCTCCTCTGATGCAGCTTCAGGCCATGTCCTTTTGTTCCAACACTAGTTGTCTGGGAAAGGGCCTGACTCCTGCCTGTTTACAACTTTCCTTCAGGTAGTTATGCATAACGTCCCCCCTGAGTTCCTTCTCCAGGTTAAACAACTCCAACTCCCTCAGCCTCTCCTCATAAAACTTTTATTCCAGTCCTTTCAAGATCCTCATTGCTCTCCTCTGGACCCACTCCAGCACCTCAATGTATTTCTTGAGGTCAGGGACCCAGAACTGGACTGCACTTGAGATGAGGTCTTGCCATTCTTAAAGGGGCATTATGTTCCAAATGCTGATATGAGACAGGATGCCATTGACATTTTGTGCCACCTGGGCACACTGCTGGCTCATGTTCAACCAGTTGTCAAATAGTACTCCCAGGTCCACAGAAGACAACACTATCCCTCCACAATTAATCGTAAATCATAGAATCAAAGAACATTATGCATTGGAAGGAACCTCAAAAGATCATCTAGTCCAATTCCCCCACCACACCAGGATCACCTAGATCCAGTTGCACAAGAACATATCCAGGTGTGTTTCAAATGTCTCCAGAGAAGTGGACTCCACAACTTCCCTGGACAGCCTGTTCCTGTGGTCTGTCACCCTCACTGTGAAGAAGTTCCTCCTCAGATTGATGTGGAACCGTCTATGTTCCAGCTTACACCCATTGCCCCTTGTCTTATCGTTAGATGAAGCTGAGAAGAGCCTGGCTCCATCCTCCTGACACCCACTCTTTACATCTAAGCATTAAAGAGGTCACCCCTCAGTCCCCTTTTTTCCAAGCTCAAGATGTCCAGCTTCCTCAGTCTTTCCTCATAAGGGAGATGCTCCACTCCCTTCATCATCTCTGTGGCTCTGCATTGGACTTGCTTCAGCATTTCCATGCCCTTCTTGAACTGAGGGGCCTAGAACTGCACACAATGTTCCAGATGTGATCTCACTAGTGCAGAGTAGAGGGAGAGGAGAACCTCTCTCCATCTGCTAACCACCCTGCTTCTCATCCACCCCATGATGCCATTGGCCTTCTTTGCTACAAGGGCACACTGCTGGCTTGTGGTCATCCTGCTGTCCACCAGGACCCCCAGGTCCCTTTCTCCTACACTGCTTTCCAACAGATCAGTCTCCAACCTGTTCGGGTACCTGGGATGATTCCTACCCAGATGCAAGACTCAACAATTGTCCTTATTATAGTTCATTCAATTTCTCCGAGCCCAGGTGTTCAGCCTGTCCAGGTCCTGCTGAAAGACAGTACAGCCTGCTGGGGTGTCAGCCACACCTCTCAGCTTTGTGTCAGTAAACTTGCTGACAGTGCACTCTAATCATCCCAGACATTAATTAATTGCTTGAATGGTATTGGTCCCAGTAGATACAGGCCTCCTACCAGACACAGGCTTCCACTACATAGAGGCCTCCAGCTAGACTCTGTCCCGTTGACTACTCTCTGGCTTCTATCCACAATCCACGTCACTACCCCATCATCTAGACCACACAGTCTCAGTTTGGCTGCAAGGATGCTGTGGGAGACTGTGTCAAATGCTCTACTGAACTCAAGATAGACCACATCCACCACTCTACCATCATCTATTCACCTGGTTATGCCCTCCTAAAAGGCTATCAGATTGTTCAAGCATAACTTCCCTTTGGTGAAGCCATGCTGACTGTCCCTTATGACTCTTTTGTCCTTGTTCTGCCTAGAGACAGTGTCAAGGATAATTTGTTCCATAGCCTTTCCTGGGATGGAGGTGAGACTGACTGGTCTATAGTTACTTGGGTCTTCCTTTCCCTTTTTGAAGATTGGAGTGAAATTTGCTATCCTCTAATGCCCAGGCACCTCTCCTAATTCCCATGACTTAGTAAAGATGATGAATATTGGCCTAAGAATGATTTCCACTTTTTGTTAGCATTCGAGGGTGCATCCCAGCAGGGTCCAGTTTGCTTTATTGATCCCTAACCCAGTCCTCATCAACCAAGGCAAGCTCGTCTTTTGTCTCAATTTCCTCTGGACCCTCAGCAGTCTGGAGTTTGATACCAGGACAGCCCCCAGAAGTATAGACAGAGGCAAAGAAGGTGTTCAGTATCTCTGCTTTCTCTGTATCCTCTGTCTCCAGAGCACCCACCTCATTAAGCAGGGGGACTACATTGCCTCTAGGTTTAGTTTTACCTGCAATGTCTTTGAAGAAGCCCTTTCTGTTGTCCTTGACCTCTCTTGCAAGGTTTAATTACAAGGAGGCCTTAGTTTTCCTAGTTGTGTCCTTACAGTCTCTCACCACAGCCTTATAATCACCCCAGGAAGCCATTCTCTCCTTCTATGAACTAAAGACTTTCTTCTTCCTCTTCAGTTTGCCCAACAGCTCTCTGTTTAACCACACAGGTCTTCTGGCTCCCTTCTTTGACTTCCTACCTGTCAGAATGCTCTGATCTTGGGCTTCAAAAAAGTGGTCTTGAATGTTAACCAGCAATCTGGGGCCCCTTTATCTGACAGTAAATCCCTGTCCCATGGGATTTCCCCTAGCAACTGCTTCAAAAGGCCCTCCGGAAGTCCAGGGTTGTGGTTCTGCTGGCTATTCTGTTCCTTGCACATGAGATCCTGAACTCTACCATCTCATGGTCACTGCAACTAAGGCTTCTCTCAACCTTCACTGCTTCAACTAGACCCACCTCGTTGGTGAGTACAAGATCCAGCAGCGCTCCTCTCCTAGTGGGCCCCTCCACCATTTGCATCAAGAAGTTGTCACCAATGCGCTTGAGGAACCTCCTGGACTGTGGATGGCTGGCTGAGTAGGTCTTCCATCAAATATCAGGGTAGTTAAAATGCCTCGTGGCAACCAGGGCCTGTAGCCGTGAGGCTGCTCTCAGCTGTCTGTAGAAGACCTCATCAACTTCCTCATTTTGATCTGGTGATCTGTAATAGACACCCATGATAGTGTCACTCATGCCAGCCTGCCTCTTAATCTGCACCCACAAACTCTCAACTCTCACTTCATCCACGTCTGGACAGAACTCAATACATTCCGGTTGCTCTCTCACATAAAAAGCAACTCCATCACCTCGCCTTGCTGACCTGTCCCTCCTGAAAATGACAGAGCCATCCATGACCACATTCCAGTCATGCGAGCTGTCCCACCATGTTACTGTAACTGCCACCAGATCATTATCTCCTGACTGAACACAGATTTCTAACTCCTGCTTGTTCCCCATTGGTGTGAGTGCATTGGTGTACAGGCATTTCAGGGACCGAACTGAGACCTCCAATTTCACCCTAGGAAGGTGGGAGGCCTCATGGTCTTCATCAAGACCAGGGCACTGCCCCTCTGGTGCCCACAGAGCAACAATCCTATCCCTTTCAAATCTACTTTAGAGGTCTCTGAAAGAGCCCTGCTAGTTCCTGCCCAGAAAACTTTTTCGCTTCTGAGACCTTTGTCACATGGACCTCTCAGTTCTGGTGTCTTATGAAAAATCTACTCCTTATGCAGGATGAGGACATATCCGAGAACTTTTGTGGGTATTATGACATTTTATGAGTTAAAAAGAATAGTCATTTTCTGGAGTCTCTGAAATTCACAAACTCATAGACTGACACCTGTGAAAGGGCCTTGGGATTTAAAAGTGCGTGGAGGTTGTCCTTTTTAAAAAAATATTTTTTATATTTTTCCCAGGACATTTTGAAAGTTTTTGTTTTATGTTTCTGGGGTCAAGGTAGGGTACAGTAATAGAGCAAGTTTTCACATGTAGGTTCATCATCATGCCAAGAAATTTCTCCAGAGACATTTTCCCTAAAGAGAGGCCTGCCAGTCATATTAAAGCCACATAGCCTTTATCTAGCAATCTGGTGTCACATTATCTCCTTTTCCTTCTCTCTGATTCAGATTAGCATAGTGCAGCAGAGTTTTTATCTAGACTAGCAGCAAAAGATTGACAACAATCTAATCTAATTTTATCTAATCTAATCTAATCTAATCTAATCTAATCTAATCTAATCTAATCATAGTCTTCAAAACTTCTGGTCTTATTCTTGAATCTGTCATATCCATACAAAGTCATTTAAGAAGAGATCTTCCAAAAAATGGAAATAAAATATTCAAACTTCATTTGCGGTCATTGACTTTTGGACATATAGCTATTTTTTTGCATTGCTGGATATCTGATTCTACCTCTGTCTACTTCCTCAGTTTCAAGATAAAGAAGTTAAGTAATTTTTGATTTCTTTTTCTTTTAACTTGACTTTTAACATTTGAAGTCAAATGCTGCTTTTCATTTTCAGTACTCAAAAGAATAATGCCTACACTTTCCTTCTCCAGTTTTCCTTCCTACCACCTAAGTCGTCTCAATGTTACTGCAGAGTAGTTTTAAATATCTATTGATGATTTCTCTGATGGTACAGTATATGACACTAAGCTTTCAGGTAACATTTGAGGAAAGAGGTAGACCACAACAGAAAATAAGCTTTTCACTAGACAGGTATGATATAATTTTCATATGTAATTAGAAGACAAACTCTATGGTGACAACACTACCAGAGCTCACACTTGCTCTCAGCTGCAAGTGAAAAGGTGGACTGGAAAAAAGAATGAGGAGAGATACGATTTGTGACTGTCATTTAAACAATGGATTGATGCCCCTGAAGTTTTATAGATTACTTTAAGTTTTATTTCAGATTGTCCTAAATAGAAAAATGAAAATGGAATTATACTATTAACACATTAAACTTTGTGCTGCAAATTAATGAAGTCATATTAGATTTGAGATTGAACAAGGGAGATTAAAAACACAAATTTAATAGGCCACAAGATAAAACAAATATATTTTATTTATTTGAAAACAATTTATGTATTTAAGGGGATTACTGATCTAACGACAAGGGATATACATGCTGCTCAGTAGTTCTGCTCGTTGCCTGAAGCTTTATCCCCATGCATTTCCACTGACTAAGATGCTGATTGGTATGAATAAAGTACAGAATTTGATTCTCCTTAATGAAGATCTATATAAGAAGAGAAAGAGAACTTTTCAGTCCTGACATGCCAGTTTTCAGTGTCTCAGGCTTGGGCACAAAGCCATTAACATCTCATCAACAATGTGGCTGGCCAGCCCTGAGGACCAATATTCATCAGATGGTAGTTTTTTCCCTATCATATTCTCATTCTTGGAATTAAATTTGTCAGTCAGATGTTACAGAGAAAACATTCTACACCTTCATGATCTGTCAGATAGATAATTTAATCCTCTGTTAGTGCTTGTCATTTCCAACCTTCCCTGCTGCTTTTTTCAATTTGTTTTATTTTTAGTGTGTCAGTTTTATATAATCTGCCTTGGGACCTTTGAGGCTCTCAATCTAAATTGCCTCTCAGTTTCAATTCAATTGAATTAAGCACTTGCTAGCAGAGATCTCCTCATTACTTAATTTATAAAAGCCTTATTGTTTTGGCAACTTTTGTCATTCAAGTGAGACAATACATTCAAAACTGAACAACCATTTAAGCATGATTCTCTGCTTATCTCAGATGAAAACACCATGTTTCTTTGCTTTTTTATATAAACAATGCTAATTCCAACCCAGTTTTTGTTGGATACACATATCATAGCATCTTTTATAAAAATAAACAACTGTAGTATTACTTTCATTTATGGACACTACCCAGCAAGTCTAGCTTTGTCATATCTACCTAGACTTTTAGTGCTTTTCCTCGACTCTGCCAAACGCAGTTCTAAGAGTCCCAACCCATTGAAGCCTTCCTTCACAGTAAAGAAAGAATATTTCTGTTTCTTCAACTGTACCATCTCATTTTCACCCCCATCTTGCCCTGCTCCCCAGCCCTATTGTTGAAAGAATTACTAACTCTTATCTATCATAAATACAAGAACTTTTCTATTCTTTTCTTTTGTTTAACAGCAAATTGTTTTAGTTCACTGTTCAATAGTATGCTACAGCAAATACGTCAAAGGAAGCACCCTAGTATTCACAAGTTTACTTTGATTCATCTCTCAGCTAGTCAGCTAAAACCTAACAGTAAACAAGACAATCTTTTGTTTCACTAACCAACAGCAATCTTGATGACCCTGAGGGCTGGTGTTCATCTGTTTTTCATGCAGACAATCTCAGGGATTTCAAAGAAGTGAGTTATTTCCGTGTAAAGAAGATAGATGAATGCATATAGGAACATTGGACATCTCAAAATGGTACATAAAGCTACACAACCAAATGCTACCTTGCTCATCCAAGACATAGAAAATGAAGGTAGCATTGCCTACAATAGTGGAAATCCCAAGGACAGAGACATTGATGTAGGATTTACTGTAAAACACTGCATTGGTGCTTCTGAAGGCAGTTTTCACTAGTTTGTCATAATTGTGTCTCTAAAAGCAGTAAACTAATCTTTTGGGGCAAAGTGGCTTTGCACATGTGGCTTCTGCTTTACCTGTTTTTATCTTAATCCATGATTTTTCTCTCTTTTTCCTTTCCAATTCTTTTCTCATCCCACAGCTGGGAATGACTAAGCTGCTGTGTGATGATTACTGTGGCAACAAATTAACAGTCTGCTGCTAAGAAAAAGCTAAACCCCTATTTCTGTGTTTCATCCCCGCTTTCTGCCCAGGTAAACTCTAACTTTGGGGTACATTATACAGCTATAATATTATAGAAATACAAATTTGGAGTTAATTTCCCAGTGACTGTGAATTATATTCATGCTTAGAGCTCACTGCTCCCTTTAGCTACAGAACCAGAGGCTACGCTTTCAAGAATCAAGTTTTCTGTTTGTTGGGGGTGGGGAATCTGCCTACAGTTTCAGCCAGTGAGGCATACAGGCTGACATGGTCCCATACTGAACATCTACTGCCCAGCACAACTCCCTGACTCCTTTTCTTTGTGAGTTTTTAACCACTGAAAAGAAAAAAAAACCCAAAATGTTAGAGGAAGTTGATGTTCAGAAAATGTCAATAGATCTAAAGAAAAGAGCATGTTTCCTGTGTAAATTGTTTCATGAGTTCTGAGCCTAGAATGTCTGGTGCTGAGCTTGAAAAATGAAACAGACTTTGATAAGGAGCTATTACACACTTATCTCACACCCCTGGCTGTTCAGCACACATGATGCTGTCCTGTCCAGTATTTGAACTCTTCAGAAATGAAAAATATTTTTAATATATCTGTAATTCTTGGGAAAAAGCTAAGGAAGGAAAAGGTTGTTTTCACACTGGCTTACAAATAAATTGCTTAATAAAATATCCATTCTCTCATGTTCATGTGTAGCCAGTAAAACAGTTTCTTTAGGCTGGAAGACTGATCAGTTGTCTGAGAGAAAAATCAGACAAATATTCATGGCACTGATTATCAAATTCTTATGGAAACAAATTAAGAAAGATGGCAATTGACTTCCTGTTGTCAGTAATGCACTTGCTCTGGGGAACCACTGGGCTAACCAAATACTCAATTGATTAACCTATTAGTAGCTGCTAAATGTCTTTTCTGAAAGCACTGGGACTTTCTGTGGATAGCAAGCCTGGAACAGACACATGAATAAGCTTCAGTAATAAGAGGAAAACTCTGTAAAATAAAGCAAGTTAGTTCTGAAGATTTAATACATCCTCTTCTGATTCTGCAAATTTGTTAATGAGAATTTTCCATCTGCGATAATTTCATACATTTACATTTCTGGAAATACAATGGTACGTGCTAACAAAATACAGCTGCAAGGTAGCAGTCAATAATGGACACAAGTTTGATGTTAAAATGGAGTATTTGAGGACAAACCTCAGCAAAATTAGACTGTGTCTGTTAGAATATGCTTTACATATTAATAATTCATTTAACATCACAAAATAGAGCTGTCATCAGTTGTTCACAAGCTTGAGGAATAATGAAAAAATTAAGAAAGGAAATATTCTATAAGACCTTTTACATGGTTGAGTGTTGAAAATAATAGATTTCACTATTGTTTCCCCTCCTCCTTCCCTCTTTATGTTATAGAACAAGGATGTATACTTTACTTTCCAATTTTAATTTTCAGTTTAAGCAAATAAAAAGCATAGATTAAAAATTTTTCTTTTATCAGTTTATGGTCTGTTGTAAACTTACTCAAACTTTTTAGAGGTTTACTACTTTTATAAAAATTCCCAACTGGGTAGAGTTTTCTTGGCTATGGTCTTTGTTGAAAAGAGTCCATGCAGTAGAAGGATAAACTTGCATTCCTCATCATTACCATCTTTTCTTTTCTTCCATCCACTGGAACAAAGTAGTTAGTTTACTCATCAGAGTTTCGCAGTTATCTAAAAGACATAAGTATCTGCTCTTTTTAAATATACTGTACTGAAATAAATTATTTACTGAACTAAATGCTGTCTTTCAAAATGTTTGGAAGGTTTAGACCTGAATGATCAATCAGGTTTTATTCTTCCCTTGAATACAATGTTTTTAATTATTATTCAATAACTCTCATTAAGCACTTGGAAGTAAATATTTGCATTGCTTCTTTCTCAGGCAGCATTCTGATAGCATCTGTCTGTAGAGCTTTGCAGTTTGAAGTCCTTAAATATAACAATACCACAAGAAAATGACACCCTGCCCTGAGACCAAGGGGAATGATATACACCACTCAGGAGTGAACAGTGAATTATTTGTATTTTCAGAAGTGTTTAAATGCAAACATAAAAACTAATCTTTCTTTATATAACTTCCATTGTTAATGTTTTATGTTAGCCTCCATCTACAAGGCAACTTTTACTCATGTTTCCTTTTTCTTAACTCCTTAATGCATCTGAAAATTAAGAAGTCTACTCTCGAGAGCCTCCTCATTTCCAAGCTAAAGAGACCCACTTCCCTCAGCCTCTCCTCATAAGGGAGGTGCTCCACTCCTTCATCATCCTCGTTTTACCCTACGCTGGACTCTCTCCAACAGCTCCACAACCCTCTTGAACTGAGGAGCCCAGAACTGGACAAAATACTCCAGATGTGAAATATTTCAGCTGCTTTCATTCATTTCTGTTGTTCTGAGCTTGTTTGGCTTTTCCTGCACTTTTGCTTTTGCTAAGTATTATATACTACTGATGTATCTAAATGCATCTGTGCGCTTCTCTAGGTCACTTCTCTGTCTATGACATTTTTCAACACATTAGTCATTGTAAGAAGTACAGTGTATGCACCGGAGTCACATCAGAAAGGACAGCTGCAACTGATAGAAGATGAAGATATCAATTCTCTTGACATTAAATGAACTAATATGGGGACTGTTCAGTTAATTACATCAAGATAAACAGAAAACAGCCAACACATGCAAAGGCTAAGGCATCAGCCATGCTCATCACTCACCATTCCATTTAACTGAAAACATGGCTTTGTCTGGGATTTCCCACACTTGCTGGAAATTAGGGTATGTCAGAAGGACTCTGTGTATGCAAATAGTTATGTACTTAAGCTGCAGAGACAGCATTTCCTGGAAGCATCCAACTCAGTCCACTGTCATATGAGCTACATCCCCAGACTGATGAGGATGTATATGACAGTGGCAGTTACTTGGCAGCTAGGGAAAAGTTACTGCTGTGACACAACCACTGTGCTCTTCAGTAACCGAATACTTCAAAGTCTTCAAGAGAAAAAGGTCTTGGGAAACTCAGACATGTGACTTGGGAAGAGTAATCCCATGTGAAGGAAGCAGTGTTGCGCAAAACAGTGCACAGAGCACTTTTCCCTTTTCCACACATGAATATTCTGCTGTAACCCAAGTCTCTTGGGATATACCTATGCTAGTCAGTCAGAGTGAATTCAGACACTGAACCTTGCTTTTCCGCAATGATTATCCGGTAGCCCTTCCTATCCTCTCCATGCAAACCGTGGAAGAGTTTCTTATAACAGCCCTCCATAAGGACTGCTTCCAAGGCACATTCTCACTCTTTCCTGGACTGCTTTCCACTCTGAAACTGGTTCCTTCTACAACAATATCCACAGTCTTTCAACTCTTTCTGAACTGTTTTTGAACCCTTAAATCTCCCATGTTCTCTTATGACACAGCCTGAGGTATGGAATGTATGGTCACTTTTTCTGCTGTAACACCACTTTTCCAGTGCCCTGCCACAGGTTTTCCATGTTTTCTCAGACAGCTTTAACTGGAAAAACTCATGTTGACCAATGCCTTTGGTTTCAAAGCTATCACACAAGACTCTGAAGATACTCAAAGATTATGTTGCATGGACACTGATACTAACTGCAGAAAGGTTATCTCTGGACTGCATAGATACACAGAAGTTACGCCTCTTGAACACTGAGTCAGGGACTGCTCCCTGTCACCCTTTAGAGGGATCCTTTGGGCAGAGATGTATACCTACACAAACTTAGAGTTCATCCATTGCTCTTGTCCTCATCTAAATTTTTAAGGTTCTTTTTCCATTCTGAGAACTTCATGATTTGAGGCTGTTCAGCAAGCAGTATGCCAACATCATGAGGCACTGTTGGAAACAGTCAGTGCTGTTCTAGGCAGCACATTAATGGCAAGCACAAAATCGTTGTAATGCTAATGCCCTGTCCCTGTGGAGTTTGCCATGTAGCCTGCAAGAGTATTTAACAAGCCAGTACAGGTATTCTAGGGATAAGCCAGGAAATCCTCTGTGCTTTGTCTTCTTCAAAGCCAGCTGGTAGTTTCTATTCTGTCCACAGGAAGACATGGTTGTGCAAATCAAATAAGCAAAAAAATTTCATTGAGCCTTTGTCATTGCCAGTGATGGGGTGTGTGGGCTGCACTTGCCAGAGCAAATTACAGCTCTCAGTCAGTCTTTGTCAACACATAAAATATTTGGAGACTTTACAACTGGAAAACCATCAGGAACATGTTGATTTGTACTTGCTTGTTTTTAAATTTTACTTTGAAAGTCTAATAATTAATGTAATCCACACAATTAAATACCACACAGATTTCACCATGTGACTGCACTAAGCTATTTTTGATCCTGGGATATTCTTTCAAAGCACGACAGAAAAGAAAAATAGCATTTTAGAACAGGACATTAAGGCTCTGAATACTGAAAAATCTATTTTAATCACTTTAACCAGCTGTAATAAAGGTTAGAATACAGCAAAGTCAATATCTTGTTTTCATTTTTGAAGTGATCTCAGTATATTTAAAAGACATTTGTACTGTCATCCTAACAAATAATTTCAAAATTTGAGACAGAAAAATAAAAATACATAGGACATGAAAAGATGTCTTTTGTTACGTTTTGCAAGAAAATCATGACAATTTAATTCATCAGATATTATGTAAGTTTTCTACATAAGAGATTAGACAAGCTTCCTACAAAATAATGATGAAAATCTTTACCTGACTTATATTTGCATTGAACAGAGAAAGCACTCTTCATCAATGTAACACATTCACTGTCACAATAACCATGTGAAATTTCTCCTTATAGCAGTTCTAAATATTTCTTTTATGATCAGATTTTATTTGCTCGGATCATTTGACTCTGAGCCATCCAGCTGACAGTTATTCCTGTATGATCAATACCCTATTCATCTGCAGTATTTTTCCAAAATAATATTTTTATATTTTCTTCTCAATATTTTTCACAGAACAACAGATATATTTATGCCATTTTATCTAAGAAAAAAATGTGTCCTGGTATTGCTATGATTCTACAAATAGGTATTTCTCAATCATATATAATCATAGTGCATCTGTCTGCCTTTATAGTTTATTATTTTATAGTGGATTGAGTTCAAGTGGTGCTTCTCTACATGTTAATACTTGATATTTCAGATACAGGTGATGTGATAAATTACCAATATCCTAGGTGGTCTCACTATTCATAGAAAGTATTTTATAAAGAAATATTCAAGGATATTCTGTATAGAAAGGGGTCTGATGCCATTTATTTACCATTTGAGACTTAGCTCTGAATTAGCTTGATTTTAGGACTGCTTCCACACTAAAAACTTGCAGAAGAAGAACTAATATACGCTTTCATATTCCATTCTCTTTCCCTATACCGTTCAATTAATTAACCAGTTTTCTCAGCCATAACCGGAACTAAAAATTTCATTGGTCTTAGATCAATAATCAGGAGATGATCTAAATCATTCCTGATTTGGACTGGAAGCAGGTCTTTTCTTCACCCTACACAACATAGGCCAATAAAAAAGATGCTTCCTTCTCTCTTTGCACATATTCTGGAAGCTGGGTAATGAGACACATGTGGTCATCTTATTCTTCGTCACCTTGTGCAGTGGAAACTTTGCTATGGACAATAGCAATAGGAAATAGTGGGGACGGGATTTAACTGGAGTGATGAATTTGTCATTGCTAACGGAAAGAAACATTTTGAAAATCAGGTTCTGCATGATTGAAGAAACACTGATTACATAAGTAGACAAACAAAACTGAGAAGTCAAATTGCAGAGTCTTACACTTTGATCACACCAACCCCAGGCAATGCTACAGGCTCAGGGAAGACTGGCTGGAGAACTGCTTAGTGGAAAAGGATCTAGGGACAATGACTGACAGCTGGCTGAACACGAGCCAGCAGTGTGCCCAGGTGGCCAAGAAGACCAACAGCATCCTGGCTGGCATCAGAAATAGTGTGACCAGCAGGACTAGAGAGATGACCCTTCCCCATACTTGGTACTAGTGTGGCCTCATCTCGAGAATTGTCTTCAGTTTTGGTCACCTCAATACAAGAGGACATTGATGTACTGGACTGTGCTGAAAGATGGACAATGAAGCAAGTGACAGGTCTGGAGGAGATGTCTTGTCAGGGGCAGCTGAGAGAACTGTGGTTGTTTAGAGAAAAGGAGGCTGATAGGAGACCTTTTAACCTTTTACAACTATGTGGAAGGATTTTGTAGAGAGGTGGATGTTGGTCTTTTCTCCTAAGTCACTAACGGTAGAACAACAGGGAATGGCCTCAAGTTCTGACAGAGGACTTTTAGGTTAGAGATTAGCAAAAAATCATTCACTGAAAGAAGTGTTGAAGTATTGCTACAGGCTACCCAGGTTGTTGGTGGAGACATCACTGCTAGAGATTTGGCTCTTGGTTCAGTGGGCATGGTGACTACAGACTGTGTTGCCATTCAGCAAGAACTGGACAGGCTGGAGAGCTGGGCAGAGAGAAATGCAAGGAAGTATAACATGGGTAAGTGTAGAGTCTTGCATCTGGGCAAGAACAACTCCAGGGACCATTATAGGCTGGGGACTGACCTGTTGGGAGAGTAGTTTAGGAGAAAGGGATGTGTGGTGACAGAATGATGACCATGAGGCGGCAGTGTGCTCTTGTGGCCAAGAGGGCCAACAGCATCATGGGGTGGATCAGAACGGGGCTGGTTATCAGATGAAGAGAGGTTCCTCTTCCCCTCTACTCTGCACTGGTGAGCCCACACCTGGAGTATCGTGTCCAGTGCTGGGCTCCTCAGTTCAAGAGGGATGTGGAGCTGCTGGAG
>VXBP01004482.1:61125-85944 GCA_013400115.1 Rhinopomastus cyanomelas
TAGCAATGACTTCCGCCATCTCTCTTAGCACACGCGGGTGCATCCCGTCTGGGCCCATGGATTTGTGCACATCCAGTTTGCTCAACTTATCCCTAACCCAGTCCTCATCAACCAAGGCAGGCTCACCTGTCGCCTCAACCTCCTCTGTAGTCTGGGGTCTAATGTCAAGACAACCCTTAGCAGTATAGACAGAGGCAAAGAAAGCGTTAAGTATCTCTGCCTTCTCTGCATCCTCTGTCTCCAGGGTACCCACCTCATTCAGCAGGGGGCCTACGTTGCTTCTAGTTTTACTTTTACTTGCTATATATTTGAAGAAGCCCTTTTTGTTGCCTTTGACCTCTCTTGCAAGGTTTAATTCCAAGGAGCCCTTGGCCTTTCTTGTTGCATCCCTACATTCACTTACCAGAGCCTTATAATCACCCCAAGTGGCCACCCCCTCCTTCCATGACCTATAGGCTTTCTTCTTCCTCTTCATTTTGCCTAGTAGAGCAGAGTCAAGTGCCTACCTTGACTTCAGCAATGCTGAAGTGTTGACATTGTCTCTCATAACATCCTTGTTAGGAAATTCATGCACTGTGAGCTAGACGAGTGGACAGAGTGCACAGTGAAGTGAATGTGAGTTGGTTATGTGACAGAATTTGGGGGTTCATAATCAGTGCCACAGCACTGAGTAGGGAATCAACAATGTTTCCCAGGAGTCACAGCACTGGATCTTGTCTTGTTCAGCATGATGAGCTACAGGGTGTATCCTCAGCCAGTCTGCTGATGGTAAAAAGCTGGCAGGATTGACTGACACATCAGGGCTGTGTTGCCATCCACTGTGACCTGGAAGGCTGGAGAGTTGAGCAAAGAGGAACCTAATGAGGTTCAACAGGAGCAAGTGTAGTGTCCTACACCTGGGTAGGAACAACCCTAAGGATCAGTACAGGTTAGGGGTAGAGCTATTGGAAAGTAACTTTGAAGAAAAATATCTTGGAGTTCTGGTAGACAGTAAAGTGACTATCAGACAACATTGTTTCCTTGTTGTCAAGAAAATCAATGATATTCTGGGTTGTGTCTTCCTATTTGGAAGGACCCTGTAAGCTATCACTCTAGAAGGTAGCAGTGCTCAAGAAAGGTGGTCAATACTTAAACACCACTTTGTTGAAACTCAAGTGCATAGCTTTGAATAAAAAATCAAGTAAAAGAGGCACAAAATATGTATGGATGAACAAGGAGCTTCTGGAAAAAAATTAAATGGAAGAGATAAGTTCACAGTGTGTGGAAAAAGGGTCTGGTCTCTTGGGAGGATTATGGAAATTCTGTCCAAGTATGTAGAGATGCAACACGGAAGTACAAATCCTGTCTTGGAATTGAATCTGGCATAGGACATGGAAAAGAACGTCTTTTTCCACATTTGAGGAGGTGAAAGGATTCTTTAAATACATCAGTGGTAAAAGAAATAATAGGGGGAAAGTGGCCCCAGTGCTGAATGTAGTTGGGGCTCTGGTAAAAGAGAATGCAGAGATAATCAAGCTACTGAATATCTTCTTTGCTGCTAAGACCAACCCTCAGGAATCCCAGAGCCTGAGAATAATACTGAAAGAGGAAGGAAGACCCACCTGATTAACATGTGGCTGAGAGGATAGTGCCACGGGTTTTTTGAACATGGGGTGCTTTACATTGCATGGGGTCTGTGGGCAACAGACAGTTATCTGTCTCAAAGAGGGTAAAGAATCTGCGTCTGAGCTGGATGGGCTGATTGAAAGTGCTTTAAATTATGTTTGAAGAGGAAAGGGGATAAAACTGGGCCCACTACACTCAAGCCTAACAGTGACAGGTCATTCCTTGGAATTAGCCCAGCTCAAGTGCATTTACACTAGTGCACACAGCATGGGCAACAAACAGGAGGAGCTGGAAGCCATTGTGCATCACGACAGCTATGATGTAGTAGCCAATATGGAAGTGTGGTGGGATGACTCTCATGAGTAGAGTACTGCAATGGATGACGATAAGTGGAACAGACAAGACAGAAAAGGCAAGAGTGATGGTCCAGTGGAATATTTATGGGTAAAGCTAAGGAAGGCCAATGAAGTGGATATCCTGGTGGAAGTCTGTTATAGACCAGTAAACCTCTTGTACTTTTGGGGGACCTCAACTTACCAGACATCTGCTGAAAATATAATACATCAGAGAGGAAAAACTCCAGGAGGTTCCTGGAATGTGTGGAAGATAACTTCCTGATTCAGCTGTTAATCAAACTCACCAGGTTCTGAGGACTGGAAGAAACCCAATGTCCCTGAGGGGTCTAAGGACTGGAAAAAAGCCAATATCATTGCAATCTTCAAAAAGGTAGTCTTACCCTCATCTTTGGAAAGGTGAAGGAGCTGCCCATCCTGGAGGCCATCTCTAAGTACATGAAAGAATAAAGGGTAAGAATAAAGGGTAATCAGGAGTAACCAGCATGGATTTAGTAAGGGGAAATCATGTTTGACTAATCTGACAACCTTCTACAATGGCATCACTAGATAGATAGATGAAGGGAGAGAAATGGGTGTTGTCTACCTTGACTTCAGCAGGGCTTTTGGCACTGTCTCCCATAACATCCGCACAGGTAAACTCAAAGGTTAACTCAGGAAAAGTGAGTTAGATGATTGGACTGACTACGCTGCATCCAGATACTACGTCTACTTTTGGAATCCTCATTTCAGGGGAGACACAGGGAATTACCAGAGAGAGGCCAACAGAAAGCTGTGAGGATGATTAAGGGACTTTAACACTTCTGTAAGGAATAAACTGAGAGAACTGGGGCTATTTAATCTGGAGAAGACTAGGTGATACATGGTTTAGGTATATAGTGCCTTTCTGCAAATCTATCCATGGCAGTATCAAAGAACTTGTATATAATGTTGCCTGTATGAATAGACAATACTAATCATGTTATTGACTGTTTCTTATGAGTACCGACCTGACCTACAACATAAAGGCTGTTTATAAGTGTCTAGGCATCAGACTGACCACTCCATGGAAGGAGGACCAGAAGAACAGCATGAGAGCTGATTTGTGAATGTCCAGTGTTAGGCCTATAGTAAATCAGTGATATTTGTAGATTTGATGGCTGCTCAATTGAATGCTAGTTTGCATATCAACTGCTTAAGCCTTCTCTAATAAGAGAGGAACTGGCTAAGAGGTAAGGAGGTTTATTTCTCATTGAATTACCCAGTCCCTCCTCTGCCTTTTCACACAACAGCCCCATGGTGCCAAAAATTAGATTCCTTATAGTAGAGTGTAGATCTGTCAAACCAATGATGAATCGATTCTTCCAGCAGAAACACTCACCAGAAGTATGCCCTGGAAAGGATGCAGCTGAGTGTCTGTCTCTGTGGACAATTCATCAATACTCTTGTGAATGTCATGATATGAAACTTAACTCTGTGAGAATAAAAATATTAAATACTCCGTTTGCCAAAATATTTGATTTGCTAAAAAATATTGTGAAGATTATTTAGAATGTGTTAGCATGCAACATTATAAATTACAAAATTTTTAGGTTCTAATAAAATATATTACAGATGTAAAATTACAAGAGAAGGCTCGGGTATACTTTTTTATTCTTCCAGTACTTAAAGGGGGACAATAAGAAGGATGGGGACGTCTTTTGAACTGGACCTGTTGTGACAGGACAAAGGGTGATAGTTTTAAACTAAGCAAAAGTAGATTTATATGAGGTATGGTGATTATATGAAATAAACATATCTAAAATGCCACTTTTTATTTTCTGTTTTTTTTCTGTACTGTTTTCCTCTCACAAGTGGCAGATCTCTGAGGACTTTGAACTGGGCTACTTTTTAACGATCAAAAGTCAGAAACAATGGCATTCACTGAGCATATGATGATCTGTGTATGATGTATGAAAACAACATCCAACGGCTCATGGTGACCCATCTTATTTAGGTTTTTCATATATTTATGTGGTTTGAAGATCTATCAGTTCTCTCGTGTTTGAGATTGTAGTATGGAAATGCTCTTCTGATATGTTTTTTCCAGGTTCTGGTTCACACTTGTCATGTCCCCATTGATCAAAGAAAGGAAAAAGGGTGACTCAGTTTTGTAGATTCACTTGTGTCAAATAAAGGATACTTAATCTTCCCCCATTCAAAAAATAAGAAAACAACCCCCTCAAAAAACAGACAAGCTTTTTTTGCTACCTGTCTTTATGACAGCTTATGCAGCTATATTCCCTTGTCATGAAAATTCCAAGCTCATAATGTTGGTTGGGCTTTAAAGCTTATGTAGTCCAAATCCCCTGCAATAAGCAAAGGCAAATCAATCCTGATCTTTCTAGGAATGGAACATCTACCATCTCTTTGAGCAATTTGTTTCAGTGTTTCACAAACATCGTAATATAAAATGTCTTCCTTATATCTAGGCTGAATTTATCCTCTATCAGTTTAAAACTAGTATCCATTGTCATATCATTAAAACATCTGTGAATGAATTGGAAATTCTTGATCTTCTGAAAATGAAACTAGCAAATAATTTTATATACAGCACCTACACCCTTAATTGCCAAAGACTCAATGTTTAATAGTGTTGAGTACTTCAAACAATGTGATTACATTAAGGCTTGCCACGGAAAAGCACTCAAAACAGTAAAACTTATGGGGCAACTGTTTTGAAAAATTCACTCATTAGCAAGAAAATGCATTTTCACATTCTTCATTTAGCTGATATCACATGAATCTGTGATACCTTCACTGAGGTAATTTGAGTTATGTGCTAGAAAAGAAGGAAATGGTAAGAAAGCTCCATGGTAAGCATGCTCCATTTTAGTAACTACATTCATTCTACTTCAAAGACGACAAAAAATATTCAATCCCACTGTTTGACTTTGCAGCTACTAGTTTTGACACTTTTCTTTGGCATCTGAATTCTTTGTCGGTTTTATTGTAGCTGTACATAGCTTCACAAAGTCAAAAGAGATTTTAAATTTTGTAAAGAAAAAGCAGAACTGAAACAAATGTTTACTTCAATCTGTGCTTGGAAAGTTATATAGAGTTGCACACACAGTGCATGCAAACCCCTGATATTGGCTATGCAGGCTGTCCTGACTTTACAGCAATCTGTCCCAAACACATGGTCCTATGCATAACTGAAGGTTTAAATAACTTGGCTTGAGACTAACGAACATACTAATATTCTACCTTCCAAAATTAAAGAGTTTATTTTGTCCAAGCACTGTGAAGGTCAAAGGTAAAAACAAGTAATCCTTTGAAAACTAACCCCTAAAAAACATCTACTGATTGCTCTTTAATGTTCAGCCCCAGTCAAGAAAACTCACAACTATTCTATATTATGATAGCCGTATAATATGCTTACTATCTAAGCAGATACTGGGTGAATTCTCAAAAAGTGAGGCAGGCAAATTTTTGCATGCTCTTGCTGCAGCCTCACAGAGCAGTGTGTTCTTCAAGCAAAACAAAACAATTTCAATTGCAGTGAATGCAAGGCCAGGCTATGGAAGTAGAATATTTCCTATATATTTGCCTATGAATTCTTGGGCTTTAAATTTATTCATTAATTTATAATTGCAGTAATATATTTTGACCCCGAATTTGGAAATAATACTTACTTTCTGAAGAACCCCATGTTTGTATGACCATGTATATATTTAAATTCAGCCTCAAATAAAGACTCATCCTTCTGTCACAAACTTGAAGTGGAGACAAACTGAGTCTTTGAAATTAACTGGGAGAGATCTGTTCAAGAGATCTGCGATCTATTATCAGAGAAAACCATAGTGTAATTTGTGTATGCAAAGACAATCTAGAGTCTTAATACTACAGAAAAGTTACTATTGGACACAAAAATCTGTCTGACACAAACCAGAAGCTTTTTGGAAAAATTGTGGAGACTCTTTCAGACTCAGTTTTATTCATCCCGTCAGGACCGTGTCTAACCATACTATTTTTAAAAACTTAGACAAAACCTTTAAGCTGGCATTAGACAGTCTGTCTGCTTGAAAAAAGCTTCAACTGCATCAGGAGTTGCACCTCACACTTAGGACCTTGTGTTAGGTTAGAGCCTTCTACGATGTTTCCAAAACCATTATTGGTAACGATCATAAACAAAACTAATCACTTTCTTCTTTAAAGCCTTTTCCACACTCCAAAAATAAATTTTACTCCCCTTTGTTTGTCGTGAAAGTAAGGTACAAGTTACAGCAGAAAGATGTTTTAATATTTATTAGCAACTGAGGAAGCCGTTTGACTGACTACCACACTGGAATAAGTTACTGATCTTTGTAGAAATGTCCATGAGGTATGGAGTTCCAATATCCATTTGTATAACTCTGCTAAAACAAATTTTGCAACCCTGAGTATAATGCACTTTGAGAATAATACAATCATTACAACAAAACATGTTTCCACAGTAGGGTGTCTGTGTTAACGTGTTGAATCCTTTGTTATGTTACTTAGATACTACAAAAGGTCAAACTTCTTTACGACTTTGGTTCATGCTGTGGCAAAGATAAATGATACTTTTGTCTATAGTTTGCTGCTGCTCTCTGGTTAAGTGGCAGACATAAACTACCACTGTACTGCCACTGTGGAGTGACTGGTCTGATCCTGACATTCTGACACTGGCACTGGTGGCAAACAGTTTTTTATACAAGGCTCACACAGTATTGCTAAATAGTTTATTGCTACTGCTGTTCTGAATAGTTTTGGAAAGCAAGAATTCATTATAAAAGTAGAGGAGGAAATAACTCACAATATATGGAGAAATCTGGTTTTAAACAGATTAGGGCTGTAAACCATTTCCTTCTGCCCTAACAAATATTTTCATTCCATCCTTTCTATAGCCCCTTATCTGTTCCATTACCACTCCCATGTTCCAGTACCCCTTACCCTTCACATCTTACCAGTTTCACAGATCTGTCCTGCAGTACCTTTGCCACATAGACGAGTCTACCTACTTCTGCACAGAGGTTTATGTTTTCAGACCTGCTCATCACAGTAGTTTGGTTCCTGTCTGTAGCACTCTGCAGTGATGTAGCAGCTCTCTAGAAATTTAACAGTTCAAATGCCCATCATATATGAACCCAACATTATTCTAGTGCATACAGTGTGAGGTTCAGTGAGATCTGTGTCAGTCATGCCAACTGCAACAAAGATCCAATGTATCAATCAGATGTTCAGGAAAAGCAAAGGGGATATTTTAGAATACACTTATAAAAAAACCTCAGTGGAAGAGCTGCCAAAGAGGGGATGGAAAATTCCATGAGTTTTTGCTGAAATTTCTTTTTCAGCTAATCTTTCAAAATGTAGTAAAAAAGTAATTGCCCTGGCAGAGTGTGAATAGAATCTCCAGCCAATTCTAAACAGGTTCTCACAGGACCGGTATTTGCCTTAAACCTGAAGGAAATATTTGACTCTAAATGTGTTTCTATCTACTTTGCCTATAGGGGAGAACTAGAAATAGTTATCAAAGACAGTTTGTTAAGATAAAATTACTTGCTTCATCATTAGCCCTGAGTGTTCACAATGCAGCAGAGTTAACAATTTTTTGTTCTCTCTACTATTCATTCACTAAACAACTTTATAATATTAAGAAAACCCCAATCTTTTTTGAAGAGACTTCTTCTACAAGATCTTGATCTCTGAGGCAGAATTTTACAATGACATAAAGAAACAGAAGAGACCAGTTTACATAAGAACAGTTCAAACTTTCAAATAAACTCTTAAACTATCTTAAAGCGTCTGAAAACCAAGTACATCTTAATCATTTTCAGGAGCATTGTCTGAAACTACTAAAAAATTATAAAAAATTGTACTACAGAGAGCAAAAGCAGTCTGTCTTCAAGAGCAGATTGTGAGTCAGCACTGAGCTCCATATTCTTACTGTGAACTTGCCTCATTCAAAAGTATTTTGAGCAAAAGGATATTTTACATACATCAAAGTGCAATTAGCTAAGATTACGTTAATGAAAACAAGTTCCTTACATGTTTTCCCCCCATGTTACCTCTTCCCACTGCCTCGAGTTTCAGCATTGCTGCAGAATCAAAGAAAAAAATGTTCTCACTGGTGTAAATGTATAGTCAGTGGCACCGTAGTTATGTACTTTCAAGGGTCCTGCATTTAAAGACCTCTATTTTTAGTGGAAGATCTTTCCCATTCAATAAAACATGCTCCAGCAAAAAATGGAGCACACTCCAAGCCAGCTTTACATAATTTTTCCTTGTAATTGTTTAAGAAAGTATCATGTGGTAAACATTCAGCATCCACTTTTGCTCTTAAAATCAAACCAAATTATCTTGAAGACAGTTTTTTGGCTTCGGAATGTTTAGGCCACCAAGTGTGTTTTTGGTTAGAAGCATTTACTGTGAAACAGTCTTTAATTTGGCAGAGACAGTAAAGGCCAACGGTATTAAAACACTACTTCCCATTGAGCTTTTTTCTTACAGTAATTCTCTGGCAAGCAACTCTGTTACGCAGTACTTAACTAATCCTGTGTTTATTAGGTTTGGTTTCAGATTCAAGTAGGTCTATTTCAGATTCAGTGTAACTCCTATGACAAAATGAGAGCTAGAAAAACATTTAAAGATATATTATCTGGAATAAGTGAAAAAAAAACTACTGAGGAACCATGCACTTCAAAAATAAACAATCTTTCTGATTTAATTTTTAACTGGTTGCACTATTGCAAAGTACTTTTCATTGATCATTTAGGCATTCTTACAACTCAACTGAGGACAGACAAGTGAGGGAGTTCCAAATTCTGTTGGTCTTCCACCTTCCATTCAAATGAAATACTTTCCCTTCATTTTTTTAAATCAGATTACATGGTTTGGCGTCTTTCAGCTTTTTGTTGTTGTCTTCCTAATCTTTACAATATTTGAAAGATCTCTGTGATAGTGAAAATGTCCTAAAAAAGGAGGATATTAGAGTAAGCAAGTATGGATCTAAGCCAAATACTAGAGCAACATGATTAAATGCAATACAATTTCCAAACACTTTTATGAAAGAAGAATAACAGACACAATCTTTCTATGGTACTTTAAAAATACTTATCTAAAATATGAGTTTCAAATGCAGGCAAGTAGCTTTTGCAAATGTTCTGTATTTTATATGGAAAAAGTGTTTTTAAAATACTTTTTGGTATTAAAAAAGGTATTTGTTAAATAATTTTTGGTCTTTCTCACTTCAGAAATAAATTCATTTGCAAAGTATCTTATTAAGACAGGAATATTGAGAAATCCAATAAAAATGTGCTCCTTCATAGAATTAATTTTCATAGCCCAGATTTTTAGGCCAACTGCAGTCTTGCTTCAATTCTCACCATAAGAAATATCTTACTGTCTTAGAAAAATGATTCATTTGTATCTAATATTCTTCCTCCGACAGTGGTTCATTCCCTCATGTTTACCCAGTAGCATGATTAGGGGTATTAAAGGGAACATTCTTTTTGAAATAATTTCCAGGACTTTCTCTTATCTCTTGAGAGACTTTTTTTTTTTTTTAATTGTTCTATAGTACATATGTCATTAAAGATCTGATTTTAGACAGCTCGTTAAGTATATGCACATATTTTTGTCATTTACATACATTTATATTTGCACATACATTTTTATGTGCAGTACATTCTGAAGAGGCCTCCACAGGATTCACATATCTAGGAAATATATATTAATTGAAAAGCAAGTAATTTGTTCTTTGGCCATTTTCCATTATAAGTACTGTGCTATTAAAAGTAGAGACAGTAGGCATTGTTTAAAGATGCAAAACATTTTGCAAGTAATTGCCTCCAGCAAGATATCAATCAGGTTTAGGATAATAAAGGGGTATGTGTCACAACTGGCAGTTCTTCATTTGAATGTCTTTGAAATGAGATCTGAAACTGTGCTGCTGCTCTAGATTGCAGCTCCTGACTTAACAAGGTAGCTGAAAATAAACCCTGAAAGAGCAGCAATTAGTACACACTCATCTTTTATCAACATATT
The DNA here is from genome assembly GCA_013400115.1 of Rhinopomastus cyanomelas. NCBI lineage: Eukaryota > Metazoa > Chordata > Aves > Bucerotiformes > Rhinopomastidae > Rhinopomastus > Rhinopomastus cyanomelas. The sequence goes on from VXBP01004482.1 coordinate 71,109, forward strand.
TTCATTGTCACTCAAATGTGGTTTTCTTATTGAAGTGAAAAGTCATCTCCAAAGCTATCTCCTATACTTAGAGGATTCTCTCTGACAAAAATACAGAGAGGAAATAAAATGTTAAGCAGTGAGCCAGGAAAGGTGTTGTTTCTATATCTGACAGAGGTTTTCCTGGGAGCATGTAAAATCTATTGCAAATTTTATTTTACTTGCATCTTGTTTCAACATAAAAAGTTGTCTTGTCACTGCAAGGTGTTTCCTCATACTTTCCTGTTTAGTACTTACAAATTTTAATCTTCTTTCTAGCAGAACTATATTATAATGGGAACAAACAGTAATAAACCTACAGCAAGTTTCTCCTGTAATGTTTTCCTAATTTTACAGCTACCTTGAAAACTAAATATTGAAAGATCATCAGAAAAATATCCTTGCTACATAAAGACTGGTCAAGAGCCCTGCAAGCAAGCTGACTGAGGGATGTAGATGAACTGAAAGACAAAATATTAGAATTGCTCATTAAGAAAGAGGAAACTTCAGAAGGAGATAGAAAATTGCCAGAACCCACCTGTTTTCTATTTACCTATTTTGGTAAATAGAAAATTTACCAAAACCCTATTAACAGCAGTCAGCAAGGATTTTTTAATCTTACTGTGCTATTCAAGACAAATTGCTTGTGCTTCCTAGGTGATGGTAGTTTATTTACTTACAACTTTACCCCCTAGTTCAAGCCAAATGTTCCAACTCCTTCTCTGGCGCTCACTGTTGCACTGGTCAGTTCCCATGGTGAGTGAGTTCAGAAAGCTAAACCTATGCAAAGAGAGTGAGAGTAAAGATTTGCTCCTATGTTAGCAAGATAAACCGGTTCAAACTGTGTCCCACTAAGTGTCAAAATCTGTGCAAAGACGAGAGTGAGGGGAATGGGAAAGAGGGAATGGGCTTTTGCCTCTTGACAATAATGACCGATGAAGCTAGCCAAGATATAGTCACCTGCGCAGGGATTTTAATTTTGGAGCTAACAATTTCAGTAAGGCCAGACAAAAGCATATAAAACTCTTTTATCACTTCCTCTACCATTACTTATAATCACAAACTAGGCCAGAAAGTAAAAAGATTTAAAAATCATGAACTTGTATTTGCCTTTTGAGAATGTGCTTTTCATTCTCCTACTTGTTTTCCTTCTGCTATCAGGAGAGAGCTTAAGAAAATACAAAATAAAGACAAGATTTTCACAAGCCCTGAGAAGCCAGAAATGTTCTTGGCTTTTTATTTTATTTTATTTTTTAGGATCAAGCTAAATATCAGAAGGTCTATATTAAAAACACATCGTTTACAAGAATACTTTTTTTGTTCTACATGGTTTTCTATTAGATGGAGAAAGCCAAATGTTTTCGGTGTCGCTTGTTGTCTTTAGTACATTACGTCAGGCTGAAGAAAGTTTTACCTCCTAGTATCATATGTTCAAACCAATTGCTTCTGTAGAAAGCAGTTCAAAACAGCAGGGATAAGGGCTTAGGTTTTTCTCTTGACTTCCATTTGTCCTCTCTTCTGCACAACCCACAAGTCACATTAATATACAAACATATATTAATATACAATTGTGATGATTGTACAGTAGAAGTGCTTCTGATTTATATCAAATAAATGAAAACGAAGGCTGTATATTTCAGGGGAAATCAAACAGCACTATGTTTTTCTTTTTAGATTGTCTTTTTTTATAGTCCAGCCTGCAGATGGTGAATGATTGTTTGCAAGGCTAAATTGATATTAGACAACAGCACTAGTTTTTAACTACATCTTTGAGCACAGTGTATCGAAGTGGAGGAAATGAGTTAAAGCTAAGAATTATTTATCGGATGAAGCATTTAGTATGAGGCTGCAGACAATTACAAGCATGTCTGCTTCTGGAGTGAAATACAGGACTGCTCCACTACCTCTGTGGCAGAGAGATTGTCTGAGAAGAGAGACAGAAGCAGTTGTCTCTCACAGTACACTCTCCCCTTTAATTAATGAACCATCAAGCACAGTTGAAGTTTGTAATTTTAATGACTAAACCCTAAGTGACCTGTTGATACTAGAAGCTAATAAATATAGAAATTTTGCCATTGATCACATTTTGCATTTCAATTTACTAAACAGAAAATACATTTTAGAGCAAGGGTTTTAATATCCTCAAACTGTCTAGATTAAGTTTAATGTAGACACTCAGTGAAACTGAAACATCATGGTATTTATATGGTTTTCTGCATGTGAAACCTAGCTTTTAAAGCATAGATTTGGGCACATGTGTTTGAAATAACCTTACAATCTCCAGTGCTCAAACTCTGACTTATTACATTAAGGAATGAAAGTTAAGAAGGGATCTGTGTGCTGCAGACAGTAATACAGTGCTATCTTGTTCATACTGCTGTTACTGCAATATTGGTAAATAAATCATCCCCTCTCCTGAAGAAGGCTTTTGTAGATGAAAGGTCTAAAACTCCTTTTATTTCCTGGCAATAATTATTCACAGCCTGTTCATAAATTGCATCATGTAAGATTAGATTTAGTTTTCTAATTCCATCTCACAAGCAGCAAAGATGTACAAGCAAACAAAAAAATACATGTCATTAACACTATAGGCAAAAGCTTAAAAATCAGGACAAGCCCTTGAAGATGAAGACAGTGAATTTGACTTAGATGATCTTTCGAGGTCCCTTCCAACCTCTAACATCCTGTGATTTTGTGACAAAGAATCAACACGCAGAGAAAATACATGGCATGAAAACATGCAGTCAACAATTCAATCACTGATTTTTTTTTTTCCCCAAGTATTCATAGTATTTTTAAAAGAATCTCTTTTTAAATTAATGTGAAGGTGAGCAAATTAACTTTCTCATAGAAAACTGTAGTTCTGAAAAGTTTTTCTGATTAATTTTAGATGTGTTGCTAGTGAATACATGTGTGTAGAAGGATGACTGAAATGGTAAGCAAAGCAAATCTGAACAATTTTGGATGTCAGAAGGAGCAGGATGAGTCTGGGTTGCAGGTGTCCTTCTGCTTGAGTAGCTCACATACCATATCTGCACAACACAGGCAAGGACTTTATCCAACGCAAGGAGAAGACATTTGTACTGATGGGGCTAAACTCAAGTTTCTCCCTGTTGTTCTGTGTTTCAGAATTGCCCAGGAATGAGAAGATTAATAATTTGTTTATCACAAAGAAGTGGAAGCAGTATATCACTCCCTCCTTCAGGATTGTTAATGGGCTTTGCTGACCTTGCCATATACACACACAGGCACAACAGATCTCATCAGCTCCATGGAACACACTCCCAGGGCATTGCACAGGCAAGCATGACAGGGTCATTGCTCTCCTCCTTCCCCAGGGACTGAGTTGTTTATCTTTCCCTTTTCTTTTTTAACATCAGAATTCATACTCTGCTGCCTAGTGGCTCTAGGAAGGAGAAATTCTAACTTCCAATTCTTCTAAACATCCTAAGCAACATGGGATGAAAGTCAGAGCAGGCAAGATTTCATCACTTCTTATTTCCTCTCTCAGAAGAGAGGAACACTTGTTCCCGGAACCCCTTCTTCAAGGAGGCTGGAAGGTTCTGACTCTCTCTGCTTTCTGCTCATTGTCTGTTTGAGTAGAGAATAACTGGTAAGCAGGGATGCAGATCTTTATATAAAGCCCTATAATGANACATTTGTGGAAGTTTTGTTTTTATATCTTACACACTGAATCAGTTTGTCCAGGTCTGCTAATGTCCCTGCATTTCTGGAGATTATTTATAGAGTAAAGAAAATGAAAAGGAGGTAGAGTTTTTTAAAAAGCTCAGAAATTTTGTAATTACTGAAGCTGCCATTTCAATAAAGTAACTCCAGAGTGATTAATAACACACAGCTATTCAAAAAAAATCAACTTTAAGCTGCCATTAAAAAAATCCACAAAATTAAAACCAAACAAGAAGCCAAAGCAAAACATAACCCCCCTCAAAAAAAAAAACACAGAAAAAAGAAAAGCCTAAACCCAAAACAAACCACTTTTATTACCTTTTAATTTATATGCCTTTTCTGATTAGATGTGTTCACTTTCTAATACCTGCAAGCTGGGAGGACTTCTGGTGAGGAAATAATATGCAGCAGAAACAGATTTTCTCAGCAGTGCACTGTATTACAGCAATACAAAGAAAGCAAGCAGTGTAACTGCCATTAATCAAGGTAACAACTAACCTCAGTTCATTTTCATGGACTGTTCCCAGTAGCCTTTCTCCTGCTAACTCTAGGGCAGTAGGACATTTGACACAAATCCTTTCCTTATTCTCTGGAATCTAAGGAAAGCTCTTAAGCTGAAGACAGTGCTTCTACATGTCAACGTTACAAATATGGTTGGAGCTGTGACCAGAACTCTTAATTATTTCTATAAGACATATCCCTAACACACTTGAGGATTACTTTCTCATAGCTGTCACTGCACCACTATAACTGATCCAAACACTAAAAAAGTTGTATTTCATAGCCTAAGGAATCTTAAGGTCATTGGTATATATTAAAAATATGTACTTTGAGGACTTTTTATCTGCCAACTGTTTGTTCCTTGTAAATGTGATTCCTAGTCTTATTTTAAAATCATAAAGATTGACAATTTCCATCATTAAAAGTAAATGCTGAGTTCCTCATATAAGCAGCCCCCACAATTTTAGAAAGTCCACACTGAATGTCAGCAGAATAGCGCTGAATGTCAATAGAACAGCGAATGTGGGACACACTGTTAAAGTGACTCACAGAAGAAATATTGCTGAGGGTCAATGCCATCACTTATCTTTGCTTCCTCCTGGCAAGCTTCTTCTCTGCCTCAGTTTATCTCATTGCAAGCCTTATGGAAACCAGCATGGACAAAGGAGAACATCCACAATGCGTTTGGCACATCCTGGAGAAAAAAAACAATATTAAATATTCTTCAGGCTAACTGAGGTGTGAGTCAGTCCTGTCTATTAACATACAAAGAATAGAGTACATTTTAATATGCCAGTACAATGTAGGAACCATACAGTGGCAATTTTTTTGGTAATGGCCTATAAAAAAAATCAGTTAGAGAGCTGCATGAAACAAGACCTAGGATTATTAATAAGTTTAAATATAAAAAAATCTGCTTCCTCCTATTCCAGGCTATGTCTCGTTCTTCAGCTTCAGTCAAGAAGCTGTGCAATAGTTTGAGGTGTCTACAACCACTCTGTCACCATGCCTGTAGTCATCATGAATGTAACAAGGTGAAAGAGAGATAGAATTCATTTTTTTTCATTCTACTTCCTTTTCAAGTGAAACTGAAACGTACAATGTTTTTTTGTCCGTGCAAATTAAAATCAAATAACTCTGACATCATTTAATTCCATGGTGTCATATGAAAAAAAAATACCATGTCCTTTTGGATCCACTTTTAAGAATATTTTTACTGACTTCACTCTGTTTCTTATTGTATTTGGGTACAACTTCTTGTGACAGATACAAATGTGGTTAATGGATTTTAAAACACGTTTTGGAATAGTTAATTTAATTACATTACACTGGCTTAAGTGACCTTTAAAGACTATTTCTCGTTGATTCTTTCCTTTACAATTACTTAAGAGCTATCTACCATGTTAAAAAGAGAAAACCTTACACTGAATAACAACAAGGAAATAATGATCCTTATCCCCTTGTGCAATTACCATTTCATTGGGGCTTCAGACTCGAGCATCCTGTACTGAAAGGGTAAAATTGAGAAATAAGGAGGGTTCCATATAGGTACCCAGAAAGAACAAAGTTTTGTCTCATTAGTGTCTGCAGCCATAATTGGTGGGCTTTTCTCTCATTAATATCTGGAAATATCTTTAATCTTAGATTTATGATCAAAAAATTTCAAAGTTACTGACCAAGGAGGCCCAATTTCTTGCTTACTTAGCTTGAATTAATTCTGCTATTTAATACATATTTTAGCGTGGGAGAAAAGTTACTGGTTGTCTTTCACCAGAGCACTCAGCAGTTACCGGGTATGATGGGGCACAGTGCTATTACACTTTCCCATCCTTTTCAATAGCTTTAGTACCCAGACTCATGGAGCTTACAATGGATGCCCTGATATACAAAACACTAGTATATACTAGTAAACCACAGAGGACCAAAGAACAAGCTGGAGTACTGTATGATGATCCATCCCACTGGTTGTGATAGTTGTAACACAACTTTGACCCACGTAAACTCAGCAAGAAAATGCCCAGCAAAGTTTTGGAGATGAGTATCCTTAATGGAATCATCTTCAATAAATGATATAGACAAGACAACAACTCCATCCCAGGAAAGGTGATGGAACAATTTATCCTTTGTGATTCCTCCAGTCACAGCAAGGACAGGAGGGTCGTTACGGACAGTCAGCATGGTTTCACCAAGGGGAAGTCAGTTCAAGAAAGACATGGAGCTGCTGGAGGGAGCCCACCATAGAACAACAAGGATGATGAAATGCCTCCCTGATGAGGAGAAGATGAGGGAGTTGGGTTTCTTTAGGTTGGAAAAGAGGAGACTGAGGAGTGACCTCATTAACGTCTATACATATTTGAAGGGTAGTTGTCAGGACGATGAAGCCAGGCTCCTCACAATGTCGTCTGGTGATAGGATGAGGGGCAATGGGTGTAAGCTGGAACATAGGAGGTTCCACAAAAATATGAGAAGGAACTTTTTCACAGTGAGGGTGACAGAGCACTGGAACAGGCTGCCCAGGGTGGTTGTGGAGTCTCCTTCACTGGAGACGTTTAAGACCTGCCTGGATGTGTTTCTGTGTGACTTGGTGTAGGTGATCCTGTTGTGTCAGGGGGACTGGACCAGATGATCTTTCGAGGTCCCTTCCAATCCCTAATGATTCTATGATTCTGTGATTCTAAGACTGGAACGAGTATTTTTTTTCCTCCTCCAAAACAGCATCTGAGACTCAGGAATTACTGTGGGGAATCAAGAGACAGTAAGTTTCCTCATTCAATTGCCTTGCTGTAGACTGCAATGAAGGTATGGCCGTCCAGGCATCTTCTGGTACCACTGTGATGTAGACAAACTATTAATGGACTAGTCCTTAATCTACTTCAAGAGATTAAGTTATTTACAGGGAGTTACTTTTCTCTCCAAACCATCTGCCATCTTAAATACAATTAGTAGCACAGCTTCATCACTTCCTTACTACTGTTTTTTTCCACATCTCTAATCATCTGATTTTGGCAGACTAGCAGTGCACATGTAGGAGAACAGCGAATCTATCTCAGCAATTGAGCTGCTCATTAGGCTATTTGCTTTTCTTAAAAGCAGATGAACACATTCTACTTTTTTATGACTTCAACTCTCATTAGTCTTAGTGATATTTGGATCCATCTGCATTATAACTGAATTTAACATGCAAACATGTATAATATGTGTTACATTTTGGTGATGGATTGACTCCAGCTGAATACCCTTGCTGCATTTATTTTTGCCATGTCTTTTCTGGATTTCATTTCCTTAGCAGTTGCATAAGCATATACAGCTGAATACTTTGTATAGATAATTTTATCCACATTTACTGCAAGTCAGATACTGTAAGTGGCTAATACAATCAAGTATTCAAAAGATATTTCACTCAGTCTCACAGACTTCACTTCAATAAAAATAGGAGGCATTGGAAAACACAAAAGTTTTCATCTCAAAAACATGACAGCAGAGAAAAATTGAGAATTTTAGCTTGGACGGTCTGATCAGAAGAGGATCTTTCAATAAGATTGTACTAGACATTATTTCCTTTGCCAGAGGAAAGCTGTTACCACTCATGTGAGCTGATGAAACAGATGATACAAGGGAAAAGTTTAGTTTACATAATTCCTTTTAGTCTACAATTCTTCTGTTTTTTTTCACCGTACTTACACCATAGTAAAAAATTATTTATTTGCATGATTTTAAAATCTAATATCCTAAGTAAAAAGCAATAGAATGAGAGGAAATGACCTTAAACGCCAATCTAAACCTCAAGGGGAAGTTTAAATTGGATATTAGAAAAAAATTCTTCAATGAAAGGGAGGGAATAGGCTACCCGGGGAGGTGGTGGAATCAACAGCCCCAAAGATTTTTAAAAGACATACAGACATAAAACTTAGGGACATGTTTTAGTGGTGGCCTGGCAATGCTGTGTCAAAGGTGGCACTTGGTGATCTTAAAAGTCTTTTCCAACCATAATGATTCTGCAGTTCTGTGTGATTCTGTGATTCTTAAAATGTGGTTATTTGGTAGCCTGAGGTATGGTCTGACATAAAATATAAAATCAGAGTTACATTATTTAGGCTACTTCAGCAAAAGGTCAAATCTGTTTTTGTTGTTGCTTATAACTAATTGTCCAATTGTAACGTCAAAAAAAGAGATTCTGTAACTATAGAAAGAACTTTGCAGCAAGACAGCATTTTATGGGAATGATGCCATGATGGAATGATAACCTTTGGAAGATTTTCATGGACAAGACAGAAGGAATGCAAAAGTCAATGTCCTATCAGTACATGTCCTTGTAAAGAGAGCTTCTCTCTTGTAGTGTCCAGTTAGGTACTGGAAACTTTCTGTATGGATTCTGATGAACCTTCCTGTCTTAAGACTAAAATCCCTCAGCTCTCTGAGCCATGATAGAGTTTCACTTTATCACAAAATTACTGATCATCTCAGGACACTTAGCTAGAAATTCTTGTTTGAAGTAGACACTCCACTTGGAGAACTAAGAAGGCAGCAACCCACAAGTTTTGACTATACTCCAGAAATGGGGCAGCCAGGAAGGATGGAACCTGGAAGAGTCAGTAACCCAGCCTGTACAAAAGGTATGTCTGCTGGAGCACGTATCTGTGCAGACAGACACACCCAGTGCCTGATGGCTGGGACACTGCCAGCCACATCTGACAATCTGCTTCAGGTGATACTTGGACTATCCACAAATGATAGGTAGAGCTTCCTTTGCTCATGGATGCATTGAAGACTGAAATGGACAGAAACACAGACAATAAAAACTTCTCCAACTGAAGAAAACAATTTTGCTATGAGTTCTTCCAAAATGAAAACCATCCTCTGTGATGAATTGCGTGATTTCTACTGGAAAGCAGTCCTGTGGAGAGGGACCTGGGGGTCCTGGTGGACAACAGGTTAACCATGGCACAGCAATGTGCCCTGGTGGCCAAGAGGGCCAATGGGATCCTGGGGTGTATTAGGAGGAGTGTGTCCAGCAGATCGAGGGAAGTTCTTCTCCCCCTCTACTCTGCCCTGGTGAGGCCTCATCTTGAGTACTGTGTTCAGTTTTGGGCCCCCCAGTTTAAGAGGGACAAGGATCTACTGGAGAGGGTCCAGCGGAGGGCTACGAGGATGATTAGGGGACAGGAGGGCATGGCTTATGAGGAGAGGCTGAGGGACTTGGGGCTTTTTAGTCTGGAGAAGAGAAGACTTAGGGGAGATTTGTTAAATGTTTATAAGTACCTGAAGGCTGGCCAGGGAGGGGGGGGACAGGCTCTTTTCACTTGCTCCCTGTGATAGGACAAGGAACAATGGGTGTAAGTTGCAGCAGAGAAGGTTCCGCCTCAACACAAGGGGGAACTTCTTTACTGTGAGGGTCACAGAGCACTGGAACAGGCTCCCCAGGGAGGTCGTGGAGTCTCCTTCTCTGGGGACTTTCAAGGCCCGCCTGGATGCGTTCCTCTGTGATCTGTGTTAGATAGTTTTGTCCTGCTTCGGCAGGGGGGTTGGACTCGATGATCTCTTGGGTCCCTTCCAACCCCTAACATCCTATCCTATGATCCTATGATCTCCTAGACACAATGTGTCTAGGCTGTGACATTCCTCCTCACATCATTGTAAAGGTGCGATTTGACTCAGTTGTCTTTAATTAACTGCTGCTTATGGTGCATAGAATACCTTCTCTTATCATACCAGTGCAGGGTGTGCTTTGATGACACAAGTACCAGAAGGAATCCTTCCTGCAACATTAGATGTCTTTTCGTTGATATTCAATTTGTTTCATGTTCACAAGCCCTGTCCTCATGGAGGATTTTAACCACCCTGACATTAATTGGAAGAGCAGTACGGCTGAGGAGAAGCACACCAGGAGATTCCTGGAGTGTATGGATGATACCATCCTTCTCCAACTGGCAGAGAAGCCAGTGAAGACAGGTGATATTCTGGACCTCACTTTGCACTCACCATCAAGAGGGCACTGGTGGGGAGTGTGAAGCTCAAGGAAAGTTTTAGTTGCAGTGATCATAAGATGGTGGAGTTCACAGTCCTTAGGTCAGTGAGGACAGTATCCAGCAAGCTTGCTGTGCTTGGAAGAGGCCTTGAAAATCATCTACTCCAATCCCCCTGACACAGCAGAGTCACCTACACCAAGTCATACAGAAAAACATCCACGCAAGTCTTAAACATCTCCAGTGACAGGGACTCCACAACCACCCTGGGCAGCCTGTTCCAGTGCTCTGTCACCCTCACTGGGACAAAGTTCCTTCTGATATTTATGTGGAACCTCCTATGTTCAGCTTACACCCATTGCCCCTCATTCTATCACTAGATGACATTGAGAAGAACCCGGCTCCATCCTCTTGACACCCACCCTTCAAATATGTGTAGACGTTAATGAGGTCACTCCTCAGTCTTCTCTTCTCCAAGCTAAAGAGACCCATCTTCCTCAGCCTTTCCTCATCAGGGAGGTGTTCCTCTTCCTTCGTCATCCTCATTGCTCTATGCTGGACTCCCTCCAGCAGCTTCACATCTCTAGATGTAGAGTTCTAGAGGGACTAGGAGCCCAACAATGTTGGTTAACATTCAAAGACCACCTCCTCCAAGCTTAAGAGCACTGCATCCCTACAAAAAGAAAATCAGGCAAAAATGCCAGGAGGCCTGTATGGATGAGCAAAGAACCCTTGAACAATCTTAGAAACAAGAAGAAACCCTACAGATGGTGGAAGCAGGGACACACAGCCTGGAAAGAACATAGAGGAATTTTCCAAACAGACAGGGACTGGACTAGGGAAGCCAAAGCCTGATATAATTAGACTTGACCAGGGATGTCCAAGGACAACAAAAAAAAAAGCTTCTGTAAGAATATCAGTGAAAAAAACAAAAGTAGGGGAAATTTGGACCCCATCTATAAAGAAAGGTGACATGATCAGCTGTGTTATGGAGAAGGCTGAAGTGCTTTATCACAGTATCACAGTATCACAGTATTATCAAGGTTGGAAGAGACCTCATAGATCATCAAGTCCAACCTGTCACCACAGAGCTCAAGGCTAGACCATGGCACCAAGTGCCACATCCAATCCTGCCTTGAACAGCTCCAGAGTTGGCGACTCCACCACCTCCCTGGGCAGGCCATTCCAGTGGCCAATGACTCTCTCGGTGAAGAACTTTCTCCTCACCTCAAGCCTAAATTTCCCCTGGCGCAGCTTGAGGCTGTGTCCTCTTGTTGTCCTCTTTATGATATTTTTGCCTCAGTCTTCACTGGAAAACTCTCAAGCCATGCCAAACAAGTCACAGAAGTCAAAGACTGGGACTGAGAGAATGAAGTGCCACCCATGTATTGTAGAGAGAGAACAGGTTCATGACTATATAATGAACCTGAACATTCACAAGTGCATGGGACTTGATGTGGCTCACCCACGGGTTCTGAGAGAAACAGTGGATGAAGTTGTTAGTCCATTATCCATCACATTTGACATATCATGGCAGTTTGGCAAAGTACCTGATGACTGAAAAAGGAGAAACATAACCGCCATACTTAGAAAAGGAAGAAGAGATGACCCAGCAAAGTACAGGCCAGTCAGTCTCAGCTCTGTGCCAGACATGGATCAGATCCTCCTGGAAACTATGCTGAGGCAGATAGTAAAGAAAGAGATGACTTGTGGCAGCCGATTCCACTTCACTATGGGTAGATCATACCTGACAAATCTGGTGACCTTCTGTGACAGGTTTACAACACTGATGGACAAGGGTAGAGAAAATTGACTGTCCTACATGTCATCTGTTTTTACAGATGGACTGCTAAGTGGATGATGAATTGGCTGGATGGTAGTTCTGAAAGCATTATGATGAATGGCTCAATGTCCAAGTGAAGATACATTATAAGTGGTGTCCTTCAGGGATCAGTTTTGGGTTCACTATTGTTTAATATCTTTGCTGGTAACATGGACAGTGCCATTGAGTGCACCCTCAGCAACACTGACACTGACACTAAGCTATGTGGGGTGGATAACATGCTGGAGAGAACATAGACCATCCCCAGAGGGATCTTGGCAGACTTGAGAACTGTGCCTGCACAGACTACATAATATTGACAAAGTCGAAATCCTACACCTGAGCCAAGACAATCTCAAGCACAAATACAGGCTCGGAGGTGGGTGAGTTGAGAACTGTCCAAGGAGAAGGACTTGGAGGAACTGGTAGTTGAAAAACTCAACAAAAGCCACCAATGTGTGAGTGCAGCTCAGAAGGCCAACTATATCCTGGGCTGTATCAAAAGAAATGTAACCAACAGATCAAAGGAGATGACTCTCTGTCTCTCTGCTCTTGTGGGACCTCACTTGCAATGCTGTATTTAGCTGTGGAGGTTTCACTATAAGGAAGACATGGAACTGTTGGAATGCATCCAGCGACAGATGATTAGAGGGCTGGAGCACCTCTCCTGTGAAGACGGTCTGAGGGAGTTGGGGCTGTTCATCTAGAAGAAGAGTAAGCTTTAAAGGGAACCTTATAGCAGCCCTCCAGTACCTGGAGGGGCCTATAGTAAAGATGGATAGGGACTCTAGTTATAGGACAAGGGGGAATGGCTTCAAACTAAAAGGAAGTAAATGTAGATTAAGTCCCAGGAAGGAAGTAAGTTCATTTTACAATGCAATCCAGACAAGTTGTGGATTCCCCCTCTCTGGAAGGGTTCAAGACAAGGGTATGTGGAGGCCTAGTAAGAGATATCCTTTCCTGTGGCAGGGGGTTTGGAACTAGATGATCTCTGAGGTCTCTTCCAACCTAAGGCATTCTATGATTTTATGGTTGTTAATCAAACAGGACTTTGTTACCGCATCAGTATTTCTGGGTGTTTTTTTTTTCTCTTGGCTCCCCCCCTTCTCTACATTGTAAACAGTATGTATTTATTCACTTAATCTACTTCGGTTTTGTATCTGCTTGACAGTTTGAATGCAGTGTGTATCTCTTTCATTGTCAGCAGGTCATCTAAGCATTGGTTTCTCAGGAACTTCTACTAATGTTCTAACAACCCACAATAAGAGATGAACAGAAGAGAAAATACATCAACAATAGATTTATTTTAATCCTGATAAAGAATTTTTGGTTGTAATAGCACCAAAGATCCTACTTTGAGGTGTCACAAGCATCACAACAAAGCATTTGCGCAAGTCAGTAAGGCATAAATCTTAGCCAACCAGCATTTTTATTTTTGTTTATACAGAATTAAAATGAAAATTAGACCTTTTTACAGTCCAAATTCTGACCACATACAAAGATAGTGCTGGGAGTGTATTTCCAAATGCATCATACTCCTCTGCAAACATTACATTCAGTGTACCACTAGAACTGCCACATTTGCAGATCACCTGTGACAGCCAAAGGGCTGGTGTTGTTCTACTGGTAACCAAAAGGTTATTCTGGGTTTAGAAGTGATATGATGGGAATGTATGACATAGCCAGACTGCTTGGTGAGCCTGGGAATTTAAATAAATTATGAGAGATATTACAGAGTACATGCACACAATCTGTCCCTTTCCTTTACCTATGCATATGCTTACTGCTATCATATGCTCAAAGCCGCTGATATGCAGAAAAGACAGGGTTTGGATGGGTTCTAACAATAAATTCTTGGAAAGGGATATTTACCACCACATAGTGCCATATTTGGTAATTAAATCATAGAATCATACAATTATTAGGGATTGGAAGGGACCTTGAAAGATGATATAGTCCAATCCCCCTGACACAACAGGATCACCTACACCAAGTCACACAGAAACACATCCAGGCAGGTCTTAAGTGCCTCCAGTGAAGAAGACTCCATAGCCCCCTTGGGCAGCCTGTTCCAGTGCTCTGTCACCCTCACTCGGAAGAGGTTCCTTCTCATAGTTATATGGAACCTCCTATGTTCCAGCTTACACCCATTGCCCCTTGTCCTATCACTCGATGGGATTGAGAAGAGCCCAGCTCCACCCTCCTGACACCCACCCTTCAAATATTTATAGACATTAATAAGGTCACCCCTGAGTCTCCTATTCTCCAAGCTACCTTAAATAAATGTTGTCCAAACACTGCCCACATTACAACTCATTCTGTCAAACAAAATCTGAGGTTCTGCCAAAAATAATTTACTCAGCTCTTACCATCCCCCCATTTCTAAGTGATATAATTGGTATATTTCAGAGTTTCTTACCTTGGCAGGTCATTCTATAAGACTATAAAGTCCATTGCTGGAAAAGCATTGCAAGTTTCATTACGATCTAGGGTAAAGAAAAGTTTCTCTAGCTCATGACACATCCTTAAGCTTCTTCAGTGTCACATAACAAATTAAATGAGTGTTAATGTTGACCCTAGTATATTTCTTATTTTTACATTTAGAGACAATTGAGTCACTAGAGAGTGTGGAAAGTACCAAAAAATTTGCTTTGAATAAAGCAACGCCACTATTAAGACCCAGAGAGAACTAACTTGTGTCTAGATAGAGTAATATGTAGCTTGCTGTACCTTGATGTATTTTGGAGAGGAAGAAAGGAAGAAACAAAGGAAGAAAGAGAGAAAGGAAGATAGAAAGGAGAGAGGAAGAGAGGAAGAAGAATGGAAGAAGAAAGGAAGAAAGAAG
>VXBP01004482.1:86032-96729 GCA_013400115.1 Rhinopomastus cyanomelas
GGAAGGGAAGGGAAGGGAAGGGAAGGGAAGGGAAGGGAAGGGTAGGGAAGGGTTAGGGACCAGGCAGGTTGAGGTAGATGATGGTACATAGCAAAACAGTGTGCAAGATCTCAGGCTGTAACAAAGCAATGAAGAAGCCACCCAAATTAAATATAGAACACGTGTTGGAATTACCTTGCAGCTGAACCACTCAACACAGTCTCTCAGGTAGTCCAATTAGCTCAGTATTGGTGCCATACCATGTCTCTGATCTGCTTTCCATTCCCAGCCTGGGCTATTTTGACTATCTCATACATATCTGTTGAGTCGTGGAGAAGCTCTCAGTGCAACTTCAGTGCGGAATGAAAGCTGAGAAGACAGGGCAATATTCCATATGTAACCAAGTTTCAAATTCTTCCTGAATTGTTCATAATATCGAGGACACATCTGTTGCTTTTTTCATCCAAACTGGTTTTTATTACCGAACATGGGTTTTCTTAAGTCACAGGTTTATCTACACAAGACTAATCAAAAGGCAAAAAAAATTTGTAATATTTTGATAAGTGCAGACTGTGGCAGTGTCTTAGGCACAAGTTAACAGAGAAGACAAACTTCAAAGAAGCATGTCAAGTTAGTAAAATGCATTATTAATAGGAACAGCACAGGAATAGCAGGCAGAACTCCACATATAATGCAGACTGTTGCATGGGAAGTCACAGCAGCTATCACAGAATCACAGAAACATTTAGGTTGGAAAAGACCTATAAGATCATCAAGTCCAACCTTTAACCCCACTCCCATCTTTATCACCCATAAAACCTACCTCTAAGAACCTCATCTTTACGACTTTTAAACACAACAAGGAATGGTGACTCAACCACCTCCCTGGGCAGCTAGGATGGGGGGTAATGATTTTAATCTGGAAAAGAGTAGATTTAGGTTAGACATTAGGAAAAAGTTCTTTAATCTGAGGGTGGAAAATCACTGAGCAGGTTGCCTAGAGAGGTGGTGGAGGCCCCATCCTTGGACACATTTAAGGTCAGGCTTGATGGGGTTCTGGACAATCTGATCATGAGAGATATCCCTGATTGTTGGGGGGGGGCATAGACTAGATAGACTTGGGAGTTCCCTTCCAATCCTATGATTCTATCATTCTTTAGATATAGTTTGCAGCCTGAGGCCTCAACTTTGCACCCACTTGCCCTGACCAAAGCCACTCACATCAGGCCAAGTAAACTCCATTTCCATCACATTTGAAGACACCAAACCATTACTATTCTACAATGGATCTGTTTGAATTCCAGTGGCTAATGCAGTGGGGCCAAGGTGCTGCCGGAGGTCACCTGTGTGTCCCTCCCTTTTCCCGGTGCACGGCCACCAGAATGCTCTTCAAGTTTTAATTATTATACCGGAACAGCAGTCAAATGCAGTTTTGTAAACAATCAGGATGAGTTAATATTAGGATATTAGTTGTTGGTATTTCAGGGTGTGTGTAACCAGGCAAATGGGACAGATGTAAGTTCATTTTCCTGTATTCTAAGTTGCACATAGATCTGTTACAGCTGTGTCCTGGTCTGGTTCTTCGGGGCTGGTTCGAGTGATGTGCAAGCACATTAGCAATACTCTAAATCAGCACAATCATTTCTGTTGCATGTTGCTTATAGAGTCCTCGCTTTATGCAAGGAGGTAGATCTGTTGAGACAGGTCAGTCATCTGGACTGAAAGCATTTACTTTCAAGTATTTCTCGGGCTTGGGATACATGCTCTGGGTAGTTTTTGTGCCATTGACTTAGAGAAACTAGAGTCAGCTTTTATATTTATAGTTTAGTAGTCCTCAGTACAGTTAGTGCAAAGTAAATCCTTCTGAAATCATGAACTTCTGTTGCAGATTATTTAGTTTTGATTCAATCACAATTTGCCTGAAACCATCTAAATACATTTCTCCTATCATAAGTCTGTGACTAAAAAGCAGGAACATGGCTGTAAACAGCCTTGCTAGGGTGCAGATTTAATAACTTATTGTGGCACTTCTGTCTTCCCAGAGCTATTCCATAATATTAGTCTGTTTTGTCTTTCTTCTTGTCAGTACAATTCAAGGCTGATTTTTCTAGTTTCATTAGACTGCCATTTCTTTGGTGGTTTTTCAAAGTTAATGTATTATTTTTCAGTTAATACAAACTCTTTTTCCCTTTCATTTTTTTTGCACTAGTAAACATTTTGGGTCTTACTGACTATATCCACTTTCTTATTCTGAATAGATATATGTATTTCACAACTGACACGTGATTAAGTGCAACATTTCTCATGGCATGTGATATTGGCACTCTGTTTTCTTTGTAGTGCTTACTGTTGTCCCTCAGCATTCCTCCACCTCACACCAAATCCTCCTTTATTGAATCTTCCCATTCCTGTATTTACTGCTATCAGAGAAATTTACAGAAGCAATCTCATGCTTCCACCATCTCTTTCACAATTCTCCTCTTATGTTTCAGACTAACAACAGGATGACTGGTTTCTGGGCAGCATTCTTCACTGATTCCTTAATTTTTTGCCAGGAGTTTTGTCTGACAAACTGACAATCCTGTAGGAATTCTGGTTAACTGGAATAAAACAAGTATGGAGATATGGAACTGAATGGTAAAATGCTCTGTGTGGAAGGAAAATATTATAACATTATGAAATATCCCAAATAAAGATTAGGTTTAGGTTTGGACCTCAATATGATATTTTCTTTGGATATCTAAATGGTTTGGTGCCTTGCTATGTGTATTTTCTTTCCAAAAGACTGCAGAAAGATTTCTGATTTTTACTCCATCAAAAAAAAAAAAAAAATAATTAAAATTCTACAGTGATAGTCAAAGGTGAGAAAAATGTTTGTCCATAAATTTTGACAAATTAATATCACAGCACTAGGCAATGCAGAGCAACATCATTGGTTGTGTCTCCTTTCTTCGATCAGAATTAAAACAACTGCATTTCAACCAGTTCAAAGCTGGTATCACTACATAAATTCAGGGAAAATACCTGCTTCTTTTTCTCTTACTTTGGACTGACTACAGAGGTGAATGCATGCTTAATTTTTAGGTCTTGTTATGAATAACTTCACAATATAGATTAAAGTTGATTTCCCAGCCATTCCACATTCCTAGCGAAATACTTGTTATAACGGATTTCATGGACCCTCTCTGCGGACCAGCTAAATCACCCTCTGTCTGCATGATTATGATTCATGTTTTTTTCTGTTTTCTCAGCGCACAAGTATTCTGGTCTCCACACTGAATTCTGAGATCCGGCAGACTTCACTCCAGCTCTTGCGTAAAAGGAACTGGCTGTGAGGGGACAGCTTGTAAGTAATATTCACCACTGGGAATAGGGTCTGCGAAGAAGGGGACTCATCATAATCTTGGCAGATGATGACAAACCTTTCTGCCTCTTCCTGATTACTGGAACAAATCTTTGGGTTTTATCACTAACACTAAGTCTGAGTACTATCTGAACAAGCATAGTTTGAATTGGAAACTGTACCTATTCCCACCCTGTCTTTGCATACCAGAAGTTGAAAAGGTAAGTTAAAGGCACATCATTTACCCCTCCACTCACACTTTCAGTGTAGTGACTGTTATTTGTATGTACTAGGAGAAATTCAAATAAGACCATTACTGAAAATCCCTAATATTTTTAAACATACTTTGTTTATTTGAGCCCACTGGCATTAAGTTATCTTTCATAAAGGAAATTATTCATACGGGCATAATACTGTCACCATAAAGAGTAAATATAATCACCCATTTGTGCTGTTTGTTTTTACTGTTGACTTGTTACCCTAAATCAAAAAGACAGAAAACACGGAAGATTTTTCCTTCCCCCTCACAATTCACTTACTTAATATGGCAAAGTATCAGTACAGATAGACAACAGAAAATTTAGATCAAGCACAAACTTGTGAAATTAAAAAGTGTAGTTTTTCTAGTGGTGCAGAATTACTCTGTACATTGGTTCAGGCTGGGAAGTGAAGCGCAGAGTACCAAGTCCTCTGCTGTCCCCGTTAACTCGGTAAGATCTGTGTGCTTTTGGCAAACATGCTTAAAAGTAGAATAATTATTAACTTTTAACAGTAGCTGTATGGAGACTCTGTATTTTTATATTTGGGAGGAGGGGGTTTCTGCTTAGTGTTAACGAAGTTTGAATATCAACGTCTATGAAAGAAAGCCTGAACCAAGTATTTTTACTTCCTTTACTTGAGTAATGAAAGTGACTATGCCAAAGTGTGTCAGCTTTGCCAGCACTCTCAAACTTTCTTTGATGAAATGTATCAGTAACTCTTCTTACCGCCTTGACTTATCCTTATTATTCACACTCAGGTCGATATGCTAATATCAAACTTTACCAAATATTTCTTTTCTGTTAAGTAGTTCTGACTCACTGAAAATCTTTCTCATAGCCAAATACCAAGTTTGACTGGAATGATAGTATCTTTGTACTTGGTATGTTTTTGCTATTGGTTTGATGTATTTCTGTCATGACAGAAAGTAAAATAAAATTCTATTACTGCAGAACAAATCCTCAGGATCTTTCCTAGTTGTTATCTGACAATGAACAAGATTAAGTGTGAGTTCATAAACAGCTTCAGGAATTTTAAAATTATATTTATTTAAATACTAGAGTAAGAAATTATTGCTTAAGTTATTGTTCCTGTGCTCCGTCACCCTCACTGTGAAGAAGTTCCTTCTCATATTGATGTGGAACCTCCTGTGTTCCCGCTTACACCCATTGCCCCTCGTACTATCACTAGATGACATTGAGAAAAGCCTGGCTCCATCCTCCTGACAATAAAAAGTAAATAATAAGGAATGTAGTTCTCATTGCTTCCATCTTAGGATATGAGCACAATTTTTCATTTCCATTGTGCAATTTTAATGGCTAATGTGTTATTTGGTTAAAAGGGTATATGCTGAAAATAGTAATTTCTTGATCTTTCTTTAAACAAAAAGGGGGCATGGTGTTTGAAATGTAATTAATCTTTGCAATGCATTAGAGACAGTAACTGTTGAGTTAGAGATTATGATTTCTAGTGTGCAACAGAGAATTAAATGAAGTCTTGTCTTATAATTAAATTTCTTCTTTGTATAAAAATGCGTATGAACAAGAAAAAGCAGGGGAGAGCAGTGGAAGTGGTCTATCTTCACTTTGGCAAGGCTTTTGACACCATCTTCCATAACATCCTCATAAAGAAAATCATGTAGTGCGGATTGGATAAGTGGACGGTGAGGTGGGTTGTGTGACAGAGCTTAGAGGGTTGTGATCAGTGGTTCAGGGCTGAGTTCGAGATCTGTGACCAGAGGTGTTCCCAAGGGGTCAATACTGGGTCTGGTCTTGTTCAACATATTCATTGATGACGTGGGAAAGGGGACAGAGTGTATCCTCCCTCAGCCAGTTTGCTGGTGATACAAAGTTGAGAGGAGTGACTGACACACCAGAAGGCTGAGTTGCAATCCAGCATGACCTGGAGCAAAGAGGAACATGAAGAGGTTCAACAGGAGCAAGTATAGGGTCTTGCTCCTGGGGAGGAACAACCCTATGCATCAGTATAGGTTGTGGGTATAGTTGATGGACAGTAGCTTTGAAGAGAAAGTTCATGGAGTCCTGGTAGACAGAAAGCTGACCACAGTGTGCCTTTGTTGCCAAGAAGGCCAACAGTATTCTGGGGTTCTAGGAGTGTCAGGCCAGTAGGCCTAGAAAATTTGTGCTCCTTCTCTACTCTGCCCTGGTGTGGATACATCTGAAGTACTGTGTCCATTTCTGGGTTCCAGAGTTCAAGAGAGGCAAGGAACTACTGAAGAAAGTCCATAGAAGGGCAATGAAGATGATTGGAGACCTAGAACATCTCTCCTAAAAGAAAAGATTGAGTGAACTGGGATGCTTCAGTCTGGAAAAGAGAAGATAGAGAGGAAACCTAATTCATCTCTCTATATATGAAAGGTGAGAGTTGGGAGGATGGAACCAAACTGTTTTTAGCTGTGCCCAGTGGCAGGACAAGCCACAGCGGACACAAGCTAGAACACAAGAGGTTTCATTTAAACATAAAGAAAAATCTTCTTAGGTGTGCCTATGTCAAAGCCCTGAAACAGGCTGCCAAGACTGGTTGTGGAGTCTCCTTTTCTGGAGATACTCAAGACATGCCTGAATGCAGCCCTTTGCAACGTGTTGTAGATAATCCTGCTTTATTGGAGGTGATATAAATGATCTCTACATTTCCCTTCCAAGAATTCTGTGATTCTGTAAAGTATTGCTGTACATAAAAACTTAGTCTGGTTACCAATAAGAAGTACTTAGGTTTTTGAATCCAGGAACAACTAATCAACTCTTAGTTAGTAAAAACTAATCAACTCTTTACATGCACACACAGTTATTCCTCTGATCTCCTGAACCCTGCTGTAACGTCACCTGTCATTACCTGAAATACCCATTTGTTACATCTCTCTCAGGCTACAGGCTCCAAATTGCACTAGAACACACAATGATTTATCAAAGAATTGTTAGGTTGGAAATAACATCTAAGATCAACAAATTCAATTATTAACTCTACCAAGTCCACCACTAATCTGTGTCCTTGAGCTTTGTACCTACATGGCTTTCAAACTCATGCAGGAATGGTGATTCATCTCCCTCTTTGGGCACCTTGTTCCAGTGCCTGATGATCCTTTCAGTGAAGTTTTTCCTTAAGTCCAATCTAAACTTCCTCTGGCATAACTTAAGATTCATTTCCTCTTGTTGTTTTACTTGTTCCTTGGGAAAAGAGATGAACAACCACTTGTCCACAATCTCCTTTCAGGTAATTGCAGAGAGCTATAATGTCTCCTCTAAGTGTCTTTTCCTTCAGACTAAATAGTGCCACTTCTTCAACTGCTCCTCATAAGGTTATTCTCTAGACCCTGACCAACCTTCTTTGGATCTGCCTCAGCAGCTCAATACCAAAAAGTCAGCTTAATTGGCCAATCAGAGTAGTGTTACCTGTTTCCCTAAATGAGAACCAAAAGAACAGCCACTTAAACTGCATGTATACTAATGCACGGAGTCTTGAAAACAAACAGGAGGAATGCCTGAGTTCAGTCTCACTGAAGCCTAGGACATTTGTGGGATGGTGTGTTCCCAGGGACTGAAGGGGACAGTGGACTATATGATACCCATAATGGTAACAGATGTTCCTCTGCTAAGTCTTTGAAGTGTGTGTATACGAACAAAATAAGTATGGGAAATAAACAAGATGAATTAGACATCAATGTGCATTCTAGTCTATGATCTCATTGCTATTACAGAGACAAGATGGGACAGCTCACATGACTGTAATGTGGTAATGGAGAACCTTTTACTTTTCAGGAAGGATAGACTGGTAATGCAAGAGGGATGTGGAGCTGCTGAAGAGAGTCCAGTGTAGGACAATGAGGATGATGAAGGAGGTGGAGCACCTCCCTTACGAGGAGAGGCTGAGGGAGTTGTGTGTCTTTATCTTGGAAAAGAGGAGACTGAGGGGTGACCTCATTAATGTCTATAAATATTTGAGGGGTGGGTGTCAAGTCGATGGAGCCAGGCTCTTCTCAGTGTCATTTAGTGATAGGACGAGGGGCAATGGGTATAAGCTGTAACATAGAAGGTTCCACATCAACCTGAGAAGGAACTTCTTGACAGTGAGGGTGACAGAGCACTGGAACAGGCTGCCCAGGGTGGTTGTGGAGTCTCCTTCACTGGAGACTTTTAAGACCCGCCTGGATGTGTTCCTATGTGACTTAGTCTAGGTGATCCTGTTGTGTCAGGTGGATTGGATTAGATGATCTTTCAAGGTCCCTTCCAATCTTAATGAATCTGTGATTCTGTGATTCTGTGAAGCCTCACCTCCATAATTGGAAAAGTGATGGAGCAACTGGAGGCCATCTCTAGATGTGTGGAAGAAAAGAAGGTTATCAGAGTAGCCAGTATGGATTTATCAAGGGGAAATATTGCTTGACTAATCTGATATTCTTCTATGAACTCATGACCAAATGGATAGATGAAAGGACAGCAGTAGATGTCATATACCTTGAATTCAGTAAGGCTTTTAATACTGTTTACCACAACATTCTCATAGAAAAACCCAGCAAATGTGGCACAGATGATTAGTCTGTGAGGTAGATTAACAGAGTTCAAAGGGTTTTGATCAGCTGTACAGAGTTAAACTGGAGGCCTGTGGCCAATGTTGTTCCCCAGGTATTAGTACTGGATTCAGTTTTGCTCAATACCTTCATTAATTACCTGGACTAGGAGAGAGATGGATTGTATCCTTGGCCAGTTTAGTCTCCCATGTCTGTAACATTGCACTGAGTTGTTGTGTTCCAAATGCAGGATCCAGAACCTGGCTCTCTTGAAGTTCATGCAGTTTGCTTTAACCCATTCAGTCAGCCTGCTCAGTCCCACTCTAGAACTTCTCTACCCTCAAACAGATCAACACACCTGCCCAACACAGTGTCATCTGCAGACTTACTGGTGTTGCACTCAATCCAGTAACAGGAGTGGCTCCATTGCCGTGCTCTGGGTAACACCACTTGTGACCAGGTGCCAACTGGATGTAACTCCATTCACCATCATTCTTTGGGTCTGGCTGTCTGGACAGCAGACCATAGGCCTGTGCAACATATGTGCAGCCAGTGTTTTCATGAGATTTCTATGAACCAGGTATTTATGTTTCCCCATAAAATATCTTGAACCTTACTCCTCTTTTCACATCTTAATTTTACCCTTGCTTATACATTTTTTGACTTAATATACAAGGGACTGAACCCTGGCTGTATGAGTTTGAGGAGCAATACCCATACACCTTTCTCAGGAATAAAGGAAATATTTTGGAAAGATGCATTTCTCTGCTTTAACTATATCTTGAAAAAACCAACCCTACAAGAATCCACTTGATGTGGTTTCCTTGGCAGTGTTCTACAATAGTATCTCTGGCTACTGGTCCTTATTACAAGAAGGATGTGTATGTGCTGGACTGTTGTGCAGAGGAGGGCCACGAGGATGATCAGAGGGCTGGAGCATATCTCCTATGAGGACAGACTGAGAGTTGGGGCTGTTGAGTCTGGAGAAGAGGAGGCTCTGAGGTGACCTTGTTGTGGCTTTCCAGTATATGAAGGGGGCCTACAAAAAGTCTGCGGAGGGACTTTTTAGGATGTCAGGTACTGACAGGACTAATGGGAATGGAGCAAAGTTGGAGATGGGTAGATTTAGAGTGGATGTGAGGAGGAAGTTCTTCAGTGTGAGAGTGGTGAGAGACTGGAATGAGTGACAGTCCAGGGAGATGGTGGAGGACCCACCCCTGGAGGTGTTTAAGGCTGGGCTGGATGAGACTCTGTCCAGCCTTATCTGGGATAGGGTGTCCCTGCCCATGGCAGGGGAGTTGGAACTGGATGATCCTGTCTTTCCTTCCAAACCTGACTGATTCTATGATTCTATAACTTCTTTGCAGTTAGAATCATAGAATCATTACAGACTGGAAGGGACCTCGAAAAATCATCTAGTCCAATTCCCCTGACAGAGCAGGGTCACCTAGACAAAGTCACACAGGAACACATCCAAGCGGGCCTTGAACATCTCCAGTGAAGGAGATTCCACTACAACCCTGGGCAACCAGTTCCAGTGCTCTGTCATACTCACTGTGAAGAAGTTTCTTCATAGGTTGATGTGGAACCTTCTATGTTCCAGTTTACAACCATTGCCCCTCATCCTATCACTAGATGACACTGAGAATAGCCCAGCTCCATTCTTCTGACACCCACCCGTCACATATTTGTAGACATTAGGGAGATTACCCCTCAGTCTTCTCTTCTCCAAGCTAAAGAGACCCAGCTCCCTCAGCCTCTCCTCACAAGGGAGGTGCTCCACCTCCTTTATCATCTTCATTGCCCTTCGCTGGAACTTCTCCAGCAGCTCCACATCCCTCTGAACTGAGGAGCNCACTGTAGCCAGTTTATAATCCATCTTACTACCCAAAAATCTAGACCACACAGGCTCAGTTTGGCTGCAAGGTTGCTGTGAGAGACCGTGTCAAATGCCTTACTTAGGTCAAGATAGATAACCCAGTCCTCATCAACCGAGGTAGGCTCATCTCTTGCCTCAACTTCCTCTGGAGTCACAGCAGTCTGGGGCTTCATATCAAGACTGCCCCCAGAAGTATAGACAGAGGCAAAGAAAGTGTTGAGTATATCTGCCTTCTATGCATCCTCTGTCTCCAGGGTACCCACTCCATTCAGGAGGGGTCCTACGTGTCCCTAGTTTTAGTTTTACCTGCTATATATTTGAAGAAGCTCTTTTTGTTGCCTTTGACCTCTCTTGCAAGGTTTAATTCCAAGGAGGCCTTGGCTTTTCTAGTTGCATCCCTACATTCTCTCACCAGAGCCTTTCAATCACCCCAAGTGGCCACCCCCTCCTTCCATGACCTATAGGCTTTCTTCTTCCTCTTCAGTTTGCCCAGTAGTTCCCTGGTTAACGACGCAGATCTTTTGGCTCCCTTCCTTGACTTATTCCTTGTTGGGAGACTCATTTCTTGTGCTGCAAGAAAGGGGTCTTTGAATGTTGACCACCTATCCTGAGCTCCTTTGCCTGCCAGTACTCCATCCCATGGGATTTCCCCTAGCAATCGCTTCAAAAGGCCAACGCTGGCCCTCCTGAAGTCCAGGGTTGCAGTTCTGCTA
>VXBP01004487.1:0-17500 GCA_013400115.1 Rhinopomastus cyanomelas
ACATCAGCTCAGCAGTGCTGTTGGATCTTTTGCAGGCCGACACCCGCTCTTCACATATTTATCAACATTAGTGAGACGACCCCTCAGTCTCCTCCAAGCTCAAGAGCCGCAGCTCCCTCAGCCTCTCCTCATCAATCTGAGGGTGGTGGATCATTGGAACAGGTTGCCCAGAAAGGTGGTAGAAGTTCCATCCCTGGAGATGTTCAGGGTCAGGCTTGATATGGCTCTGAGCAACCTGATCTAGTTTAAGATGTCCCTGCTTGCTGCAGGGGGATTGGACTAGCTGGCCTTCAAAGATACCTTCAAGCCCAACACATTCTATGATTCTATGATAATAATTTGCTTTATATTGATTAAAGACACAGAAAACTTCTACCCTCCAGCCTTTTCCTGACATGTGCCTGTAAATGTTAATATTGGTGAATCAAACCAATTGAGCATCTCTCCTCGTAGTTGTTCAGTACTATTAACAATTGATTTTCTTCTTTTTGATTCTAGGAAATCATTTGCCAGAAGAATAATGTAAGTATGACTTCTGAGTACTGAAGTCTAGACATTCCAACTTCCATTCCTCATAATGTTGTTCCTCTAGGTTTTCCACTAGAACCATTTCACACTCTCCTACTGTGTCCCAGAGAACCAGGTGCAGAATCCTGGAACTCATGGCAGTGGGTCTGCCTGTATCACGTGGTTGCTATGCACCAGGCTCGCTTCTTGCCTCGCCATACATCAGTGGTGTTTTCCTGGCTGCCTTTCTTGTTTGTCGCAGTTTTTCACATGCACTGTTCACGTCTGCTGTCTGCTGGTGGGTTTTGTTGTGCTGTCTTTTCTGTACCGCGGTCTCGACTGCTTTCAGAATACACTATTGAAAAGATGAATTATTTGGAAACTGATGCTCATTTTAGAAACTCATAGCTGCCCCTAGGAAAGTGTTTCTGTTAGAAAGGGAGGCTGTGTGTGTGTTTATTTTGGGAAGCTGAGTCCTGTAGCCTGTTAGCCCTAGTGCAGCGTGGAGCCCAGAAATCTGTCTGTGACTGCCAGTCATTTCTCTATAGGTTAGTGCACCCTGGCATCTCTCTGGTTTCTGAGGTTGGCCTTGCAAATCCACCTTCCCTTTTTCACACCCGAGTTGGAGGGTTACAGTCCTGTGCCTGTGAGAACAGAGCTTTCTCAATGTGGTTTGTGCTGAAGCAGCAGGGGCAGTCATCTCAGAGTATATATTTGGCATGTTGAGTTGTTCTTGGCTTCACTTTCATACTTACTGGTAGCCGTATAGGCTAGGATGTAATTTTAGAGCAGTTAGCGGTGTGCAGGTACCTAGAGGTGCTGTGTATGTTCCATAGAATCAGAATCATAGAATCTTAAGGGATTGAAAGGGACCTCGAAAGATCATCTAGTCCAATCCCCCTGCCAGAGCAGGCTCACCTCGCTGGAGAAGCCTTGGAATAAGAATCACTCAGGGTTGGAAGGAACCCAGTTCCAACACCCCCAACACAGGCAGGGACACCCCACCCTAGATCAGGCTGGCCAGAGCCTCATCCAGCCTGNACCCCAGAGCAGAGCACCTCCCTTCACCTGCTGGCCACACTCCTCCTGATGCAGCCCAGGATCCAGTTTGCCCTCTGGGCCACAAGTGCACACTGCCGGCTCATGCTGAGCCTCTTGTCCACATAGATTTGAATAAACTTTTCTGAAGGCCCTGTGAGTTATTTAGTTGTAGAAGTCGCTCAGGTTTTGTCTCCCCCTGCATTAACACGGCAAAAATACCTGCAGCGTTCCTATTCCTTGTTTCTCTTTTTTATTGAACAGTAGAATTCATCCACTGACTGCTAATTTCTACCAGTATGAAACATGATAATTTGGAAAGGATGCAGTTATCTACGAGAGCTGATAGATCTTTCTAAATACGGCTTCAGAACCGGTGCAGGCTTTGGCCCTGACGCTGCCTTTTGTTACCATTTTTGGTTTGGTTGTGGGTTTTTTTTCAAGTAAGAAGCAAAAGGGTTTCCATGGACAGCTTCTGTCCAGCTCGTGAAGAAAAAGTGCCTTTCAGAGCCTTGCAGAAAGCCGAGGATGATGTGCTAGACGAAAAATCTCTTGCCTTTCTCTGAAGATAGTGGGGTAAATGATCAGTTAGGAAGAGAACTTCTTCCTAAGTATGGCCTTTCTTCTAAATGAGTGATTCTGGTGGCCAGAATCTGTGGGAAATTTTGTGTGACTAATGTAATGGCCCTGGAAGAGTAGGGAAGGAAGAGCTCTGTTAACAGGAAAATAGCTGGAGGTGACTGTGTAGTCGAATAAGAATCACAGAGCATTGGGGATTGGAAGGCACCTTGAAAGATCATCTAGTCCAATCCCACAGCTATGGCAGGATCAATAAAGGGGAGATGTGGTCCTGTTGTCGTATTTTTGACTGAATGTCGCCAAAGCTCTCGGAGAGTTGTGCTCATGTGGCCTTCATCTGTTTGAGAAGGGGTTGTTCTGTTTGGGGAGGTGGCTGTGATATTGTCACTTGCCACTTTCAGAAGTGCTTCGTCGAATGCCACAAAAAGAACGTGTTCCTTGAGAGGCTCAGATGTTTTCAAGCACACCCACATAACACCTTTTCTAGGAGGAAGTATTTTCCCTGAGATTGGATCAGGGAAGTCAGTAAAACAGGCTGAGCAACTCTGCAACTGATTAATTCTTTTTCTTTTTTCCCTTGGGTTTTTTAGCGCAATGTCAGCCAAATTACCTGGAAGTAGACTTTTCACAATGTTGGTTCTTGCCTGACTACTGAATATGATTCCTGCTTCATAAGAAACCCTTCATGTGTCTTCATAAATTGGATCAATGTATATGGCCAAGGTGCTGTTCTTGAGAGGCTCTGATGCCCATCCATACCAAAAGCAGTCATCCAACTGATTTTCTGAGGTTGCAAATATAAAACCCCAACATCCACATAAATAAAGCAGGGGTTTCAATCCTGCTGTTCCAGAACATGGAATTGACAAGGCTGGAAAAGGCCTTCAAGGTCCACTAAACAGTCTCTTGGAAACCCTCCAGGATTGCTGCCTCCACCACCTTCCTGGGCAGCCTATTCACAGAATCACAGAATGTTAGAGGCTGGAAGGGACCTCGAAAGATCATCTAAGTCCAACCCACCCTGCTGGAGCAGGGTAAGCCTACAGTAATGTCTCAAGATGTCCTACATGGGGCTCAAACCCATGACCCCAGGAATTCAGAGTCCCATGCTCTACCAACTGAGCCAGCCAGGTGCTCTCACCACTCTTTCTGAAAAGAAGATTTTCCTAATGTCCAATCTGAACCTCACCTGGTGCAAATTGACCCCATTTCCTCTTGTGCTGCCTCTAGTAATTGGGGAGAAGACTCTAACTGCACCATGTCACTACAACATCCTTTCAGGTAGTTGTAGACAGCAATGAGGTCTCCCCTCAGCCTCCTCTTTTCCAGGCTGAACAGCCCCAGCTTCCTCCACCTCTCCTCATCAGACCTGTTCTCCAGACTCCTGCCCAGCCCAGTTGCCCTGCTCTGCACCCTCTCCAGAACCTCAATGTCCTTCCTATACTGTGATGCTCCAAACTGCACCCAGTACTCACAGAACATTAGGGGTTGGAAGGGACCTCGAAAGATCATCTAGTCCAATCCCCCTGCCACAGCAGGATCACCCAGACCAAGTTGCACCGGAATGTATCCAGGTGGGTTTTAAATGTCTCCAGAGAGGGAGACTCAAAGGTGCTGCCTCATCAGGGCTGAGTATAGGGGCAGGATCACTTCCTTGGTCCTGCTGGCCATGCTTTCTGATGCAGGGTCATCCTGCTGTGGCAGAGGGCTTGGACTAGATGATCTTTCGAGGTCCCTTTGAATTCCTAATGAATTTATGATGTTATGACAATGATACCCCTGGCGCCAGGGGATTCATAAGGCTGAAAAACAAGCACACATGTGTGCATCTATATACAGCCATCTCACTGAAATGCCTTCTGTTTGCTTTTCCTGAACCTTGGATGGCTAAAACTAGCAGGGAGAAAAAAATGCAAACTAATCCATTGCCAACCGTTGAGTTCTTTGTTCTGACTAGATTTGTGTGCTTCCTAATACCAGCCAATGCAAGGGTGCATTGGTGGGATGAGCTGCCTGGAGCCTGTTGGGGCAGAGGGGCGCAGGATAGCATGGGCTCATTTCCTGCTCTGTGCAGCTCCATAGCTGTTCCGCTGGAGCTCTTCCAAATGTTGCAGTAATACCAAAACCATACATTTTTACAGGCAGGAGCCAGTTCCTTTGGTATTTGAAAGGTTACCTTTACTTTGTTGCAGTTATCTGATTTTTGATATCTGCTTCCAGCAGAAGCATTCTGGAAATTACTAGTAAAGTGTTTCAGCCACAGCAGGATCTTGGTGTAAAGGTTACAGTTCATGGCTATCTTCACTCGTTTTGGCTCAGCAGTTTTAATTCTTCTGACTCTCCCAATTGTAATCTTACCAACGTTGCACAGAAGCTGCAGTTCAGGTTGCAAATGGCCATTTATTCAATGTTTTTTAATTTCACTTCTTCACCAGAGAGGGGGTGGATGCATTGTCCCTGGAGGGGTTAAAAAAATGGGCAGACATGGTGTTTAGGGAGATAATTATTGTTTAGGGGTTGTAGAACAGACAGTTAGACTTGATGATCTCGTACATCTTGACAGGGAGTCCAGCGTAGAGCAACGAGGATGATGAAGGAGGTGGAGCACCTCCCTTATGGGGAAAGGCTGAGGGAGCTGGGTCTCTTGAGCTTGGAGAAGAGGAGACTGAGGGGCAACCTCATTAATGTCTATAAATATGTGAAGGGTGGGTGTTGGGAGGATGGAGACAGGCTCTGTTCAGTGTCATCTGGTAATACAACAAGGGACAATGGGTGTAAGCTGGAACAGAGGAGGTTCCACATCAATATGAGAAGAAACTTCTTCACGGTGAGGGTGACAGAGCCCTGGAACAGGCTGCCCAGGGTGGTTGTGGAGTCTTCTTCTCTGGAGATGTTTAAAACCCATCTGGATGTGTTCCTGTGTGACTTGGTCTAGGTGATCCTGCTGTGGCAGGGGGATTGGACTGGATGATCTTTTGAGGTCCCTTCCAATCCCTAACATTCTGTGATTCTGTTTATGTCTTTTCTAACCTTGATGACTGCATGATTCTGGGTCAATCTGAGGAAGTCTAATGTGCCTGCATTATATATACATGGTTTGCAACCAGCTGCAGGAACTAACACCTTTCAGTTCAGGCTGTTTGGTGCACCAGGCTGTGGTGACAGGTAGCTTTGGGTGTTGCCCGTGTGAGACCATCTTACGGTTGTTGACTGGTGTGAGACCACGATGCAGTCTGGAGGCAATGAAGCGTGTTCTGCTGCAGTTAGTGATTAAGCACCAGGGTTGCTGTTGTGTGGCTGGGGACTCTCATGGGTGTTTTCCTGTGGTGCTTGGTGGGATTAGTTCATGCTGCTGTTCTGTGTGTTCATGAATATCACTGAAATCACAGGTGGGTGCTGTGCGTGAACAAGAGGTGGCAGCAATGAATTTACTGGAAATATTAGGGGGAGGCCAGGCTTTTTGTTTAGTACATCTGCTAAGCAAATGTGCGATACCTTTGTCCTGACCTCAGCAGCCTTTAAAACGAGGGATTGGACTAGATGTTCTTTCGAGGTCCCTTCCAATCCCTAAAGATTCTGTGATTCTGTGTATTCAGGGAAGACTGCTCTATGTACATGGAGAAAAGGAGTTGCGGTGCTTAGGTTACGCACAGGAGCACGCAGCTAGACTATGGCCCTGGAAGCCTACACTGGCAAGTGCAGTAAGTGGTTTTGGAGATGGGAGCAAGCAGTTGTAGGGCTGTGCCTGAAAGTACTAGTTTCACAGCTCAGCATGTTGGAAGAAATGGCTGTTGTAATTTTTACTGGTTCACCACAGCCCTTTCTACCCACCTCCTTTTGAAGGAGTAGCTCAGGAGACAGTTTGGTGTAGTAGTTCTTGAGTGGAGAATGACCCTGGGCAAGGCATGCCAGAGACATCTGGAGACTGGTACCTCCATGTAGGTTCTTCTAGAAGACTTAGATCCCATTAGATGTATTTAGCTATTGGTCTCCTTCACTGTGGAAGTAGGAAGAAGTAGTTTTCATACTCCTCACCCAGCTGACAAAGGATTTGGGGCATCCAAGTATTTAAAACTGCTGTGTAGGAACCTTCAGTAAATACTAAGTTGATAGTGACAGCAGTGGTGTTTATTGCTGTTTCTGATCCTATGTCTTGCTAGTTCTTTCATTTTCTGCATTTTTTGGGTAATATATTTGCACCTACTTTGCCTGGAAAAGCAAAAACTTCTTTCACTGTATTCACATAGGAGAAGGACGTAGAGAGCCCACAGTGATTTCTGACGAGCGTTCAGGATGTGGCATGGCTGCAGCAGAATGTTATTGCTGGCCGTGTGAAGGAAGAAGCTGTTCCCAAACCAAACGGGGAGTGTTTAAGAGTGTAGAGCTGGTCTCTGCGCTTCGCTGTATTTGAGGCGTGAGGCTTGTGTTCCCTTTCAGACCAGTAGTGAGGCTGTCACTCACGTGAGCGGGATTTGAAGTGAACCCAGATGGCGTCTACGTTCATTAAAGCATCAGCACATGATGATTTACTGTGTGTTTGTGCAACGGAGGGAGCGGATTTAATAACCTGTTTTAGCATTTTGCCATCTGCTGCATGAAACACCATGGGCAGACGGAGAGCTACCTTTCATTTCAGTTCTTTTGAGACTTTTCTTAAGAGCGGGTATTTCTCAAAAGACTTAGCAAGAAAAATGCAAAGAAGCTGCTCTTAGGGAACTGTTCCTACTGTGAGAGGCACTGACTGCTTTTACTATCTCAGCTGATTGTTTTATGTTATGTGTGTGATGAGTCAAAGTTGTGTCGGCTGCTGACCTGAAGCTGAGGCACGTAGATGAGATCCTGCCAGGTTTCTCCCGTCAAGGCTAAAGCATAATGTTTTTGTTTTGGGGGTTTTTGTTTTATTTGACACTTCTTGCCTTGAAGGCAGCTTCCTGCTGTCTGTGGATGCTTGACTGTTAAATAATTCCAATAGAGCAGTGTTAGTGAAGAGCTTCGGGGGATCAAGGTGACTGCACACCACTGACTTGCTGAGGTTTCCCAGTTTTCCTCCAGCCTTTTCAAGTGCAAGTCAAGACCTGATGCTCAATTGGGCTGAACTCAAATCTCGATTAGTACTGTGCCTTCTTAATCTGTACAAGAGACAGATCTTCTGTGCTGTGTCAAATGTATGTGTCAAATATGTTGACCACATTGTATTATTATTTTTCCAAGATGTGATCTCCAAATCATAGAATCATTCAGGTTGGAAAAGACCCCCGAGATCAAGTCCAACCAATAACCCTACTCTACCAAGTTACCACTAGACCAGATCTCTGCATCACATCCAGATGATCTTTAAACACTTCAGGGATGGGGACTCAGTCCTTAATCACTGAGAATCAAGGTCCTGAAGGCCCCTTTTACAGGTGACAGTTCTGTGCTAGAGGGGGATAGTGAGAAAATGGCTATTCTATATTTAGTGATCTTTGAAGTATATCTTACATCTGTTTGTTATCTCTAAAATACGAGTAGGTGCTTTACTAATTCTGTTCAGAAGCCAAGAAAGGATATCAAACGAGAAGCAAATGCTTAACGTACCAGTGACCCCAGAGGTCTAGCCAAGAGCAGTGTCATCTTAAATTGTAATCATAAACAAAACTATAATGTTTATAAATATGTGAAGGGTGGGTGTCAGGAGGGTGGAGCCAGGCTCTTCTCAGTGGCATCTACTGATAGGACAAGGTGGCAATGGGTATAAGCTGGAACATAGGAGGTTCCACATCACAGTGAGGGTGACAGAGCACTGGAACGGGCTGCCCAGGGGGTTGTGGAGTCTCCTTCTCTGGAGATGCTTAAAACCCACCTGGACAAGTTCCTGTGCAACTTGATCCTGCTGTGGCCGGGGGATTGGACTGGATGATCTTCCGAGGTCCCTTTCAATCCCTAATGTCCTGTGATTCTGTGATATATGTAGGCACTTCACTTATTTTCTTGCCTCTGACTTTCCAACCTTTTTCTCTACAGTTTTCTTATCGTGAGGCAACTAGCTTGTGTTGCTGTTTTCAGTATCTGTGAGCCTAACTATACTGAAGTGCAAAGTGCATGCTCTGTTCTGAACATCAATGACTTTTTAATGAGCTTTGCTTGAGTCCTTCTGCTGATTTGGCATGACTAAGGTAACTCAGAATTGTTTTGCTGTTGATCCAAAACCATTTTAGAAGCATCGTGTTGGCCTTAAAATAACTTGTCTTACAAGGAGCAGTTTAGCAACCTAAAAGAATACACTTCAGGTGTACATCCTATTTGAGATGAAAATAGAACGTATCTAGTCCTAGGCTTCATAGGTAAAACCCTGGTCTTGCTGAAGTAAACAGCAGATTTCCCTTCAACAGGTTAAATTCTTTCAGGTAGAACATCCACTTATTTTCTGCTTCAGGCTCGTTGAACCGTAACTGTCCTAAAACGTTGTGCTTTGTTTCCCTACAGATGTGCACTGGTAACTACATCTTTGTTCCATATATGATAACTCCACATAACAAGGTGTACTGCTGTGACAGCAGTTTCATGAAGGGGCTGACAGAACTGATGCAGCCCAGTCTTGAGTCGCTGCTGGGGCCCATCTGCTTACCACTGGTGGATCGGTTTATTCAGCTCTTGAAGGTAGCACAGGCCAGCTCAAGGTGAGTTGTCCGTGCAAAACTCATGTAGTCTTGCTGGTAATATGATATTATTTTATTATTTTATGTTATTATATATGTTGCTGATCAAACTCTCGCTTTGGCTGGATGTGATGTTTTGCCTTTTGTTGTGCAAAATGGCTGATGAATAATTCAGCATCACTGAATCTCCTCACCCATACTGCTCAATCAATAAATCACAGAATCACAGAGCATTAGGGGCTGGAAAGGACCTCGAAAGATCATCTATTCCAGTGCCACCACCACAGCAGGATCACCTGGACCAAGTCACATAGGAACATATCCAGGCAGGTTTTAAATGTCTCCAGAGAAGGGAGACTACACAAGTCCCCTGGGCAGCCTGTTCCAGGGCTCTGTCACCCTCACAGTTCCTTCTCACATTCATATGGAACCTCCTCTGTTCCAGCTCACACCCATTGCCCCTTGTCGTATTACCAGATGACACTGAGCAGAGCCTGTCTCCATCTTCCTGACACCCACCCTTCACATATTTGTGGACATTAATGAGGTCACCCCTCAGTCTTCTCTTCTCCAAGCTAAAGAGAGTCAGCTCCCTCATCCTCTCCTTATAATGGAGGTGCTCCACTTCATCATCCTCGTTGCCTTACGCTGGACTCTCTTCAGCAGCTCCACATCCCCCTTGAGCTGAGGGGCCCAGAACTGGACACAATACTCCAGGTGTGGTCTCACCAGGGCAGAGTAGAGGGGGAGAAGAACCTCTCTCGATCTGCTAACCACCCCCCTTCTGATCCACATAATCACTGTGGGAGAGCTGCAGGGCCACAAAAACAAATGTGAAGGATCTGTCCCAAATTGCTGATGGAAGGTTGTTCATCTCCAGCCAGTATTTCCGAGAATCCATTCTGAACGACATCAGGAAGGCTCGGACCCTTTACACGGGCAAAGAGCTTGCGGCAGAGCTGGCAAGGATTCGACAGCGAGTGGATAATGTTGAAGTCTTGTCTGCTGACATTGTGATAAACTTGCTGCTGTCCTACAGAGACATCCAGGTATGAAACTTGTGTTCTGT
Organism: Rhinopomastus cyanomelas; assembly: GCA_013400115.1. Taxonomy (NCBI): domain Eukaryota; kingdom Metazoa; phylum Chordata; class Aves; order Bucerotiformes; family Rhinopomastidae; genus Rhinopomastus; species Rhinopomastus cyanomelas. Next base: position 9,832 of record VXBP01004487.1, read on the forward strand.
TATCGTCTAAAACACAGCAAATTAAACTATGTTCTAAGTGAGATTTGCTTACAAAGTGTGTAGATAACAGACACCAGGAATCTTCCACAGTGTCTTCCCTGATGCTTTTGCTTTTGTTTTGCAGTTCATAGTGTCCCTTTGCGTGGCACAAAACCCCACAGCACTTTGATAAACTCTCTCTCAGCATTGCTACGTGGTGAGCAGCCTGCAGGGTGTCCTGCTAAAGGCTGTGGTCGCATTCTGCTCGTGATAAGGAGGTGTATTCTCAGCCACCACACCTGTGACATTTCTCCTGGAAGCACAATGCTATCAAGTGCACTTCAGCTTCTGCGGTGGTGCAGCCAATTGCTGTCTTCATTTTATTCTATTTCAAGTGTTCCTCATGCCTTCTGAAGTTATTTGGCAGTGGTTTTGTTTGTTCTCTTTGTTTTTGTGTTGGTTTTTTGTAAATGCTTCAGGGACCAAGCTGCTTTAAAAATGGTGGTGTTGAGACAGCCTCTTGCTTTTGAGGTTCGCGCCTGCTTCAGACTGCTGGCGTGCTTTGATTCAGACGCAGACAGCATTGCAGTGACTGCAGCACGAACACTGGTGTGTGTTCAACCCCTGAAGCTGACCTGAGTCACCTACTGAGTGTTACCTGCTGAAGCAGCAGGACACCACACAGTGTTTTCTGTCTCAGCACTTGGCGTGCTGACGTTTCTGATGAGCTGTTTACAGTTGGAGACTGAGAGAGCTGAAATCCGTCACGTTCAGAATTAGCTAAGATTACTTCATAGCATAAAATAAGATGAGCTTAACTCAAAGAGAGGCATGGCTGCCTAAAAATTCCTTATTCCCTTCTTTTGGAAGGATTATGATTCCATTGTGAAGCTGGTGAAAACTTTAGAAAAGCTGCCTACTTTTGACTTGGCTTCTCACCACCATGTGAGGTTTCATTATGCGTTTGCGCTGAACAGGTAAGATCAGCCCTTCCTTCCTTACACTCTACAGCAATGAATCAGAACTGAAAGCTTCACACAGGGCTGGCAAACCCTAGTGAAGTTTCCTTCTGGAATCTGCTGCGTATGCAGGTCTGTGGTCTTCACCAGAGCACCTCTGGGGACTCTGAGCTTTGTGATCAATCAAAGCTTTCTTTTTCTGTCTTACTTTACTCTCTTCCTTTCTCTTTAGTGTGTTTGTTTCTCCAGAGGTTTGTGTCTCTTGTATTTGTTTCAATACCTAAATTAGGGCAAATAAATCCCTAGCAGCGATTTGTTTCTGTAAAACACACTTTTAACATCACCGTTTGAGTAGCAGTGCTGCAGCATCTGTGCTTGGACATCACATAATTTAAGTCTGACTTAGAATCATAGAATGGTTTAGGTTGGAAGGGACCTCGGAGATCATAGAGTCATTAGGGATTGGAAGGGACCTCAAAAGATCATCTACTCCAATCCCCCTGCATCAGCAGGATGATCTAGACCAAGTCACACAGGAACACATCCAGGCGGGTCTTAAATGTCTCCAGAAAAGGAGACTCCACAAACCACCCTGGGCAACCTGTTCCAGTGCTCTGACACCCTCACTGTGAAGAAGTTCCTTCTCATATTGATGTGAAACCTCCTCTGTTCCAGCTCACACCCATTGGCCCTCGTCCTATCACTAGATGACACTGAGCAGAGCCTGGCTCCATCCTCCTGACACCCACCCCTCAAATATTTGTAGACATTAATGAGGTCACCCCTCAGTCTCCTCCAAGCTCAAGAGACCCAGCTCCCTCAGCCTCTCCTCGTAAGGGAGGTGCTCCACTTCCTTCATCATCCTCGTTGCCCTACACTGGACTCCCTCCAGCAGCTCCACATCCCCCTTGAACTGAGGGACCCAGAACTGGACACAATACTCCAGATGTGGTCTCACCAGGGCTTCTCACAGATTTGAATATTGTCAGTCAGATTTACTGAGGAGCTTTGAAACTGTCAAAGTGATGCAAAATATGTCCCAAGTATAATTAGTTGAAAAAACCCCTCTGATTTTGATAGAAAGAAAAAAAATGAGAGCATAAAAAGAGCAATGTGGGGTTGTTTTGTCTGAATGAAATATCCAGATCAGGTCTTCACAGGGGTCGCTGGGTGTGCCTGGAGTTTTAAGAAGTTACACAGACTTCAAAGTCACTGTTTTCTAAACCAAAGTCACCCGTGAAAACAGGACTAGAGGCACTTACCAAGCTGCAACCCTGCAGTACAGTCTTTAGGCAGAAGGCAAATCTTTAGACCTCATTGGTTCTGTTCGGACTTCTTGCTGGTTGAAAGATCTGGTTTATAGATGTGACTCTGTAAGATGCAGCCTTTGGTAGTATCTATCATACAAAGGGTCTACACCTTTTGTGTCCAGATCAGATTTTCCTCTCCCTGCCTTCTCCAGATTGCACATTGGACTGGATTCCGTGACAGTCAGGGAGATGTTCATTAGGGATTGGAAGGGACCCCAGCAGATCATCTATTCCAATCCCCCTGCCAGAGCAGGATCACCTAGACCAAGGTGCACAGGAACATGTTAGTGCTTTAGTGTATTCCAGAAAGGAATTACTTAGGGTAATTATAGTTTTCTCCTTATTGGGAATAGGGAGAGGGTTTCCTGAGCTAAGGTGAGTGTGGAACACTCTGCGCATCTGAACATGTTGCTGTGGGCGAAGCGGTCCCTTTTGCTTTTAATCCAGGTCACTAGTACGGAAGGATGGAGCGGCTCAATTAGTCAGGATTAGTCTGACCTAAATCGAGGAAGTGTGCGAGGGCTGGAGGAAGGAAGAGTAAGCAGAAGGAAAAGTAGGAGTCTCTGTCTCGAGACCAGCAGGATGTAGAAGGCTCTTACTACAAAACACTGTTGTGCTGTACTGGTTTTGTTCCCACTAAGTTCAATTAGCTATTGGTTTGGTCTGGATTAGCAACAGCAGATACAAGACATGGGAAAGTTACCCACCCGAAACTACCTTCTGACACTGCTCTTCTGTGATGAAATTCACTGAAGAACATAAAGAAGCTGCAGACTTGTTGCTTTAGTTGAGAGGTCAATGTGAGAAAACCAAAGGCAGCAAACCGTTGGGCTAAAGTAACAGACCTGAAGGGGAGGCTGTCAGCCAAAAGCACTTCATGGTTCTCCCTGGGATTGGGAGCACTTGTCCATCTCCGCAGAGGATGCCAGCCTTACCTGTGCCACTTCAGAAATACCTGAGGAGCCTACTGCAGCTCCCTAATCTGAGGGGATTTTCCATATTTTGTTAGAATTGGTCTGGTCTGAAGGTTGGGAAGAGAATGCATGGGGTTTCCTCATTTTTATAGAGCTGCCTTCCAGTAACTGAAGGGAACCCACAGGGAGGCTGGAGAGGGACTTTTCACGAGGAGATCTAGCAGTAGGACATGGGGAGATGGTTTGAAACTGAAGGAGAGGAGGTTTAGACTAGAAGTTCTTCAGTACAAGGGTGAAGAGACTCTAAAATTGATTGCCTAGAGAGGTTGTGGCCATCCCCTCCCTGGAGTCTGGCTGAAAGGTGTTGCTGCCCATGGCAGGGAGGTGGGAGTCAATAATCCAGCCTGAACCAGTCTGTGGTTCTGTGATTGTCATCAGGCTGAGACATCAGTAGAGGTTGGTCCAGCACAGACTTGAACACTCTGTTTTAAGCAGTTTGTGCCTGCTCAAAGAGGTGCTTTGACTCTGATTTTTAATCATTTTTGTTTATAAGTCCTTATGTTTCCCCTGTTACCCATTCTGCTTCTCCAGAAGCAGCCTCCAGACTGAACAACCCCAATTATCTCAGCTTTTCCTTGCAGCAGATGTGCTCCAGCCCTGTGAGCATTTTCATGGCCTCCTCTGGATCTGCTCTAACAGGTCCTCATCCTTCTTGTGGTGGAGGCTCCAGAGCTGGACACAGGGCTGCAGTGAGGTCTCACCAGGGCAGAGTAGAGGGGTAGAACCACCTCAGTTCAAAAGGTTGTCACTCAAATATTCCCCTCAATTCAGTCTGTTGTCACTCAAATATTACAAGCAGTTTCTCCAAAGGAAAATAATACTCTCCCCAAATCATCACAGAATAGTCTTTGATGAACATACATAAAAGCCTCTAAGCTCTTGATGCTGAATGATCTGTGGATCCAAACTGTGAGTCACCAGGAAGTGCCTAATGATTGTGAAGATGGGGGGTTTTGTTTGGAGGACTTTATTTCACATTGCCTTATTGGCTTCTCTTCCAAACCCCTCCTGTCATGGGAATTCAGTCTGGTTTTTGCTTTGGGGGCTTAAAAATTTCTATTAAAATAAAATAACCACAGACACAAGGTGTAATCTTTTTTCTTTCTTTTTTGTCATACCTCTGTGTTTAGTAGCAAAGCAACACATTGTCTTTATGGAATTGCTCTGGAGGCACTTGGCTGTTGTCAGTTATTTCCTTTTGTTGACACTTCAGAAGAGAGGAAATTATGTTTGGGATCTTTTTATAAGGGTGCCCCATGATATTAACAAAAAAGAATCACAGAATCACAGAACATTAGGAATTGGAAGAGACCTGGAAAGATCAGCTAGTCCAATCCCGCTGCCACAGCGGGACCACCTAGACCAAGTCGCACAGGAAAACATCCAGGCGGGTGTTAAATGTCTCCAGAGAAAGGAAGAAGTGGGGGGAGTGTGTCTATGTAATACATCCCATCTTGTCTAGAAGAAGCACATTTTACATGAATGAAGTCACAGAATCGTAGAATCATTACGGATTGGAAATGACCTCAAAAGATCATCCCGTCCAATCCCCCTGCCACAGCAGGGCCACCTAGACCAAGTCACACAGGAACACCTCCAGGCGGGTTTTAAACGTCTCCAGAGAAGGAGACCCAACAACCTCCCCAGGCAGCCTGTTCCAGTGCTCCGTCACCCTCACTGGGAAGAAGTTCCTTCTGATCATACATATATTCAAATGTGGTCATGAAAAATATTTCTCATTAGCTTGATCAGGTTTTTCAATTAAAAACATTCTTTTTTTATAGGAGAAATCTGCCTGGAGACAGACAGAAAGCTCTAGAAATTATGATTCCTCTAGTAGAACGGGAAGACCAAGTGGCTTCAGATATGTACTGCCTGGTTGGTCGAATTTACAAGGACATGTTTTTGGAATCTGGGTTCACGGATATGGAAAGCAGGGACAAAGGGACATTCTGGTGAGTATTGTTTTCCTGCTCTCCGTCTTTTTCATCCTGTTGCAAAAGTATTCCCTACACAAGAACATACTTCAGTTGTTTTAATTTCAACTGTTTGGAGTCGTTAAGTGATAACCTGAGTCTTCTAATCTTCACTGATTTGTTAGGAATGAGAGATGTACACTCACAGGTCTGGTTCTGTAAACTTCTTGAAGCCAATCACAGACTTGGAAGTTTCAGTACCTCTCAATAGAGTGCATTTTCTTTCTTCTTAGCTGTGAAGTCTTCTGTTTACTATATTATTCTCAGACATCTGGGCCAGATGATAATCAACTGTGAACTGATTGGCATGCCTCCAACCTGAGGGGTGTTAGCTAGCTAGGGTTAAAGGTGCTGATGCTTAGGAAGTACCATTCTCTAATTCTTTGGCCTCTGTGCTCACAAGCAATGTGGCTGTTCCAATCTCATGCTGGCAAAAGTTCTGTGACCCCATCATCACCATGTAGTACGTGCATGTTACAGGGGACTGCAGGACCACTGATGCAGAAGCACACAATGGGCAAGACAAGTTCTTACCTTAGAGGCAAGTGTCATAGAATCATAGAATGTTAGGGGTTGGAGGAGACTCTGACAGATCATCTAGGCCAACCCCTGCTGCCAGAGCAGGATCGCCTGGAGCAGGTCACACAGGAATGTGTCCAGGCAGATTTTGAATGTCTCCAGAGAACCTCTCTGAGCAACCTGATCCAGGTCTCCATCATCCTCATTGTAAAGTTTTTCCTTATGGAACCTTCTCTGCTCCAGCTTATACCCATTGTCCCGTGTCCTATCATTGGACATCTCTGAGCAGAGCCTGGCTCCATCCTTCTGACACCTACCCTTTCCATATTTATAAACATTCATGAGGTGACCCCTCAGTCTCCTCTTCTGCAAGCTGAAGAGACCCAGCTCCCTCAGCCTTTCCTCATCAGGGAGATGCTTCTCTCCCTTCATCATCTCGCATCTCATATGTGTTACTACTTTGGAAATGCTTCTCCCTTTGTCATATTTTGCTTGTTTGCCATAAACTTCTGATTAGAACTGTCTTTGGTGAAAGATAAGTTACAATTCTTTGCCATTTATGGCCGCAGAGCACAAGGGTGGTTTATAACTGCTTGCCATGCTTTACAGTTTTGCAGTGCTTACTGGGTTTGTAAAAAGGTGTTGAAATACCAGGAATGCGGTGCCTTGGCATTGTCCCCTTCCTTCCTGATACTGGATTAAAGAGAAAATGCATTTCCTCTAAGGCAAAGCCCAAATCAAACATGCAAGATCCTTTCTGAAATAACACTTTTGGCTAATGTCATAAACTAGTATGGTAAGAAAACAGGAGCCCTGTACACAAGCGTGAGGTTGTCACAGGCTCAGTGGAGTTAAGGGACATTACTGTTGTTTCTTGCTTTGTTCCCACTCATAGTTCCTAAGGCACAGGGAACCTTTGAGATTTTAAATCCCATTTAAACCAAGAACTGGTAGGTCTGTAATTGCGGCAATTACTTCTAGGATTTTAGCTGTTGGAACCACTTTTAATAGATGCACCTTAGCAGTCTTGATATTCATGGATTTGATGAGGGGAAGTACTTGCAGTCAGAGGTACCAGTTTGGGAAACGACGGCTGACCAGCAGCTCCTGTAGAGTGGTGAGATGCTGAACAGTTAACCTCAAATAATTCCAGAAGTGTCTGGCAAGTAGGACTCAATCACAGAATGGAATCATCAAGGTTAGAAAAGACCTTCAAGATCATCAAGTCCAACCACTCACCCTACAACTCCTAACCACTAAACCACTTCCTGAAACACCATGCCTGCTTGTTTTTTGAACCCCTCCAGGAACGATGCCTCCACCCTCTCCCTGGGCAGTCTGTTCCAAGGCCTCACTATGCTTTCTGGGAAGATGTTTTTCCTAATGACTCATCTGAAGCTCCCCTGGCACAATCTGACTCCGTTTACTCTTCTTCTTCTATCACTAGTCAATAAGGAGAAGAGGCCAACACTCATCTCACTACAACCTCCTTTCGGGTAGAGAGCAATGAGGTCTCCCCTCAGCCTTCTCTTCTCCAGGGTGAACAGCCCCAGGTTCTTAAGCCTCTCTTCATCAGACCTGTGCTCCAGACCCCTTATCAGCCCAGTAATGCAGACTGCTGTAGATGATCTCTGTTGAGTCCAGCTGGAGTTTGGCCAGAATGTCTACTGGATGGGCCAGTAGCTTTAGATTTGTACATTATGCTGGATTTTGGTTTGCATTCCAGTGTTAGTCATACAACAGGCTTGACGTGACTGAAGGGTTGGCTCATAACTCAGTGGAAGGCTCTTGCAAAGGAGCAGAGCGGCTCTAGAAGTACTTCTGGCTGCAATGGAGGAAGTGTGTGCAGGAGCAGTGTCTCCATGACAGTGTTCCTGTATGCTGAGGTAAAGGGCATTATCTGTAATCTGTGCGTGGTGGATCATAGAATCCCAGAATCATTAGGGATTGGA
>VXBP01004488.1:0-119580 GCA_013400115.1 Rhinopomastus cyanomelas
CCTCTTACGTACCTCATTATTCACCCCGGCTGTTAAAGGGATCGAGGAAAAAACTACCTGCAAAAAATTACTGCTTTCTTTGTGTGTCTCTTGCCACATAGAACATCTTCTTGGCTACAGTGGGAAGCGAGAAACTTGTGTGATTTACCATCATCAGCTAAGAACTGCGAAGACTTGGTCGAACTATCAGGTATTGAAAGAGACAAAGAAACAACTGTGCTAGACCCAAAAATGCCTTGGGTCGGCAGCTACATCGCAAAAAAGGACCCACGCAGAAAAGGGTCCAACTGAAAGAAGGGGAGAACAGAATGAAAGCCCAAGGAAAGCCATTCCTCCAAACAAAAGTCATCAGTGGGCCAGGGAGAAGGCAACAAGCAGCAGATGTGCATGGAACAGAAGGAGCCAGAGCACACCTCACTCCTAATGCACGGAGACGCAGAAGCCCAGATAACAGCCACTCCATGTTGCGCCACGGTCAGCGTGTCGCACAACGGCAGAGCGTTGCACTTGTCAACACTCAGTGGCGATGATTCCTTGGCAGCGTGCAAAGCGAAGCGGCACTAGCTAGCAAATACACCCTCAGCCCTCTTTTTCACGTGTCCCTAGCATCGCACTGGAGACACCCACACTGTGGTAGGTGGTTATACTACATTCCCCATGAGATCAAGTCCTTTCCCACATCAGCTGACACACCCATGCACTGATTCCACTTTCAGATGAGCTTACTGGGTTCAGGAGCACCGTCAGGAAGAGTTCACCGCCACGAATGCTCTTGTCCAATTCCTTTGAGCCACCAGGATATTCATTGTAGAAGATGGTGTGAGTGAAAAGACCACAGGTCTGTCGAGGCAGAACCTGACATCAGAAAAAAATCAAAGTTAGGTGAGAGGCGGAGGCGGCAGAAGCGGCACAGGAACACATCAAAGCAGCAGCACTCTGTGGGTGTAAGGAGTAAGGGACATAAGTGATAGGTTCAGAGAAGTCCTTCAAAATTGCTCCCAAGCATTCACTCATCACAGTGCAAACAGGTCAGTAGGATCTCAGTTTGGTCTTGCTGTGTTTGGTTTTGTTCTCTGTTCAGCACTGACCTCTGCATTGTACTGCGAAACACAGAAACTGGCTTCAGCCTCATTTTTTCCTCTGTGCTTGACTTATTGAATCATAGAATCACAGAATCATTAGGGATTGGAAGGGACCTTGAGAGATCATCCAGTCCAATCCCCCTGCCACAGCAGGATCACCCAGACCAAGTCATAGAGTCAGTCAGGGTTAGAAGGGACCACAGGATCATCCAGTTCCAACCCCCCTGCCATGGGGAGAGCCTCATCCAGCCCAGCCTTAAACATCTCCAAGGATGGGGCCACAACCACCTCCTTGGGCAACCCATTCCAGGCTCTCACCACTCTCATGCTGAAGAACCTCCTCCTCACATCCACTCTAAATCTACCCTTCTCCAGCTTTGCTCCATCCCCAGCCTTTTTGTAGGCCCCCTTCAGATCCTGGAAGGCCACAATAAGGTCACCTTATTCACTCCTCTTCTCCAGACTCTCTCAGTCTCAACAGCCCCAACTCTCTCAGTCTGGCCTCACACGAGAGGTGCTCCAGCCCTCTGATCATCCTCGTGGCCCTCCTCTGCACTCGCTCCAGCATCTCCACAACCTTCTTGTAATAAGGGCTCTTGATGATTTTGGGAACCCTGGAAATGTTAAGTTTCCTGCTGCCGATGCAGGTCACTAGGAGCCTGTTGCTTGGGCAGGAATACGGGCTCTGCTCACCATGATCCCGTTATGGATGAATCCACGCCGGTACCGGGCAGGCCGTAGGTGCGGGTACTCCTCTGTGCTTGTAACTTGGATGCTCCAAACAGATTTCCAGGCCTCATAGAGTTGTGTGTGGACAGGATAAACCCCAGAATGATGGGGGGCTACAGCATAGCCCAAGTCTGTGGGAATCCCATGCTCCTGGAAGCAGAATATAGAATCATAATGGATTGAAAGGGACCTCAAAAGATCATCTAGTCCAATCCCCCTGACACAGAAGGATCACCCGGAGCAAGTCACACAGGAACACATCCAGGAGGGCCTTGAACATCTCCAGTGAAGGAGACTCCACAGCCACTCTGGGCAACCTGTTCCAGTGCTCTGTCACCCTCACTGGGAAGAAGTTCCTTCTCAGGTTGATGTGGAACCTCCTCTGTTCCAGCTTACAACCATTGCCCCNGCCCATATGCAGACTGATCATTCAATATTTAACGAGCCTACTTAACAAGGCTAATATATATTTAGCAATAGACTCCCAGGTCGGAGCTAGGTGACAGAGCAACATGCACATTCTCTGGACCAAGAAACCTGGAGTGGTGTCTGTACTTCTTGTTTTACACAGCTACAGAGAAAGGGCAGTTCTGTATCAACAAGCATGTCCAGCCCTGGTAAAGAGTAGTCTTGTAGCTTGCCTGTAACTTAGATCAGACTAATTCACCGGCCTCAGGTCAGGTTCCTTGCTTCCTGCCAGCTAATCAATGCTGTGAAGTGACACAGCTCACTTCCACAATGCCTAGATTTGAGCCACCAGGGAAGGAAAACAATTTCCTTAACTGATATAGAAGGAAAGGAAGATTACGGCTGGGTCCTGTCGTGTCTCTAGCAATTCCAAGAACAAGCAGACACGAAGCAAGAGCCTGCCGAGGGTAAACTTACGGGGCCTGGAGCTACACCAAAATGACAGGACATAGCTGAATCTCATGGGGTTTAATTCCACTGTGTGGTTCTAGTAACAATATGAACGATGACAGCTCTACCCTGGTGGTGTGCAAAGAAACCCCAGTCCCTCAGTGAAGCAGCAACCTTCTCCTTCCCACTGCTCGCCCGTTTTACGTTAAGTGTGTGTGACTGTGTCCTGTGCTTTGTCCCTCTCTGCAAAAGGCTGCACTGCTACTTAACCAGGGTAAAAAAGAGCCTGAATGATTTCTGTAATGCTGCAACTGTGCTCTGAATTCAAGATCATTCCTAATCTGTGCGTGTCATGGGAACACAAGGCAGCAGCCTGCTACTCCCCAGGGGACTACCAGCCAAAGAACCGAACGAAAGGTGAAGAGGACGTTTCCTTGCGCGCCACCCGTACGCTATGTTCAGCCCTGAGCTGCAGACCTGAGACGTTGTTCCAGTAATGCAGGATGTTTGAGGCTTCTCTCCTCTGCCAAAACCAGGGAATCTCCCCTGGACTTCCTGGATAAGTAGCTTCCGGCAGCATTGTCTAGAGAGGCCAGAAGCAGGGCTTTCAGCACACAGGGCATTTTATACCACTGCCCAGGTGACCTCCTTACAGAGCCACGGTGCATAAGGAAGGAAAAGGAAATGTTTTCTCACTGACAGAGTCCGTAAATTAATTGGATTTGGACGGTAACGCCATGAATTCACACCTCAGCAAACAAGAGCCTTGGGACTTGCACCCTGGAACGTAGCGGAGCTGCCTGGGGCCACACAGGTGGCAGGAAGCACTTCCCACCACACAAGCAGTGCTTCTTGCCAGAAGACAGCAGGAGCCATGCACCAATCGAAACTTTCAGAACAGCCTTTCTTAAACACAGCCGAGTTACTAGGCTAGTACTGGGGTTTGGAGGGGTCAAAGAGCTAGCCCAGGAGAAGACCATTTAAGGATTAGCACTCCCCAAGTGACTAAACGGCGATGTCCCTTACCACAGCAAACTGCTTGTTGAGCTTCATCTGCTCCGCCAGCACAGTGACGTTGTGGAAAAGATGAGGCTGCATGTGACTCCACATGTGAGGGAACCACCAGAACTCCTTCCTATGTTTGAGCAGCATGTCATCTCCTTCATCCTCCTCATCGGTACCTTCAGAGAAGAAAAGGAAGCGTGAAAACAAAAGGCAGGAGAGGGTCTCGGTGTTTCAAAGCAGTGGCTAAACCCCTTGCCATGCTCCAGCAGATTCTCACGCTCTCCGATACGTCACACCGGCACACACGCACACAGGAGCACAGGCTGTACACGGGTACTGGGGTTCCAGGGCCTTACCTGTATGGTAGAATTTTCCTGAGAAGCCCAGGTTGAAGGTGAAATTTGGAACTAAAGTTCTCAGCTTATTCTGGGTGCTCAGTAAAGCCTGTTTGAAAGGAAAAACAAACGTTCGTATTCAGTTGCTCTGAAACATCACTCCGCACTCTGCTGGTGCCCAGGTTAGTCTGAAGAGGTATCACAGGGGATGGAGCCACAGCACTGCTGCCTGTGGAGTGAAGCAGAGTAGCCAAGTGCTCCACATACACACTCTTGACTTGAAGCAGTCCTGCTGCTGTACTAAACGATGCCACTTCAGAATCACGCTCGGATGATGCTTGCCACTTCAGTGTGAAGGACCCAGAATGTCTGCGCTCAGGCAAAGGGACAATAAATCTCATTTACAAGCACAGATCACTTCCTCTTCAACCTCAGTGCTCCCTGCCTCTCCCATGGTGGCTGTGACTTTGCTGTTGAACCTCTACCCTTTCTCTGAGGCTATGTGTTAATGAACAGGATAGAGCAGCACAGAGGGTGCAGTTGGAGGAACTCAGTAATATCATGTACAGCAACTAAGTGATCTGAATGGAGGGAAGAACTGCTCATGCAAGGAGTCTTGCCACAGCAGGGAGGAATCCCTGGCTTTGTGTTCCTTCAAAGTGCCAAAACCCTTTTGCAGCAGGAAAGGTTCCTGGATTCTGGAAGGAAAGCTTGGGGACACTGACATTTACAGTCATGACACCTCCTACAGCTTCTCTCCTGCTCATCTGGTCTGATTGAAACGTCCAAAATGATTGCTGTAGCCAAAGGGAAGGAGCCTTGTGCCACAAACCCCAAGACTGTCCAGCAGTGTACAGCATATGACAGCAGACAGCCTCGGCAGAAAAAAGCCAAAGCAGAGACCCAGTATGTCCCAGACCACTAAGACACAAGCTAATTACAGTCAAATTCATTCTGCTGTAAAGCAATGAAAAGAGAGAAGCCCTAGGACGCACGCTCTGTTGCTGCCTGCCTGCTTTGGAGAAAGTGCCCCTGGTGCAGCTCTCTGTGGGAGAAGCTCTCAGTCAAATAGGGACCTGGCAGGAAGGCTGTTGGCAGGTGACGGAGATAGTCCTCGCCCAGGCAGGTATTTAGATGTTAATAGCTTTTCTAAGAAAGCAGTGGACCAGTGGCTGCACCAAAGTGAAGGTGATGACCTCCCAACAGCAGACTTGGGCTAGATGCGGGTACACAAGCACCTGGATAGTGATACTGGGGAAAGAACACAGACTTTGCAAACTGTGGGTGAGATGGGTAGATCTTTCTGCTCCAGCTGCCTTTCCCTGGCCCCCTAGAAGAACAAAAGAGCGCGACAGCATGGCCTCCACTTGGCTCACGCGCTGCGGGCACTGCTTAGGCACACTGCTACTGGGTGGTGAAAGTGCAATCACAAATCCAGACTCATTCAGTGGAGGGACCAGCCCTGCCACCCACCCCTTAAGGATATCCTGACAAATCGCTGCTGTTGCGACCACAGCAAAGTAGAGTTAACCCGACTCAAATCATCACATTAATTCAAAAGTTATTAATTAAAACTATTTGTAAATTATTCATAATGTAATTCTGTCAATTACTTCAATCAAGCACCCCCTGAAAAAGGATCTTGGAGCAAAGAAGTTGAACAGCCTGATTCCCAAGGCAGGCAGCCCATGACCTCTCACACGTGGCAAGGTGGGAAGATGAGACAGATGATTTCTGCAGCGCTGCAAACACGCTCAGTATGCTGTCTGAGGGAATCAAGCTTTCACACTTTTCTCTAGAGATGCACTTAATTGCCTGCTCGTCCTCCCCACAGCCACAAAGCAGTGACACCCAGTGCAGCTAGGGACAAGTTTCAAAGATCCCAACTCCTCCGTGGCCACCTGCCTGCTGCATCTTTAATCCACTCCTGACACAGGAACAGCAGTTTGAGAACCGTGCAGCGCACAGCATCTCCAGAACTGCAGGTGGTGCTTTTAAAAGGTGGCATGCCAGCAGCACCGATGGCTGAAGATCTAGCCCAGGCAAAGGAGGTCTAGTTCCCCTCACATATAACCCCAGAAGATACAGGAACCCATCTCATGCATTGGGGAGCTCTCGACTAAGAAGCACCTGTCTGCCCAGCTGGGTGACGACACTGCATCAAATTTAGGATCAGCACCTTGAAAGTTGTCCAGTACATCTTAGAAAGGAAACTGCCACCCTCTCCTCTTGCCTCCAGAGCTGTCCTCACCACTTCTCCCTGCTGCCCTGAAAGGCACATCCAGCTCCTCAAGCTGGGGTAGGAAGGTGGAGGCAGAAAAGACAGCGGTTAAGAGGCTTAGCATTCCTCTGCACAGAGGAGATTTGGAGCCTGGATGGGGTTGCCATGACGACACATCTGTCTGATGATAAATCCCAAAAAGCCTTGCTCCAGCAGGCAGCAATCCTTTGTGTCCAGGGAAGGACAAGGGAGGAACTGTGGGGGCCCCAGAAATTCTGAGACTGCGGAGCCCCACGTAGTTCTGCTTTCATGGAGGGTTCATTGCTAATTGTGTGCCATCCTTCTCCTGATGCTGGGCCCCTTCCACAGCCACATCCATTAGGTGGCACAGCACATGTTTGAAGAAATGGACATGTCACTCCCCTGCCCAGGATAAAATACACTAAGATGCCAAGTGAAATATTTGGAAATGTCTTTGAACAGACTGTGCATTCACTGCTCCCTGGCACACTGGTTCAAAGAGGTCTGCGAGCTAAAGCAAGGCAAGACCAGGCAATGGGACGGGAAAAGGGCACTTCTCTGTGCTCTGACACTCCTGCACTCTGGTTCTCTTCTATAAATAGGGGGACTATGATAGTACTGACAACATTTTACAGGTGTTTATATCCATAATGCACTCTGAGAATCCCAAACAAAAGGCAATCAAGAAGAGTGGAGTTGTTTATCCATTGGGATAGATAACATCTGGTCAGCGGCAGAGACAAGAAATTTCATTGGGACGGAGGGCTACCATTACACCTATTCCTCACCTCGAAAAAAACCTTCCCTGGCAAACGTATTTCTGTTTCACATTTTCTAACCATCTTCCACTCCAAAACTCCTCTGGAGATGCAGCCAAGCCCACTGACAAATGCCCCTTGCCCAGCTCAGCTCCCTGCTAGAGGTAGCTCAGCAAGGCTTGCCTCAGGAAGGAACACATGGGGTGTCCAAGAGATTCCCAGCGTTGGCCATCAGAAATCATAAGCCACATTAAGGCCAGACCCGGTCCACGCTTGTCACAGTCTGTCACAGAACACTGTCTGCAATGCACCACCTGTGTTGTCTGAGGCCTTCAGCACTTAATTGGGGCAACCATGCTGCAGGTTCTAATGACTGAGATTTACATTCCAACGAACAGTTCTGGACACAGCGCAGAAAAGCTCCAAGCTTCAGTCACTTTACAAAAAGGTCTTTTTATCATTTCAAATAACGATGCTCACTTCTGTGCAAATGTTAGGAAGAAAAAGTTTAAGTTAGTGCCTTTATGTTACAACACATTAACAAATCATAGAATCATAGAATCATTACGGACTGGAAGGGACCTCGAAAGATCATCTAGTCCAATCCGCCTGCAACAGCAGGATCACCTAAACCAAGTCACACAGGAACCTGTCCAGTCGGGTCTTGAACATCTCCAGAGAAGGAGACTCCACAACCCCCCTGGGCAGCCTGTTCCAGTGCTCCGTCACCCTCACTGTGAAGAAGTTCCTTCTCAGGTTGATGTGGAACCTCCTATGTTCCAGCTTACAACCATTGCCCCTTGTCCTATCACTACATGACACCGAGAACAGCCCAGTGCCATCCTCCTGACACCCACCCCTCAAATATTTGTAGACATTAATGAGGTCACCCCTCAGTCTCCTCTTCTCCAAGCTAAAGAGACCCAGCTCCCTCAGCCTCTCCTCATAAGGGAGGTGTTCCACCTCTCTTATCATCTTTGTTGCCCTACGCTGAACTCTCTCCAGCAGCTCCACATCCCTCTTGTACTGAGGAGCCCAGAACTGGACACAATACTCCAGGTGTGGTCTCACCAGGGCAGAGTAGAGGGGGAGAAGAACCTCTCTTGATCTGCTAACCACCCCTCTTCTAATCCACCCCAGGATGCTGTTGGCCTTCTTGGCCACAAGAGCACATTGCTGGCTCATAGTCATCTTGTTGTCCACCAGGACCCCCAAGTCCCTTTCCCCTACACTACACTCCAACAGGTCAGTCCCCAGCCTATACTGGTACCTAGGGTTGTTCTTGCCCAGATGCAAGACTCTGCACTTACTCTTGTTATAGCTCATTAGATTTTTCTCTGCCCAGCTCTCCAGCCTGTCCAGATCTCGCTGAATGGCAGCACAGTCTGCGGGGGTGTCGGCGACACCACCTAGCTTTGTGTCATCAGCAAACTTGCTGACAGTGCATGCCAATCCCTCATCCAAGTCATCAATGAATAGATTGAACAGGACCGGTCCCAGCACCGATCCCTGGGGCACTCCACTGGATACAGGCCTCCAACTAGACTCTGTCCCATTGACCACCACTCTCTGACTTCTACCCTGTAGCCAGGAGGCTCACTCATGGGTCTGCAAAGATTCACTCAGCAGTCACTAAAAGCTCTTGATGTCATCCAGTGAAAGGCAAGAACCCTCTTGAAGGGATTAAAATTCTAGCTGTGAGGAAGAAATCCAGGGGAGCCTCAGTGCCCTGACTTAGTTTTTGTTGGCCATTTCCACAGAGGTTTGGTAGGTTCTACGATTTTAGAAGAGACCGAACACGGAATAGTTGAGAAGGGATTCACACAGATTTCGTTTCGTTAATTACATGCAGCTCAAATCTCTGGTAAACCTAACAAGGGAAAAACACTCTCCTTGTGCAGCTTAAGACTGTTGCGCTTCAGCTTGGGACTGCAAGCTTCTGCGGCGGCTCTCTGGCAGAAACAGCGACCCAAGGGTTATAATCTTTGAAAGTAGAGGCAAGCACAGCTTCTCTTGTTAAAGAGGGAAGATATTTAGTTGTCCTTTACGCGTCACAAATAAAAGCACTTCTCACGTCCCACAGGACACCCACCACGGGCAGGCATTTGCGCGGTCTCTGAGCGCGGACCTGCATACGGCAAACGGGCTCACAGGGACAGCAGAGTCAATTTTGTACCTTCCCACGACATCCGATCTTCAAACAGCTACCCTGACCGCTGTAATCTAAGCTTTAAGATAAGGAGCTGTGTGCTGAGATAAGAGCCCTGGAACAGAACTTTCATATAAAAGGCCAAAGAAAATGCCAGCTGTTCTGTCACCGTGACATTCCCCGCTCTCCCCACAGCAAGAGGCCATCGTCACATCTGCGTCGCTATTTCTCGCTTTTAAAAAATAAAAATTCATTAACCTCTCGTGGCTCTGCAATCACAGAGCTTCTTTTAAATGGATAAATCTGGGGTTTAGCTGCTTTGCCTGAGACTCTCTGCTTACTGATCGCAGATTATTGCTCCATTTCGCCCTGTTAAAACCCAAACAAAGCATCTTTTGGAATTATCTTGTCGGGGTTGAACATCACTAGAGCAGCCTTTGTGTCCAAGGGCTTTGGACACCTATCTCCCGTTTCTCTGTAACCTGCACAAACAGTACAGAGGTGAGAACCTTTGCTCGCTTGGACCGGAGCATGCCGGGCCTGATGAGGATCAAGGGAAGACCGTGATCCTTCAAAGCAAATCTGTCAGAGCACTCCAGCACCTCCAAACACGGGGCACTGCCGTGAAATGCTGAAGAAAATGTTGGTGTTTTCCTTAAGTAAGTAGGATGTGCACCCAAGTTCTGCTTTTCTAGACCTGTCTGCTTGGAAACTCTGTCTCTACACCTGTTTGCTTGGTCAAAGGTGGCTTGAAAGAATTATTCGAGAGCAGAGCACGGAAAACAAATAACATCACGCAATGAGCACTGCTCCAGGCACGCGGCCTCGAGTGGATTGCGGAGAGAGAGCTGTCTCCAAACGGAATACAAGCGTTTCCTCCTCCCCAAGACAAGCTCAGCATCAGAACTAGGGCTTAAAATCTGGAAGACCTGCGAGAATGAAATTAACTGAGACATTCTTGTGTGGATGCGTAAATATGTAGGAAAGGCTGCCTGACTCCTAGTGAGGTGGAAGAGAGCTCCTGGGAACATGCTAATGGTTCAGTTCAGGTAAAGGGATGCGAACGTTCCGTGTCCTTGGATGAAAGGTTACAGGGCTCTGCACTTGGAAGCTGTTCTGGGACGCAGCTGCTGTCACTGTGGCTGGCAGCCAGGGAACTCCATCTTTCTTCCTGCTTGTTTTCTCCTTTGCCTGTCTCCCTTTGGTCTCCTCCACAAGATCTCTCTCTGTGCCTCTGCTTCCCACTCATGAGGCCACACAGGCAGTTCTCACAAAGACTGGGCTTCAGCATGTTTCACTGGTGGATTTTTGGATACTCCCTGCCTAGAGGTGGGGGTTGCTGGTGGAGGATACAAGAGGGTTGTAAAAAAGGGAGAGAGAAAACCTTTCTTTTCCCACTTTGGTGGGAAATTCTTTTCCCACTATGTCCTGAAAAGCTAGATGGCTAAACCACAAGACTATAGCATCTCACTTACTGGCAGGCCTACAGTTTTACAGTCTAATAGACACAGTTTATATAGATCATAATAAAGAATAACAAATTCAGGTTTTCTACTCTAACACAGCTTGCGTTTTCCTTTGGAAAGGTAAGTTTACAGCTACAAATAGGGTGAGAGGGAAAACTTGTATATTGTTTTTCCTACATTAAAGAGACAGACAGCTGCCTCTTAAACTCAAAGAGGCAGCTACAGGTCCCAGAATGAAAAAAACTCAGTTTAAGCCTGCAAACATGTAGAGACTATCATAGACCAACGCCTCAGCGTCTTTGCAGCCTACTTCTGTGTTTCAAATGAGAACAACTGCAGGAATCAAGTCTTTCACTCAAATTAAATGCAACCTTGACTTTCCCAGCACCCCATATGCACTAGAAATTAGTCTGGGGTCTTGTAGTTAATTCTGAGGATTTTACCTCGACATCAGACACTTTCATGCGTGTGCCCTCTTTTCCCACAAATATATCATCGATGTCAACGAGGATATAGCGATCAAGTGTGAGACAGAGGCGCTTGCCAGTCAGGTAGGCAATAGCATCCATGAAAATGAGTTTGTGCAGCCAAAAATTGAGGTTATTGCCGAAGAGAACCCGCTGAATCCCATCATGCAGACCCAGGTCTTGCACCACTGTGGCATGCAACGCTTTGTGGGTGGCCAGGTGAGGAATTGACTCCGAGGACTTCGTGCTGGCCAACAGCACCGGCTCGTAAGTGCTATGGTTTGACTGGAACACAGTCCAGTCATCACCAGGTAGAGGACCCTGCTCCACCTCATTAGCTCGGGTGACATAGAGCAAGGGAGCACTAGGGTTGATGTGATAGTCCCGCAGGCCCAAGTTGGAATGTAGGAAAAGGGGAAAACCCTTGAGCTGTGCACTGAGCAGACTGTTCTCATTGGCTTTGAAAAAGCCTATAATCCCCACCCCATATTCTACACAGTACTTGTCCAGCAGCTCTCGATTCCAAGCATCTAGGTTCACATACTTCAGGATGTTCTCATAGATAATCAGAGCATAGCGTCCTCTATCTTTGTCTGTCAGGGTGGGCATATCCCCTTTGCCGGGGGCGATCTCTGTCCTGTATTTAAACCGGCTGGATTCCAGGATGGCCACAATTTCCTGCCCCAGCTGGGAGTAAATGCTTTCCACGAAGACTAGCACCACGGGATCTGTGCGTGAAGTGTCCATCGATTTTGTGAGCCTCCAGCTGGCTTGCGGTGGGATCAAGATGCGGTGCTGGTTGCTGCAGTCACTGAAGGGCAAGGGTGGTGGCTCCTTGATTTTGGGACTGTTCGTGACGTAGTAAGCCAGGATACACATGGAGATCAGGCTGAAGGCAATGAGCAACAGGATCAATCTGTGGAGCTCCAGCTGTCGCACGTGCCGCACTACTTTCCACAACTGAATCATGGTGAGGCGGGCTGCCCACGCCCCCCTCACTCTGTGCACCCACGTCGCTCTTGAAATCTCCAGTGCCACCGTGACAATACCCAGCAACAGCTTGCAAAAAAGAAAGAGCAGCTGCAGAGAGAGACAAAGCTAAAGCAAACAGCTACAAGGGCAGACTTGGAGGGATCTGCCATTTATCTTAAGTAACCATGGCCCTCAATTCCCATCGCTCTTTTGTGTGGTTCCTCCTGTTCCTCTCCTCTCGCTCAGCAAAGTCTTGGAGGAGCAAGGTTTCCTGAATCTCGTCTCCAAAAGCAGTTCAGTCCATCATCCTGTGCACAAGGGGTTTCAGCTCAGCCTTCCCAGGTGTATTCTGTTTTGCATTCACATGATGGCACCTTCTCTTTGCTTCCTGCAATTTAAAAAGAAAAAGTCAATTCTAACTATGGATTCACAGTACTTAATGGGTTTGAGATAAAATGGCAGGATCAGCAGGTGCTGGGTGGGCAGCATCATTTGCCTGTCAGCAGGCAGATCTGCTCCCTGGGAAGTGACACCTGCCATTTGTGAGGGAGCTTGGCAGAAAAACCATAACGGCCTTTGGAAGAAAGGTCCTGATGGTACACAGGAATTCAGCACTGGCATTGGGTGAGCTTCTCACAAAGAATCACAGAACATTAGGGACTGGAAGGGACCTCGAACGATCATCCAATCCAATCCCCCTGCCACAGCAGGATCACCCAGACCAAGTCGCACAGGAACACATCCAGGCGGGTCTTAGACATCTCCGAAGAAGGAGACTCCACAACCCCCTTGGGCAGCCCCTTCCAGTGCTCTGTCACCCTCACTGGGAAGAAGTTCCTTCGCATATTTATGTGGAACCTCCTGTGTTCCAGTTTATACCCCTTGTCCTATCACCAGAAGATAGTGAGAAGAGCCTGGCTCCATTCTCCTGACACCCACCCTTCACACATTTATAGACATTAATGAGGTCACCCCTCAGTCTCCTTTTCTCCAATCTCAAGAGACCCGGCTCCCTCAGCCTTTCCTCATAAGGAAGGTGCTCCACTTCCTTCATCATCCTTGTTGCTCCGTGTCCTTCTTGACCTGAGGGGCCCGGAACTGGACACAATACTCCTGCTTATTCCCACACACTGCAAACAGAGCTGGTGTGCCTGGCCCTTTTCGCCACTGAACGTAAAACACAAACCACTTTTATTCTAACCTGTGTCAGAACTAACAAGAGGAAGTGAGAGTCCTACCTTCTTGGAAATTCTTCGCAGAAAGTGTGGTCAACCCAGGATGGTTGTGGTTGAGTCACCATCCCTGGATGTGTTTAAAAGTCATTTCGATCTAGTGTTGGGGGATATGGTTTAGGGGTGAACTGGTCGAGTAGGGTTGATGGCTAGACTCGATGATCCCAAGGGTCTTTCCCAACCTGAATGATTCTATGATTCTCTGTCTCGTCCTGTTCTCACACTACTGATGATGTGTCCAAGTCCTTGCCAGCAGCTTCCTAGGCCCCTGGAAGCTGATTTCCATGGCTTCTACCCCTCTCATCAAGGTCACCCCATTTTGCTGGGAATTCCTGTTCTACCAGGACATTCAAAACACAGCTCTGGAGAGGCATCATCACTCTGGCATCATGGAGCTGGGCAGCACAGGCTGCTCACACCCTGCCCACTTAATTGCTGCCAATTGATTCAGCGGCAGCTGGAGAGGAAACAACTCCTGAAACCTTCCTCACCTTCCCTCACATGCCACTTGAGAGCCTGAAGCCTGTTTTAAATCACCACCAGCATGACATAAACTTGGGTTGATCTCAAATACACGAAAACTTCTTGTAACAAAGCTCTCTCACCTCCTGCTTTGTTTATGACAGCACACTGCTTCACCATATGCTGTTATTTTTCTAGAATAAAATGCTCAACGCAGCCAGCAAACACCAAGCTGTCTACAACATGAACACCAAGGAAAGTAACTCAATTGCTTCTTGTTTAAAACAAAAATAAAATCACTGTGCACTTCTTTCTCTCTTCCTAGAAGTGCGACTTCTTACCTATCACAGAGCACTCAGGTGTGCCCTACTTGGGATGCAGGCACGGATTTGGGGAGCACCTGCTGCCCCTTCCAGCACGGCGCGAGGACACCCCGAACGCCAGATGCTGCTCACCAAAGCAGCCAGGCCCAAAATGTTGTGAAAGTTAAAAAAGCCTTTTTCCTCTCAAAACCCTTCTTGCTCACACCCCCACACTCCTGCAGAGATGTGCTCCACCACACGTCATCCCTCCAACCAAGCACCTGCTCAGCTGGCACAGCTTACACCACCAGGAGACGTCAGAGCAGCCTAAGAAAAAGTACTACCAAAACATTTCTCTCTCCTTTCTGCATTCCTTCCACTTTTGAGCCTTTTTGTTACTGTCTTTCTGACAAAGCAAATATTATTAGAGCACTTGCTCATGAGCTGAAGACAGCCATACGGTTTTTACACGGTAAAGTTAGTATTTTAACAACTAGCTCCCCCAGAAAAGAAAGCACTTGCCAGACAGATGCGTATTTTGTCATGTGTACTGCTAAACAGAAACAAATCCTTCTGAGTCAGGGGAAATATCTGTTCACAGATGAGGCCAAAAGTCCCACTCTGAAGACTACAAACCAGGCTGTGTTCCAAGCTGCTGGAGAAGCTTGAAGCAGAGACAGAAAAAAACCCCCTGGCAGATTCTGTACAAAAAGATATAATATGGCTAACTTTGTGACAGCAGATGGAAAGGGGTCAGGGTGTCCTTTACAAAAGCCTTATAATGATCTTTAAGCACCATCTCAAGTAACCTCCATGCTGTAGGTTCAGCACAGCAGGGACTGGCTTGCATAGTACACGAAGAAACTTTAGCCCTGAAGAGGTCTCCAGAATAGCTGCAGACTGTAAGTGTTCGGTACGTAACAAAAATACACTGGAGAGACTGAGACAGAGCAAACAGAAGGTCACCCTGCAATGCACACTAATCAAGAGAGAATAAAAGTTGCCCAAACCCCAAATGGACCCTCCACAACAACAGATCTGGCTTTGGAAATCCAGCCCAGTCAGTGACAACCAGCTGTGTTTTCTTCAACACAGACAAATGTCAGCCTTCATTTTTATCCTCTACACACTGTTAACCTTTTATTGGAATAAGGATGAGGGAGAGGAAAGGAGATGTTACTAAGGGAAGATGTAAAAAAAATTCCCCAGAATTCAGATTTGGGGTTTTCTTAATATTTTTATGGAAGTGACCGCCTTCATGCTTGGCATTAGAGCTCCAGAGCAACACTGAGCTGCAGAGAGGCATGAGCCAACAGAGACAGAATTCAGCAGGGCAGAGGCAGGTTGGGTAGAACCACATAATGAAAGTGGCATCTTTTTTATGAGGACAAGGTATACAATATACACACAGCAGCACACGCATCAGCTGCTACGAGAAGCGGTCTTCGTTCTACCCTTGTGCAACTAATTCATGCAAAACACTCCTCTTGGATTCCTACACACTCGATCTTGCCTGGGAAGACTGAGAACTGCAAGTCACTGTGCTCACAAACAGCTCACATCCTTTTGCTTTTTAATCCCACGGGGTAAGATGGAATAATTAGACTACTTTGGATTCAAAGAGTCACTATCTTAACACGTACTACACAGTAAGTTGTTTTTGCAGGAGAAAATAATGTAAAGAGGGATCTATAGGCTCAGAAACTCAACATGTTGCTGCAGAAATTTCCAGCCATTTCTGGAGTAGAATTTGTAACCTCAACAGCACAGTAACAGCAAGAGAGCCGAGGGCTGGTCCATGCAAAAGTACTGCACGACTTTTACAACTCTACCTCCAAAAGAGTGATCTGGAAAACACTCCTCTGGTTACAGTCACCTTTCCAAATTCATTTTTAGTGTTCAGCTGAGCCTGTACTTTGCAAAGAGCTGCAGCTTTGGTTTCCTGGTTATCAGTTTAAAGATGAAGAACAAAAGACAACTGGATTATTCTGTAGAATACGGATGAAACCAGAGTTTAAAGTGAGCTGCCACACCTGCAGTGCCCAGCTGAGGGGCAAGAGGGAGAGGAATACCCTTTGCTGGGCACTTCTGAATCACAGCAGTGTTTTGATAACAATGACTCCATTCAAGCCTCTCCCGAAGCTCCCAAACAAGCCCCCGTTTGTTGCATGGGTGAGCTCAAAAACACAATTTTTTTTTCCTCAAAAAGGCCTGTATCAGATTGCTGCTCAAGAATCTGTCAGCTCAGATCTCTGTAACAAGGCTTCACAGCCAGAGGGCACGCCAGCTGGCACAGGACGCCATTTAGCTCCTTGGGGACCACATCAGCTGGTTTTGGTTCAAATTAGGAAAAAAAAAAAAAGAAGCAACAAAGCAAATATACCAACCAAAATTTATATTATAAGGTCAGAGGGCTGGCAGGAATCAAACACACCACAAAGCTCAGAAAGATCTAGATCAGAGAAAGAAAAGGGGGAAAAAAGTAACCAAACAGAGAATTGCTCCTTTTTCAAGAAAAAGAAAATACCTGTGTCCTGCTTTTTGAGCTCCAACCCCGTGGAATTGAACACCACACACAAGCTGTTAGACAAATGAAGGTCCACCGCAAACTCCTGTCGGGTCTGCCCAAGTGTGAATTCCAGGAGGTGGCAATAAGAACACACAGCAAGGGTGAAGCGTGCAAGGACGCAGGCTCAGCAGGCTTTTGTCCTGCCAGAAGAGCACTGCTACATCAGAGAGCATCAGCTGTGAGGTCACCTATCTCAGGAATCACCAGCATTGAGACAAATGCTTGATAAAACCAAGATGTTTCCTGTAGAGCGTCAACGTGAAACAAAAACTGTTCCGTCAGTTATCAGCTGCTAAGCACATGGCAACTGTGATATGAAAGTAAAACATCAATCAGAATTGTGTGGGTTTCATGTTTGACCTCCAGATACTTCCAGTGCTTGGAAATTACTGTGGGGGATCAGTACAAACACTCGAGACCAGCACTCGTCCAAAACCAGTGACCAGATTAGTATTTAGGGCTGCTGGTACATTCGTGCCATGGATGTCACTTAACACTTTTATCGAGAACTTCTGTCATATCAGCTTCTTCCTAGCAGAGCCACAGAAGGTCTTACCAACCTAAAAACCCGTGTCACAAGTACATTTGCCCTTCCTTCTAGAAGCCGCGGCGGCAGGACCATGCCTTTGTCCACTACAGCTCTAACTCACGGGCCTCTCCTTGAGACTGCGGGGTTGTTGCCTTGGGCCCCAGAGGACAGCAGTAATTCAGTTACACAGTAATCAGAGAAGGAGTCTGATTGATTTCCCAACCCATTCCACTTTGATGGTGCTATCATGACACAGAATTCCTCACCAGTCTGCTTGGTTTTGAGACACTGCAGCCCCTCTGTCTCTTCTCTTTGTATGCTGGGTCTCCAGGTACAGCCTCCCTCTCTCACGTAGGTGTAGAACCTGATCAGGAATGTCAGCAGAGTGGAGTGAGCCACATGGCAAAAGAATCAGTAGAACCTCAGGTGAATGAACACTGGTTGTGTTCCACACACTGGATTAAAAAAACTCCTGTGAAAATTACAGCCACACTGTGGTGTGATTGCCAACCAAGCTCATGTCTGGGCTTTGGGCGAGTGTTTCAGGCTGTGCCCACTGGCAGTCAAACCCTGCGGTGAGAGACTGCTGAAGGAATACAAGACTCTGATCAAAGGGGCAAGAAGCACTGATGGTGCCCATGCCGCTCTGACAGACAGGATTGAGGACTCCAGCAGTGCTGTGCTCTGCTTCAGCAGGCACCTGTGCAGGGGTGGGCCTCTTTCGGCACAGAAAGCTGCCAGCTAGCCAACAGGCTTGGACTGTGTCACTGTGAAAGAGGTGACACCTCACCCTAGGTGATGAAGTAGTATTTTTATTATCATCCCCAGACAGGTATGGAACTTCACACCTTCTGCAACAGCTGTCGATGCTAGGCACATCTGCATGAACCTCTCCACCCAGCCTGGTGGAAACCCAACCACAGGCATGGGTTTCCCCTCGTGCTACTGCAGTGAGGTTTGAGGGCACCACAAAGTCACGGACCTGGGAAAGCCCAGCTCATGCTTGCAAGCCAGCTCCACAGGGGCTGCACAGGGATTCCGGGATCCTGTGAGATTCTTGCTGTTGGGATACATTATACATCCTTGTCGCTGACAACCCAGTTTGTAGCAGATCTTTATTCTCTTACTCCTTTACAGGGCAAAAAACCAAGAAAAAATCAGGTTTAACCCTTCCCATGTAAAACCTTTGCACTGTGGTATTGCCTCTAGTTGAATGTCAGCACCACAAGCCCCTCTATATGCCTCACTCTCTCCACACAGGAGAGACCTGGGAAGGGTAAAGAGTTGTCTTGTTTTTCAGCCTCAGAACCAGAGTTAGCACAGGTTCAATTCCATCCATATGGCGAGTGAGTATCTCAGCCACCCTAACTGGTGGGAACACACCATCCTCGGCCTCCTCCTTAAACCAGTAACGAACACGTATGTTCTATCATAACAGAACATCTTTAGCTCAGCTGTGAGAACAGGAAATAAGCGCAGATCCTTCGGATTAGATATGGACAAGGATCTAATTTCCACTCTCTCATGCACTGACTATCACAATTCAGAGAAACGATCCTGCTGCAGAAAGCAAACCGTCTTCTCTGCTGTCTTTCCCCAGATAACGTAATCAAGCGGGAAAATACAGCCAAACAGTGCAAAACCAAGAAGAGAGCTGAAGTGCCTTCATCTAGAAACATATAAAACATACACGAAAGTTTAAGTGTAATTGCCATGCATGCAGCTTTACCATGCTTCCTTTCAGTGATGCTTAAAAATTTCCCCTCAATTACCAAGAGCCTGATCTTCTTCATTCAACAGCTTCCTGTCAGGTAACACACAGGAGCCAGTACTCTTTTCCAATCTATTTTGTCTAGAACATATGGCAGTAGAGAAGAGCTTTAATACTGTTACACTGAAAGTCTGTCCAAGCTGACGTCAGAAGAAAGCTGTAAGCACACTGTAGCAAATCATAAAGCCTCGGGAGAACTCTTGGGCTTACCTACTCTGTTGTACTTGCACCAAGGATCACAGGGGCAGAATTTGCTAGGCTTGTAAAAAAACTGCGTAGCGCTGCTTCCTTCTGCCTGATGCCATCTGAGGTCTTCTAGTCTCAAGACCTCCACCCAATGTAAAGCTACCAGCATATTTCCTAGCCTCTGTAGTTTTAATATCCAGCTCTCTATTACCTTGGTGTGACTGAAATAAATAAGTCTCCTGAAGTCAGAAAACAAAATACTCGTATTTTTGCTGTCTCACTTATTGCAAGATGGCTTTTAACGTGTGCAAACTCACGTCAGAAGAAGGGAGCAAAAGCGATACAGGCAAGCTACAAGAATCTGGTCTAGTAGAAGCAAAAATGAAAACAAGCAAAGGGAAGAAGAGTAGAATAGGTAGAAAAGCCATGACTTGAGGTCTCCGGGGATGAAACACACTGGCTGGCAGTAGTTTGGAGGAGTGGGTTTTGAAGGCGGGAACAAATATGCAAAGTGCTCCACTGCCCTTGCTAAGTCTTCGTAGCCACCTGGGCACTGGAAACCACAATCTGTTTTTTCATAAGCTTTATGGCAGAAACAGATCTCAAGGAGGGGATTCTAAATATCGCAGAATCACTCTGGTTGGAAAAGACCCCTGGGACCATCAAGTCCGACCATCTACCCTACCTTAGAAAGGTAAACCACATCCCTCAACACCTCATCCAAACGAGCTTTAAACACATGCAGGGATGGCGACTCAGCCACCTCCTTGGGAAGCCCATTCCAGTGCCTGACCACCCTTGCTGTGAAAAAATGTTCCTAATATCAAGTCTGAACCTACCCTGTTGTAACTTGAACACATTCCCTCTTGGAGCATAAGCCTTATGCTCCAGGTCCTTCACCAGCTTAGTTGCTCACCTCTGCACCTGCTCCAGCACTTCCACATCTCTCCTGTACTGAGGTGCCCAAAACTGGACACAGTAGTCAAGATGTAGCCTCACCAGTGCCAAATACAAGGGGGACGATAACCTCCCTACTCCTGCTGGCCACACTATTTCTGATACAAGTCAGGATGCCACTCGCCTTCTTGGCCACCTGGGCACACCACTGGCTCATATTCATCTTCCTGGCTATTAGAATGCCCAGGTCCCTCTCCGCCAGACGGCTCTCCAGACCCACCTCCCCAAGCCTGTAGAGTTGCAGGGGGTTGTTGTGGCCCAAGTGCAGGATCTGGCACTTGGCCTTATTGAAGCTCCTGCCATTAGCACTGGCCCACTGCTCCAATCTATCCAAGTCTCTTTGAAGAGCCTTCCTACCCTCTGGCAGATGAACACTCCCACCTAACTCGGTGTCATCTGCAGATTTACTATTGACACACTCCGTGTCCTTGTTGAGATTGCCAATAAAGGTGTTGAACAGAGATGGTCCCAACACC
The DNA here is from genome assembly GCA_013400115.1 of Rhinopomastus cyanomelas. Classification (NCBI taxonomy): domain Eukaryota; kingdom Metazoa; phylum Chordata; class Aves; order Bucerotiformes; family Rhinopomastidae; genus Rhinopomastus; species Rhinopomastus cyanomelas. Next base: position 20,548 of record VXBP01004488.1, read on the forward strand.
GAGCCCTGCGGCCACCACTTGTGACAGGCCACCAGCTGGATTTAACTCCATTAACCACCTCTCTTTGGGTGGGCCTGTCTGCTCAACCAGTGTTTTATCTAGCAGACCGTGTGCTCATCCAAGCCGTGAGCAGCCAGCTTGTCAAGGAGAATTCCATGGGGAACAGTGTCAAAGGCTTTCCAAAAGTCCAGGTAAATAATATCCACAGCCTTTCCCTCATCCAATAGTCAGGTCATCCAGTCATAGAAGGAGATCAGTTTGGTCAGGCAGGACCTGCCTTTAATAAACCCATGTTGACCGGGCCCGATCCCCTGGTTGTCCTGTATGTGAAGTGCGATGGCACTTGAGATGATGTGTTCCACAACCTTCCTCGGTACCAAGGTCAGACTGACAGGTCTACAGTTTCCTGGATCCTCCTTTCTGCCCTTCTTGTAGATGGGTGTTACATCTGCCACTTCCCAGTCCACTGGGAACCTCCCCAGCTAGCCAGGATTTCCAGTCAATAATGGAAAGTGACCTAGCGAGCACATCTGCCAACTCTTTCAGCACCCTTGGGTGCAACCCACCCGGCCCCATAGACCTGTTTATGTCTAAGTGGTGCTGCAGGTCGCTGAACACTTCCTTTCCAACTGTGATGGCCTCATTCTGCTTCCTTTCTCTGTCTTCCAGCTCATGAGGCCTGCTGCCCAGGGAACACCTAGTTCCACTGCTAAAGACTGAGGCAAAGTAGACATTGAGCACCTCAGTCTTTTCCACATCATCCGTTACTAGGTCTCCCTAGTCAATCCAAAAATAGGATGGAGATTTTCCCTGGTCCTCCTTCTGTTATTAATGTATTTATAGAAACTTTTTTTATTATCCTTCACAGCTGTAGCTAAGTTGAGCTCTAGCTGTTCTTTGGCCCTCCTGATTTTCTTTCTGCAGAGTTTCACTACATCCTTCAAGTCTTCCTGAGAGGCCTGCCCCCTCCTCCAGAGGTCACAGACTCTGATGACTGTCAGAGCCCTGCATACACCAACAGCCTCTGAAAGATGTGCCCAACAAGCTCAAGCCATGACCTGAGTTAGGTTACCAGTATGCTCTGCTTTACCACCCTGACTTTGAATCTGCCTGGTGACTCTGGACTGATCTGGTGATCACTCGACCCACAGTTCAGTGTGGTGACTGGTTTTGGGTACTTTTGCTGAGAATGCTTCCTCTGCCACAGGACAATGGGTGGACAAGCCAGATTTTATGAGGGCAACTCCAGCCTGCTGAGGTCCTTGTGCCATTGATGGACTCTGCAGCAGCTTCACACACTAGTAAGTTTTCACACAGTCGGCTAGTAAAACAGGTTAATAAAGAGTCATGGCTATTATTAGAGGTCCATATCTTAACATGGGCGGGATGATTTCATTTTCTCTTGAACCATCTGTGCCTATCACAAAATCAAAGCAGAACTGGCAGCTCACACTTATTTCCACGTTACAGTTTACACTAGGCCATGCTCACTGCAAGTTTTAAACAGGAATTTCCACACCGTAGCTGCTGCACTCCCCTGCAGAAGCCCTAAGAAAACCAACACAGAGAAACAAAACTTGTTATTTTAAAAGGACATACATCTCAAATATTTGAGGGGTGGGTGTCAGGAGGATGGCACTGGGCTGTTCTCGGTGTCATCTAGTGATAGGACAAGGGGCAATGGTTGTAAGCTGGAACATAGGAGGTTCCACATCAACCTGAGAAGGAACTTCTTCACAGTGAGGGTGACGGAGCACTGGAACAGGCTGCCCAGGGGGGTTGTGGAGTCTCCCTTACTGGAGATGTTCAAGACCCGACTGGACGGGTTCCTGTGTGACTTGGTTTAGGTGATCCTGCTGTTGCAGGCGGATTGGACTAGATGATCTTTCGAGGTCCCTTCCGATCCGTAATGATTCTATGATTCTATGATTCTATGATTAATTCCTTTTAAACTGTACTGTGATTTCATGCCACTAGTTCTTAGTCTTTCATTTTACAGACTTAATAGATAAAGTTGCTGCTACATTCTTAAATTTTTAATTAGTCAGGTAATTACAAGTTGAATTGTTCCCTACTATGAAGCTGCAACTTTAAAGTACTTCTTCACGTAGAGTAAGTCTAGCACCTCATTAACATCGCAATTAACAGGAACAAAACTTGTTGTATTTGCAATCAAATCTACCCCCTGATAAAACAGAAGTTTGTTTAAGCAAGCTCAAGAATTTTGAGCAAAAGGCAGATTTCAGTTAGGGACTGCGGCTGAAGACAAACAGGGATCTGGGTGCTGAGAACTGTCGAGTGCTCCGTTACGGAACGTGGCCAGTAACTCAGCTATCATGGCAACTTCGGGACAGAATGTATAGGTAGAAAAATGACCAATAAAATGTATTCCGTTTCTGGAAAACCAACTAACTTTTCACTATTAACATGGAAACTATTTATGTTTTGAAGTAAGGAATTCTTTTTTTCAATGAGTAAATTTAGTTTGTAAGTCCACTTTTTGTTTTGGACAACAGAAAAACACACGCTTAACCTTCAAGTCAAAGGCAATAGGTTTAATCCTACGGGCCATCTTGCAAGCTTGTAAAAGTATTTACAGGATTAAATAATTATGAAACTATCACAGTTTCACATGCAGCTGTAAGAGACAAGGCCAGACAGTATCTGAAGCAGGACTGTTGAAAACAGACGTATTCAGGTTTATTGGGAAAGTTAGCCTAAAGGGACATTAATGTTTCCAGGGTTTTTTCTTACTAGATTTTCAACTTGGGCCAATTACGTGAACTGAAAACATTAAATTTCAGCAACTTCTTAAAAAAAATCTCAGTGTTGAGGATGGGACAAATTTTTTTTCCTAAAAAAATCTCAGTGTTGAGGATGGGATCTCTTCTCGGTGGTGCCCAGTGACAGGAGAAGGGGCAATGGACACAAAGTGGGACACAGGAGGCTCAATCTGAACATAAGGAAAAACTTATTCAAAGTAAGGGTAACAGAGCACTGGAACAGGCCGCCCAGAGAGGTTGTGGAGTCTCCTTCCCTACAGACAACCAAAACCTGCCTGAATCTGTTCCTGCGTGATCTGCTCCAGGTGATCCTGCTCCAGTAGTGGTGTTTGACTTCATGATCTTCAGAGGTCACTTCCAATCCCTACTAGTCTGTGATTATGTGACAGGTAAGTTACATCCTCTCCAGCTAGAAACACACACCAGCCACCCGTGTGGCAAGGTTAGTCAGTGAGAAACAGAACCCTCGGTCTAGCCTGGTAGAAGGTATTCGGTCCGTAGAATGCATTGCAAGAAACCCGGTCACTCGACCCACTTCCACACAACACCACTCCCCAACACGCAGCTCTACGTGGGTCTTGTGCTTTTCTTCAATGTTTTCGTGGCAGGACTTGCTTGGCAAACGTGCTTTGGAAAGGCCACAAAAACGCTTTATAAACAGTTCAGCAGATGCATCTCCACGCGTGCCTCTGCGAGCTTGTCTGTGCTATGAAAATAACAGCCGTGGCATCACACTTACCGCTGCAGTGGGGCTGTGCGGCAACAGTGATGGTACTGAGCACCACCAGAATTGCCCAGAGCTCTGTGTTTTCTACCACCACTTCATGCAAGTTGAGAAACACGACTGAACTTTGCCTACACAGGAGGATGATAAACACAGATGAACTTTGCCTATACAGACAGGCTAGCTGATGGCGCTGGCTGTAATATAGACACTAATTTTCCACAGCCTAGCAATTATCTTAACATAAAATGCCGCTGCTCTTTACTAGCATACAGAAAATAGTGAAAAAACCTGCACTCAAACAGGGATGGGGAATTTCTTCTTAATCATCACACACAGAACTATTACAAAGAACGCTCTACCAAAGAATGGCAAATACACTCCTTAATCCTGCCATATACAGGATTTTGCCCTAAAAAACGTGATCCAGAACAACAGCCATGGGAATGAGAGCATACCGAGAGGCAATCAGTCAAGTCAACAACTTGGGAATGATTGCTGGAAGAAGCAGGTTCGCAAGAGCAGAGAGATGGAGGAAGGACTTGGCAACAGAGACTGGGAGACTGTTCCAGGAATAGGAGACAGCATGAAATGAAATGCAAAGCTGAGAGTAGGAGGAAAAGATAAAGGGAGGAGTGCACGGGGAGTCAGAGGGGAGTAGGAGAAAATGACAGCTCACATTGCTTAAGGAGGCAGAAACATAGCGCCTAGAGACAGAATTTGCCTGAGACTTTAGGTCTAACTTGCCTACTTTTGAAAAACACAGGTTCTTTAATAATCAAGAGAAGCAAGAGTCTAAAAGGCTTAACAGCTCATCTTCAGAGATGAGTTCAAGCAGAAACACATCAGCATGCTTACAGCTTATGTATTTAGTGCTGATGGGGGAGAGCTCATACAGTCCACACGGCTAACATTCGCTATGTCCTGTAACACACTGGACATGTCACAGCATCACTTCATCCACAGCCTGACTAGAGCCACTGCTGGTTTGGTTGGGAATACCTAATCCACTTGCAATGCTGTCTGACTTCTTCTGTGCCCTTTGTCGAGAGAGAGCAAAAGGCAGCAAGGACTGTATGAGGCAGAGATGTTACCTAAACTACATTCTAACAGTGTTTCCTGCTCTTTCAATTGTAAACTGGTTTCCCACACAGAAACAGAAGTGGTATTAGCTAGCTGAGAGCTCAAATTGCCTGCATTAAAGAGTGCCCTCAACAGAACATTATAAAGGCTTACATTTCATCTTTAATGTCCAAATCTCAACTACAGATGTGCTAATTGATCTCAGTGAGGTAACAGATACTTAACGCAGTTTTCAGATCATTTAACACTGAAATCCTGGGCACAGATGTCATGGGAGAGAAACAACTGCATTTAGAGCATTCAAGTTATTCAAACTTGACTTTCCAGCAACACTATAACTAAATAATTAATGCTTTTTAGCAGCCCCAGATTAGGTTAACACTATACATCCAGACATGATTTATTATTTATTTCAACATTGCTTCCAAGGAGAGAGCAAAAGCAGTTTGGATTCCCAAACTCTGAATTTTCTTAGCTTCTTCACTTTAGCAATAACACAAGAATTAAATAATTTTTGGCTAGGCAGCAACTCTGTTACTAAAAATGTACCATGATGGCCATTTCTCGAAGATGGAGACATGAATTTTTAAGTTACATACACAAACTAATTGTAACTATAATTATTTGGTCTGCCTAACTGGAATATAAAGGCTACATGGAAGACATGCTCTGTTTTCCTAAACAACAAAGAAATGAAGGCTCTACCTGAAACGTAAAAATCAATCTTCATTAAGAATCTGGGTTAATGTTTCTACAATAATTTGAAACGCTTTGGCTTTGTTTTCATTCTCCATGAAGTGCTAAGTGCCTTGCAGAACATCTGTGCCCGCAAGTGTCCCTGGAAAGGACTTGCTGACGTCTTGGTGCAGGTAACAAGCACCTTGCCTCAGGGCTTTTATGCTTATTTTTGCCCCTATTTCCCTTCCTGTCTGATTTTCCTAGCCAATTTACTTGATACAACCAAGCAGCATCATGAGGCAGCTGCCTGCTGCTTGACACAAGCCACAGCCTCCCCTGTGCTCACCAGGCACAGGCATTGCCACCTGAATCCCCTCTCAGCTAAAGAGTGGGGAAGCACAAGCAAACATACAAATTCATTACCACCACCCCCTTCAGCCAAGAGAAGAGACCTGCACGTCCTTCTCCTCCTCAGCTGCATCAGGCTGCTGGTTTGACAAATGTATTGGAAACTCACCAAAGTGGCTCTCGGTTTCAAGTCCCGGTGTTCCTCTGCTCAGCAGGGCAGCCCCTTGGCAGCAGCGCCACACTACCCAAGCAGTGCCAAGAGGTGTATGTGGAGGCTATGAGACCATATGCTACCCTCATTCAGCTCCTCCAGAATGAAGACCGGGTGACTGTTTTCTATTCAGCTTCTATCTCCCACTCCTTACAGAATCCCAAACAGGAACAACTGCACAACAGTGGGAGACGCTGGATGTCTGCAGAGTAAGCTCTCCCAAATTCCCCATCCCCACACCAGGAACAACATTTGGCCTTTACACGAATACATCCTGCACTTGAATTTTGACTATTAAAATGATTGCTTACTCTGAAATGAAACACACAATACGAGTGGCCACTAACCACCACCGAAAGGCTGAAAAGCTACACTAAGGAATACACTAAAGCAGAGAGAGATGAACTCCTCCACTTAGTCTTTTTCAGTTCAAAAAAGGAGGGTCTCTGTGTTGCCTCAGCTGACATACGAGTATGAAAAAGCAAGATTGTGCTTCCTTTGTTGTGCAATATCTAACTCTGCAACCTTTTGTTTGGAAGAAGGCATCTCAACGGACTGAAAGCAGCTTTTGAAATGGCAAGCAACACAAACCCCTTTGAGGAATATTTTGCATTAAAGATGGCTTCAAATTTGCAATGAAAGATTCCAGCACCAGCCATATTCTGCAAACAATATGTGCTCTCTCCGCCAGACCCCGTGCCTCGCCTGCTGGCTCTACAGTGAATTTGTTATTGCCCTAAGGGAGCATTAGATAATGAAGAGCTCTGAGTTTTCCTTTCACTTCATGCCTGGGCTCATCCTAATGCAGGCTTAGTTTGATGACTTTCCTTCCCAATCCCTTCCCCATGCTATACTACAGCAACCCAGCAACATTTTTTACAAATGAGCGCTACCGATTGCCTCTCTTGAAACAAGCTTACTGAATTTTCCACCTCCTTTAGAGTGTTTCAGAGACAAACCCATCATTCCCAGCTTTCAAAGACACCCAAGTGCTCTTACAGCCATAGATGACTCCATCATGAAGCATTAGAAAACAAGCAGCCCACAGAGTGGTAACTCGAGTACCTGCTCCAGTCCAGCTCTGCACTACAGGCAGCACTTCATCCTGTTAGAAGAAAACTTCAGCAGGGTCCAGGTGTGTAGAATGAGGAGTGACAATGGTGATGTATCTGTACACACTGAAGCAGCAATACCAGGCTGAATGGCAGCTCATGGGACCAGACCTTACTTGTGATTTCAGGCAAATGGCTGCATCCACTCATGAAATGCTGCTTGACGTGCCGTAACATTTTACCAAGTGCTTAAAATGGCTGTTTCAGCAGCAGTGGGGTTAACATTTCATCTAAGGTGAACAGACTTGACATGTCATTTCCAGATGGTTTAAAACAAACAAACATTCTAATTGACTGTCATTTCTGGTTTTTTAGAAATGTCTTTCAATTAATTGTAGCAGAAAACCACACAGGCATTTTCTGACAATCCCAGCAATGAGGTAAGGTCCAGGACTGCTGGAGTTAGCAGCAGGTCAGCCTCTGACTGTTACTTCAGCTCTGTTTTGGTTAAACACCTGCCAACACACACTTTTTCATTACCTCTTTGGGATTCTTAAGCTGAACGGCCATAGAATGGCCAGACCATAATACAAAATGGAAAACAAAAAAAATCACCACCATTTTAGCTAACCTGCAATATAGGACATCACTTAGGCAGGGACAACCACCCTTCCTCATCCTTCATGAGCTGAAACTGGCAGGTGAAGGAGGGCAGAGAAGGGAATTGAAAATTGTGTCTCAATACGCAATTCATGCAGCCACACTGTGGAGGGAAGGTTTTAGGATTAGGACCTACATCTACACAATTACTGACAGAACAGCCTAACCATCTCACAACATTCCTCTAAGAGGAAAAAATAAAGACACTTAGGGAGAAGGCCTCATGAGATTTTCCTGGTCTATGCTCCAGGACAAAGTCTTGCTTCCCACATCTGCAGCATTTCACCACATTGCAGAAGCATCCATATCGTCAGCATGAACCTGACTGATCAACTGAAGAACATTTTAAAAGGCCTGATTTGTATTTAATGTTTTTGGATCCTCATCTGAGTTTAACGATCAAGTAATTTCTTAATGACCAGTAGTCATTAAGCGTTCCGAGTAAATCTTATTTCCCAAAGAACTGAAAGATGGAAATAAACTGTTAACCGAAGGGTCTTTTACTAGTTTGTGGGGGGAAAAAAGATTATCTATAAACATTTCCATTTCTAAGCTTTCAGGTGGCTAAATATTAACTCAGCATAACTAGCTTTGCTCTTGAGATGCAAATGAGAATTTAGATTGCTATGTGACAATCCACTCGAAAATGTAGTTGCTTTAGTCCCTAGGGAACACGAGACAACTGATTTCTTTTTTTAATGGTCTATCTGTAATGGTTCTAATCTTTACAAGGACTTACCAGTTATCAATATTGCTAATACTTGTTTGGCTTCTTGCCAGGTACCCAAGACAAAGTGACAACGAAGGGTCAAGCCAGTATCTATTCACAGTGCAGTGTGAGCACTAGCCTAAGCAAAGGTATGGAGCCATAAACAGCTTCCTTTGTAGAAGGAAGTACATTTGTGAGTCACCAGATCATAGGCCAAATTTCATCTTTCAGTACATTTTAAAACCTTAATTTAACCCAGCAGCAAGGTTAGATGCAGAGACACTCTATCAAGGGGGAAAGGCAGAGCAGAGGGAGGGGGAGAAGAAACTAACAAAGAGCCTAATAAGCAAGGAACATAGCAGGCATACCAACGCCAGACAGAAGCCCTGTCAACTCCACTTAGTGCTCTGTCTAGCAGTCACTGAAGAGAGCAGCTCCTCCATTCTCCCCTCAAAGCCCTGTTCTTGCAGACGATTACTGGTTCACCACCAGTCTAATAACGAGGCATGAAACAAATCAATGTTTCCTCGTAACAACCTAGGTAACAATTGGATAAGGAACAGCAAAGATATGCACAAAGATTCAATTTCCTACCTTTAAAAGTAAAATCCTCAAGTGAAGTTCCTCTCTCTAATGGGTCTGACAGTCAGCAGCCCGAAGAAAGATATGGAGCCGAAGGTAAAAGAAAACAGCCTGAGAGCTGCTCTGGATAGATCATATCTAACCTGAGCTGGACCTTCCACAGAAGGGCAGCTGGGCTGCATAGTTGGTAGATGGCTGGACCATTATTAATAGCAGTGGCTGCCTTCCGTTTATTCAGTGTTGCCAAAATATCTCTGATCATTTTGTGAACCTAGGGATGCTGGAATTTTAAGTGCGGACAACTGGAAAAATGTAAATAAATCCACGCTAAAAAAGAGCACATTCTGCTGAGCAGAAGCAGCGTTAGCGAGCAGATCACACTGCGGTTACAGGTGGGGGTGGGCAAAACACTGTCCCACGTAAACAGTCCGAAAGCACGGCCAGAAACTGTCTTGCCTTGCAGCGCGTCTCTGAAGAGCTTCCATGTCACTCGCGGAGAGCCCAGGCACAGCGGGAGGAAGGTGAGGCCGCTGTGCGGAGGCAGGCGGAGAAGCGCGGTCCGGGTCTCGCATCTCCGGGGCACACGGCGGCTTCCAGAGGCTCCCTCAGCGTGGGGATGGAGCTCCGTCCCCGCCTCCCCTCACGCTCCGATCGCGTCAGGGCTCTGAGCTCCATTCGCTCGGCACACAATGGGACCTGCCAGTAGCTCCGGGGCGCTGCCAGGGAGGAGCGGCGGGAGCCGGCTGCCGGGGCAGGGGTGCCCAGTCGTGTCTCCCCCCAGCAACCCCGGCTGCGGGCTGCAGCCGCACCACGGGCTGCCCGTTCTCCTTCCACACTAGTGCGAGAGGATCAGGGAGGAAAACAGAAAGGTTCCCTCACAGCGAAGAGCGGCAGCACCTCACCCGCATCAGCGAGGTGGAGGGAGGCGGGGACCATAGGGGGAGGGAGAGGATGAAGGAACCAGGGGCAGCAGAGGCCGGCACCACGCTCAGCAAACCAGTCAGTAAACCGCTCTTCTTGCCCTATAGCTGGTTTGCAGTCCCACTCGGGGAACTGATCTCAACACTCGGGATGGGGAGCAAACCCACCCCACAGCCCCCGGCGAGGCACATTCAAGACACTGCTACTGGAACCTTGAGATTGGAACAGACCTGCACTGCAATACCACCTTCTCGTTCACCACTAACAACAAACTAACACGTTAAGAGAACAAATGCATAAATCTGCCTGCTTAGGCTTGTCAGGTACAGCGGTGGGAGGAGAGAAAAAGCACACCCCTCTTCTTCGGAACGTCACAGAAAACTGTGCCCGAGGGGAGCAGAGACACGGGCAGCAGAGGACACACTTCTGACCATCACAGCATACACTGCTCTCTGAAGAGACGCAATGCCCTAGGTGTGCCCAGAGTTGTATTCCTTCTCACTCAGGGTTTAGGAGAAGAGGGTTTCCAGACAGGATGACACACTAGCACACATTTCTGGAGGAGTTATTTTAACAGGAGATGACAGTGCTCACCAAACACTTCTGCATACGACAGTAGGCGCTGGAATGCTACAGGGTATTAGAACGTGCTCTGGTAGATGCCTGAATCTCAGCGATGCAGGTGCTCTCTCTGATGTAAAGCAAACAAAGCCACTCCTCAATATTTATCCTCACAATACAAGCTAAAAACTAAAATGAGTCAATTATCAGGTTCTTGGAGTTACCTGCTATGACTTCACCTGCCTTTGCAGAACCTCCAACTTCTCACCAGGGAACTGCAAGTAAGGTCTATCTCAATGATCTTTTCAACTGTCCCACTGCAACAAGACAGGGAAAAGCCCTAGAAACTATGGTAGAAAAAGTTGTTTTAAGGTAGAAAACGTTTTTGTTTCTTGTGAGTGGATGATTTTCCATTTGAATTTACAATGAAGCTAATTTGGAATGGCATACTATCATGTGTTATTATGCATTCTTTCTGTCCTGTAACAGCACAATTATTTGGCTCAAGGTTGATTAATCCTAGAAGATACATTACAAAAACAAAGTAAATTATTTATTCAAGTATTGCATATGAAAACTGAAAAAAGCACCGAAGTTTTTCAGAAAGAAAAGCACTCAGACATCAAGATACTTATTGGTAAGTGTGAATAAAAGATGAGGTGCCAAGGGATAATGATTATACTTGTGAAACTGGTGTGGCTGCCTACCAGCAGAAGTTAAATGCATGTTGAGTACCTTTGAAAACTATGTTTCCCATAACCTACAGAAGGTACAATTCGGCCTCATTTAAAAGACAAAAAAAAAATCTCACACATATGTCATGCTACAGTGCAGACTTCAAGTCTCCAAGACTCTGTTTTCATTTAAACACATCCTAAACCCATCTAACTTTTAGCTTCCAGCTCCCACCTATGCCAGTAAACAAACCTTTCTCCCATTCAAGCTGCAGTACACAAGATGTTGGAAATCTCTCCATGCTCCACTAACCACCACAACAGGAAATCCTGACTCCACACAATGAAGAACTGATTTTTAGAAGAACCAGGATTTTCACAATGAGCTTTCCCCACACACTTCATACATCTTTCACCAGTGTTTTATACAGATTCATACTTAGTGCACACTCACTGCTAGTCTTTTCAAATTCATTTGCTTAGAAAACAGAAGAATTACTGCTGCTCCATGTACATGAGGATAATTAACTTCTGGTCACTACCTAAAGCCACAAATTGAGGAGCTCTCGCAGGGACTTGATTTTTTCTTCTCCACTCTCCCTACTCAAACCTCCCACAGGTGCCCACTCCCCAGCAAGATTCCAGAACTATTCAGCACCGTACTCCAGATCAAAGGCACGCAGAGAAACATTTAGCTCAATGGCTGCTAAGCATCACTTAGAGGCAAAGGTAACAACTATGTCTTCATGCTAGAGACAGTTGTACTGAGATTTCAGTGGTATTTTCCTACACAGTCATTCCTAAATACCCCAGCACGGCACTAACTGCAGTTATGCTGAACATTGCTTCGTGGTGTCTGTCTCTAAAGAGCCTTGGAAACGAAGGGGGAAGTGCTGGGTGTTGCTACGAGTTCTGTCTTTTGGGTGGTCTCTGGACCCGTGTTGTAGCTTTATCTCCAGGGTTGTCAAACTCCTGCACGGAGCCTCATCACTCCTTCTTGACTGGGAATGCCAACACACCCTGTCTACTAGCACACCTGGCTCTGCCTGCCATGCTTAGACCCTGTGGAACTGTGCCCCACTAGTGAGGGCACTGCCTACCATCCTTCTTGTCTTCTGGCTAGCTGTGCCCTCACAAGAGGCTGGTGCATAGTGGTTGGAGGAACAGATGTAAAAAACAATGGAAACAATATTTATCTCCTGTAACTGTTGACTGGACAGGCACTTTCTTGGAAGCCTTCCAAGTTATCTGTGATCACAACCTAAGTTGATTTCCAAGCCTTTAAGCACGTCCTTAGGATAGACCTTGGTGGTTTGGCGAGAACCTCAGATCAACAGCTTTAATGCCAGACACAGTAAATATAATCTGAGAGACTAACAGAGTTCTGTAATATATAAGCACATGAATCATTTTGTGGAAGGTAGTGAAAAACAGGAAGAACATATGTTTGCATTTGTAAGAGAAAACTTAACGGTAATGTGTCACTACTCGTCTTCCACATTAAAGTAGAAGAAAAGCTCTTGATGTATTGAGCACGGCATTCCCAAGCCATAAGATTATATTCATGTGAAATGCATGGTAAGAGGGATGAAAGGGGCCAGAGCTGAGCCATTCAAATGACAAACAGAGGATAAATTCAAAAGAGAAGAACTATCCCTGCCAAAGCACCCTAAGTTGTGCCCTTCTGCTTTGTAATAAATTTGCTGTCTCTGTTCAGCTGTGCTGCTCACATTTCTTATCTCACCAATCTTCAAAGTCTGCTTGAGGACAGGGTGGGCTTATATGAAGGAAAGGATCATGAATTCCGTAGGTGTTGTTATGCAGGTTGCTACCCATACACAGTCCTCACACTGCTCATCATCAGCAACAGCCAATCTTTACCAATTATGTAAATAGTAATTGGCAAAAATCCATCACTAACTTGCCAGTTCTCTTGAACTTCAATCCAATAAACTCATTAAAATGTTTAAGATCGAATCCTGCCCAGGCACTAGAATTCATCTCAGTTGCATAAACACGGTACGACGATATGAAGAAACACCATCTAAATAAACCAGTGTACTTTTGGAGGTATTTCAATGACATTACCTCACGGGTATGATTACATGAAGAACTGGTGACAACAACTTGCCCCAGACAAGGAGATAAACTAGTGAATGCAAAAAAATACTTGGCAGAAAAATCTTTATCAGAACCAACTGACAGAACAAAACAGACACAGGAATTACAAAAAAATTATATATATATATATCTATAATGGGGAAGAAAAAGGGAATTATTTGTCCCTCTACCCCTGCTACAACTGAATAGACGATAAAGGCTACTAGGGAAAAAAGGTGTCCTGAAAAGTGAGTTGCAGGCATTTTGTGGTTTGTTCTCTTACTTTTTCTGCAATTTGAACACGGGGTACTACAGGCACAGGTGCCAATACACTGTCAGCCAGTGAGTAAGCATCACTATATAAACAGTCACGGCTTAGCACAAGAAAAGCCCAAAGTTATTTTTAAATTAATAACAATAACTTAAAGTTCCAAATAAGTCTACTTTCTTGTACACTGAAATTGAGTCTAAGCGGCTTGCCTGGCTTTTCATTCTACTGCATGGTTGGTCCCCTCCTGATAGAATTTCTACATTTTTGCTGTCTTTCCTCATTGCCAGCCCCTGTGTCAATGACATCAAAGGTGCAATGACAATTTACCGTGGCTTTACCCGAATTCAAACGTTCTCCTGCCTTTGCTGGCATGATGTCACCTACACATCAATACCAGTAGATTATACAAAACATTTCACACCAACTATAAATTTTCATCAATTTGTCACGTGAATATTAGGCCGAGTGTTTCTGGAATTACACAACAATTCAAGGCGGACAGAATGCTAATCTGGTCATTAGACTCATTCTACTCGATGACAATTTTTTGTTTAATTAATTCTGCTCCTATCTCAAGTTTGCAAAAGAAGCCTTGGTTTCTATTAACTCTCTACTCCTTGGAAAAATACATTGCAAACACAGAAACTTTTGTTGCATGCTGCAAGCTATTTTTTCTCCTTTACTGGTCTCCGCAAGACAAAAATAAACAACAAAACATTTACAGGACCCGAGATTTAATATTTGAATCACGCTGGAAACTTCAGCTACATAGGCCTTACCTCTTCTATAGCTCTCAAAAACCCATTTTATCTGACCAGTACCTGAGGACCCTTGTCTATGTGTTTCCAGAGACGTACTTTCTGTATGGTGGTTACTCAGCACTTATTGCCAAAACTCATTTACAACTTGGATGAGGTGACAGAGGGTACCCTCAGCAAGTCTGCTGATAAAACAGGAGTAGCAGCTGCCGTATAGCGTGACCCGGATGGGCTGGAGAGCTGGGCAGAGAGAAACTTGATGAGGTTCAGCAAGGGGGCCTGTAGAGTGCTGCATCTGGGCAAGAACAACCTCATACATCAGTACAAGTTGGAGACTGACCTACTTGAGATCGGCTCTGGGGAAAAGGACCTGGGGGTGCTGGCAGGCCACAGGCTGACCGTGAACCAGCAATGTGCTCTTGTGGCCAAAAGCCACTAAGGTGATCAGGGCACTGGAGCACTTGCCTTATGAGGAGAGGCTGAGAGAGCTGGGGCTGCTTAGCCTGGAGAGAAGGAGACTGAGGGGAGATCTCATAAATGCATATGGGTATCTAAAGTCAGAAGTGACAGAAGGATGGAACCAGGCTCTTTTTATTGGTGCCCAGTGATAGCACAAGGGACAACAGGCATAAACTAGAACATAGAAGACTCAGTTTGAACATGAGGGAAAACGTTTTTGCAGTGAGGGTAACAGAGCCCTGGAATAGGCTGCCCAGAGAGACTGTGGAGTCTCCTTCTCTGCAGACATTCAAAACCTTTCTGGACCTGTTCTTGCGGTATCTGCTCTAGGAGAACCTGCTCTGGCATGGAGTTGGACCTGATGATCTCCAGAGGTCCCTTCCAACTCCTATCATTTTATGATTAAGAACTAGTTACTGCAATTTCCTTTTTATAAATAAAATGTACTTGCGTAAGAAATGTGTCATCCTATCCTCCCTTTTCTGCTCTCTGATTTTCTGCACAGCTCAAGCCACAGAGGTCTGCTTATAAAGGAATATGAGTTAACAGTGTAACTGAGAACACTCTTCAGACATGAAAAGACACACAAAGCCAAATCAGGTTTTGTTTACAAACAAACAATAGAGGAAACAGGCAAAGAACATAGGAATCTTTCAATGGAGGCAAGATTTAACTACATCATCCCTCTTCTACTCTACTGACTGTAGCACTTCCACTCTTCCTGCATTTTTGCAAGTACTGCAGCACTGACATCTGTAAATGTCACAAGAGCCTGAAACACTTGCATCAGGCACCTTGACAGGTCTGGTGCTTTTTTGCTGTATTAAGAGTGCGGTATTCAAACAAACGCTGTAAATTAACTCCACAAGAATTACCTTCCCTCACTCTTCATCTAGACAGAACTGAAGGGAAAAAAACTAGGACTCCTATACTTCAGCACAGAATTCAGACCAACCCCATATTTCTATTTTTAATTACATTAATGATATTTCCAGTGGGTATATGTCATGAATGCAGTTCCAATATGCTGGGAGTCGTGTAAGTAAAGTAATTCCCAAAGGGATCTTACAGCTGTTATGCATCGGTCAGAGATTCTGTGAAATGCAAAACCTGAAACTTTAAAAGCTTTTCAGACCACATTCTTGCCATTTCTTTTCAAAGGCAGAGATAATGGATACTGAATATTGACCCAAATTTTGCCCACAACATATGGAAGCAGCAACTCCATTTAAATAAGGTAATATTTAGCAATAAACAACCACCTGGTCCTATCTCACTCAGGAACTGCAATGTCTTTCTGATCCAAATTAATCTGACACTTCTGCCACACCTAACCACCTCCTACCTCATTCCTTGTCTCTTATTTTGACATGATACTGCTCAAAAGGACTTAAGTAATCTCTTCCCCTTACCAAGTCTGGAGATGTCAGCCCATAAAACCACAAAAGATTCTGCACTTACCTCTGATCACAGACTGGTGAAGGGAAAATGCTCATCAGCTGTTTCTCGCAGGAATGCTCTGCCTTAAAAACAAATAGAAAAGAAACAAGGCTTTAAGCAGTGCTTCTCTCTCTCTTCCCTAACACGAGCTTGCATCAGTGTTTGTAAACATTTACTTAGCACGAGCACCTTCGCTCTCCAGAAGCAAGGTAATGATTACATTACACTAACCATGGCATGAGGACAGAACGAGGCCATGAAAACAGCCTTGTTGGCACCGACTAGGCAATGACGCAGGGTTGTGCTGCAGCGGGCTCCGTTGTGCAAGAGGGAGGAAGAGTGGGGCGAGATGAGAAATGACAAGTGCAGGGGATAAAAACCAACCAACCAACAAACCAGAAATTAGAGTTAAGCCACAAAATACAGTTCACAGAACAAGCAGATGCAGCCTACGTTGAGAGAACTGGAGATGCCAGCGTAGTTCTAATGGGATTTCTCACATCTGTTCATTAATACCATTGCCTTTGAAACAGCCAACAAAGCAAACTGTAAGACGCTACCTTCTTTAGTCTTGGCCACAGCTAAATCAGTTCAGTAAGATTTCACTAGTGTGACAAAGTCTCTGTAGTCTATTGCCAAAGCCTTTAAAAGAGTCGGGACTATTAGGTACGCTGTGAAACAAAACCAAACCATTGAAGTATGGAGTTCCACCCTTCCTCCACCCCTCTACCTGGCTAGGGATCACAGAGATGAAAGTGCTTTTGTGAAGCTAAGCGAAGCTCAGGGCAGACCATTCAGTGTGTACACGCACACAGACACAGAGCAGCTGCCAGGGAGAGCGTCCTGGAGTCACTGAAAGCCTGAGGGAGGGCACAGACTAGAACAGGGTCCAAGCGAAAAGGCTAGTTTTACTATACCTGTCAGACAGCCTCTAAGGGCAGCCCTTCCACATCAGCTGTGTTTCAGATATACAAGTACTCTCCTGTAGCATTCCAGCTCACCCAGACCCTGATTCAGCAAAAACCGTGACCTTTGAGTTTCCAAGAATCTTTAATACCTCTACAGGCAATTAGTAAACAAGTAAGAATCCCATTGCTGCCTGTAAATATAACCAAGCACCTTTCCTGCCTTCCCCACTAATCTACACAAAGGCAACATTTTCTCTTTTCCTGAGTAGATAAAGATTAGTTTAGAAAATAACAGCACCTGCCCCTCCTCAGTACACAGTTTCCCTCTTCTATTTTGATCTAAAACTCTTACATTTCCAGGCTAGCCACGTGGAGAAGGCAGAACAAGAAGCTCTGAATGCCTGGCCTCCAAGGAGCAACACACCAGGGTAAATATCAAAACAGCCACAAACAACAGCAAAACAACTAAACCACGGAAGGGGTGCATGTTTCATGTCACTGTAAAAGGAACAGACAGCTAAAGGAATGTTTTGCACAGAATCCAGTGAAATTCAATGAGAAGAACAATACAACTACGAGGTTAATGATTAGAATGTATACAATGGCAGTGGGTGAAACTCTCACATGTCTGCTACCCCCTTGGTAGCTAAGACTCACACGAGCAGACACACCAACATCCATAGGGCTTGGCTAGCCCACTGCAAAATATCTTGGCTTTCTGAGGTGAACTATTACCAAAGTGACAACTTGGACCACATTGGAGGACTACTCTGGTCTGATTGATTTTACTTCCCAGAACACTGCAGACTCGAATACAGCCAAAAGGTTCAAGAGATCACAAATGCAGGGCAGACACTCAAAAAGGCACATCAGTTATGAATAATTTTCTATTAGGCTTTTAAAAATCCAACGTGCCCACACTCCCAAAAGGTCAGAAACCACTGTACAAATGAGAAAAAAGAGACACCAGCTATTTTCAGTGCTGCAGTTTTCCAATAAGGCAGGTCACAGCCATGAGAAGTAGAAATACAACGGGGCAGGGTAAAGGGGATGCAGCATTTAACACCAGCTGAACGGGGTAAGATGGATCTTAAAATGAATGCAGCAGGTGATAAGTAAGTAGCCCATGACAAAACCATACAAGGACACTGAACTGCTGGAGTGAGTCCAGAGGATGGGCCCAAAGAATAATGGGGGGGCTGGAGCACTTCTCCTAGTGCAGTCAGTTTTGGGTACCTCACTACAAGGACACTGCCATGCTGCAGCAGGTCTGAAGAAGGACAGTAAGGCCTGGAGGACAGGTCTTACAAGGAATAACTAAGGGAACCGGGGATGTTTAGCCTAGAGAAAAAGGAGGTTGAGGGGAGACCTTATTGCTCTTTACAACTACCAGGTTGTAGAGATGTGAGGGTCAGTCTCGTCTCCCAAGTCACTAGCAACAGGGCAAGAGGAAATGGCCTCATTGTTCAACGGAAGCTGTAGACTGGACATGAGGAAAAAATTCTTCACTGATAGTGGTCGCATAGTGGAACAGGCTGCCCAGGGAGGTGGTGGACTTGCCACCACTGGAGATGTTCAAAAAACATACAGATCTGGTGCTGGAAAACATGATTTAGTGGACATGGTAACACTGGGTTGACGGTTGGACTCGATGATCTTGTAGGTCTCTTCCAAACTTGATTCCATCATTCCTATGAAGAAAGGCTGAATGAATATGGGCTGTTCAGCCTGGAGAAGGGAAGGCTCCGGCGGGTGGTGGGGTGTCCTTATAGCCTTCCAGTAACTGAAGGGGGCCTACTGGAAAGCTGGAGGACTTTATATGAGGGACTCTACTGATAGGGCAAGAGGGAATGAACTGAAAGAGGGTAGGATTTACATTAGATCTTAGGAAGAAATTCCTCACTATGAGGGTGGTGAGGCACTGGAACAGGTTGTGGATGCTCCCTCCCTGGAAGTCAGGTCAGGATTGATATGCCCCTGGGCAACCTGGTCTCGTGAGAGCTGTCTCTGCCCCTGGAAGCGGAGATGGACTGAGATGATCTCTGAGGTCCCTTCCAATCTAAGCCCTGACTATGGCTATGACATGGAACACAGTGATAATATCAAGCAGATAAAGATTTTTTCCCCCTCAGTAGAATATGACTGGAATTGGTCAAATATGATTTCACTGCGATATTTTATAAAGGAATGGTTTAAAGTATAATAATATTTTATAAAGGAGTGTTAATTCTACAGAAAGCCAAGGGAGGTGGCAAAAACCTTGCCTCACACTTTCTTATTTCCCTTCTCTACACATACTCACCTGTGTCATCCATGAGAAGCAATCAGATCACTATGTTTGAAAAACCCTCAGCACAAAGCACATGCTGCCACCACTATCAACAGCTGCTAAGCACCACCTCCAGAGTGCTTCAGCAGCAGGCAACGCCACACTTCATCTAGGATCAAAGCATTTTCTGAGGGAAATTAACCTCTGCCTAGCCCACAATTAAGTGTTTTTGGAAAGATGTTGTTAACTCCAGAGGCATCATATCTTTTTCTATGTTTGTATATCGTTTCAAATTCACCAGCTTTAACAGTAGAGTGGGAAACCTCAGGAACGTACGTGTGGCCGTGCAGGCTCCTGTAGGAGCTCCTGTTAGGTTGTGTGCTGCAGGGAGACACAATAAGCAATGGCAGTTGTATTCCTGACAGCTTTATTTCTTCAAACGACAGGTACACTGAAAGTTTCACTTTGCTGCAAGTCAGGCCAAACCTCAGTGCAGCAGCTGCTCACTGGAACATCCAGGACACATACAACAAACAGCATGCGGGTGGTCCCCTTCACATGATGAGATAAAACAGCTTTCAGGAAAATGAGAAGGGTGCTTAGTTTTTCTGTGCATAAAACCTTAATATTTACACTAACCAAACCCAACACAATCCACTTAGCCAGAAGAACAGCGTTCACATGGGAGCCAACCAAGTAGAACTACTTTCCCATGAAGATCTTAGCCTCAGTCTGGGTAAACAATCCAAATCACACTACAGCAACAACGGTTCTACTCTACCTGTCTCTGTAGTAATTACACCAAAGAAATAGGGCAGTCCTTAGCTTAACACTAATAATAGTAATTTTTAAAGCCCGAATCAGAAGCACAGCAACAGCATCTAAAGATAAATACGTGCTGGGAAAACACAGAAGGGAACTTGCTACAGTCAAAATATGACAATGTTTACAGGGGCACAAACAGAGAGAAAGAAAAAATTCCCACTTAGTAAATGGTGAGGATTTGTAGCTAATTTCTGAAGTAAAAGTATAAAATAGATGATAAAGACCACAGGCACCCGAGGTTTGCATTTCTTCCTGGATAAAGGTTCCTTATCACTGAAAGAGCTGTGTCAGAAAAAGTCACTGTCAGAAACTGCAACTGCTCAAGAAAGAAGTATCATGGAGAAAACTGCATTCCTTGTCAGGATCTCCAAGGAGGTGAAAGAAATGGGAACTAGGCAGCAAGGATACACCTGAAATAGTTAATCAAGGACATCTGCCATCAAAACAGATGGCCTGACCACATACAGGTCCTTTATGGCTCATTCATGTGCATCCAGTAGAACTGGTTGGAGAAGGGAAATGGTTTCTGAGAACCAGTGAAGCGCTTAAGTGAATTCATACTTCTGATAAGAGAAAGAAGTCTCATTTGCCAAGTTCTAGAAGTGATCTTTCAAACTCATCCCTTCCCCCTTGCATTATGGGTTGCCTTCAGTGTCATTCACCAGAGCAGCTTTCACAACAGAAGAAAAAGAGCCATCTGACAAAGGACAAGCATCACTTAATCATATAAAACAAATAGCATAGTACATCATTCAGCCTTCGTGTCCTTCATCAGCTCTTGGATGTCCTTAGGTGGCATCACCTTGTCAGCACAGAAAAAAAGGAAAGGATTTCTCCCTATAAGCCATGAATACATGGTGTGGAGGGCACATTCCCTAGACCCCATCTGCCATCAGCTTGACTGTGCTTGTTTGCAGCCATGCTGCTCTGAAATTAATGCCCATGACTCTCGCTGCTCCTGCAGACCAATTTTTAGAAAGGTTAATACAAGCAATGAAGTGTTAAAAATCATAATTCTATCTGCCTTTGTTCTTTTCTTTCCCACTAGCAGCTAGCTGGATGCCTCCCAACATGCAAAACCAAACCAATTGTAATCAAGTCCAGTGGGGAAAAAGGTATCAGTAAAAACCTTCTTCCCGATGCTGCAGCCTAGCAGCTAAAATCAGGCCATCTTTGTGAGGAAAAAAACCTGTTAGAAAACAAACAAACAAAAAGAGCAATGACTACAGCTAAAATACATGGGGAAAATCTCTCCTTGTTCTCTTTTGCTTTCTGCTTTCCTCATGCAAGTCCAAAGACAATTGCTTTCTGAGCTGATGAACTTCCACTGCTACGAATCTCTCTTGCCGCTGCCCTCCTCGCCCTTTGTTTCTGGCTGCTGCTCCTCAATGAGCAAAGCATTGTCTTGAAGAAGGAAAAATTATTTTTCATGTATTAGACAGAAAACACCATTTGCATCCTACCACAGAGAGAGTCTCCTGATAGCAATGTTGTAATTAAGTTGATAGCATTAAGCATTGTCTGAATTACCGAGTTAAAATATCAAAGTGCTCTATTTAGACCTTTTGCCCCATCCAGATAATTGAAATAGTTCTGCTTGTGGATTGTTTAGGCTACCCCTCTCCAAAGCATTCAAAATTAAGAACACCCAAAAGAACTACAGATACCTACTGCTGGTACTAGTCTTTCCCTGGTGCTAATAAACTGTGGCTCATGCAGACAAAACAATGACTTACCTCACACCAGTGTTAAAGCCACCATTGTCTTCAGAAAAATAACATTAAGAAAAAGCAGCAAACAAATAACCAGACTAATAAAAAGCAATCACATGTCAGGTCACCAGTCAGACAGGCAGCCTGAAAACATCCAGAAGCCCAAATCCCACTGGAGTGAACTTAATGTCAACAGAAAGCTGTATACAGGCTTTGTGCCTGAATGGTGACCCCCAATTCACAGTGAGTTGACAGCTACTATGGAGAATTTCAAGAGGAAGAGGGTCACCTATTTCTCTCATTTTAATCCTCTGTTAAACAAAGCAAATTAAGTCAAAAGCCTGCTGACTTTAAGTCCGTGTAATTCCTGCTTCACATTTTTCATTTATCACTGTCAATATTTGATCTGGACAGTGTTGCCTCTTCAGGCTCCCTCTGCTTACTTTTATCTCTGTCTTTCATCACAAAGCGAAGTGCACTCTACGTTGCAGAGGAGATTCCTCCAATATCTAAGATCATGTGGCTGAAAAAACAAAGTACAAAGAGTTCCTCTCCTAACCTCACGAATGTGCCTACAGTGTTACAAAACTGGCAATTCCAAGTCATGATTCATCTTCATTGAGGAATAAATTAAAACTATAATTAACCTTGCTCATTTTTTTATCAAGAGGAAACCAAATAAAAATTGCAAAACATGTGTTTGATGTGACTGTAAAGACACATGGCAATAAAGAAAATGGCATTTTGCCCGTAACTGAGTTCTAACGTGCTGTTCAAACAGGTCTCCTTGTAGGCACTTTGAGACCCACAGCAGTAACTTCCACAATGTCCAGTAAGTGACCACAGCAGAGCTGACTGTACAAAAAAAGACACATAATGAGAAGAGATATTCCATCCGGTAAACCAAATAAAAGTTACAGATACAGGGCTTCTTTTCCAGATGCAAATGCACAGAGTGGAATGAAATGCAGAGCTGAAAGAATAAATATATTTTGAAGCCAAACTGGGAAAAGATAAGGCTTACGAGCAGATTGGCTGTATCTGCATCTATTGAGTTAGGTGCATTTTGCCTTTTTTGGAGGTGAGATGAAGGCAATTTGAAACAAACAGATTGAAATCATTCATGCTTTCAAGGAGATGAGGGGAAAGAGGGAATAAAAACTTCTTACTCAATTACCTTTTACATTCTTAGCCAACATTCAGCCCCAAATTCAGTTTAGCAAGTGCTCAGGAACAGACGTGTATCTTCAGGATCTTCCCACATGTACAGGCACGGCAGCTTTCTCTCTCTTTCCAGAGAGTTTCCTCAAGCTCTGCTCCTCATCTCTACTGCTTTCTGAAAGGCCTCTCTACCCAACTGCTGATGGAGAAGGTTGCAGGTGCAGTCAGCTGGCGAAGAACGCACAAATGAACGTTCAACAGACTGTTCCCTCCTCCCCAGGGGGCTCCCAATCACCACCGAGGCTGGCTACAAAAATGCTCAAATTGTCACCACACCTTCCCACAAGTGGAAATAAGACACCCAGGTCCATCTACAGAAGTCCTCACTATCACCAGCTTGTTTGGAATACTATTTAAATGCACTGTTTTAACTCTGCTTATCATCCCTCTTCCTTTATACTTTCTGGAATGCAGAGGTAAAACAACCTAGTACACAAATACATTTTAAAAATAGACTTAAAAGAATATAAATGATGCAGCTGCTTGATCCTATTGATCATTTATGCCTGGAAAAAAACTCTTTACATGATCCAGTAATTCTTTCTCCTTATTTTCCATTAGACAATGCTACAGATTGCGGCTACTGAGAGAGCAGTGTGAGAACAGTGTAAGGAGGAGAGTATCAACCATTTCAATGCTACGGGTGCAAGGACTTGGTTACATCCTTTCACTTGGCCTTTTGAAGTCAACAGAGGTTGAATTGTCAGGAAGAATGGCACCTCAGAAAAGGTACACATGATCAACCAACCTGAGTTCAACAAACACCACAAATGCTTCGAGATTAGCAGTCAGAAAAGTCTGCAGATTCTCTAAGACACTGGACTACAATTGGGGAGAAGTGTCAGTACTTACAGATTGAGTCACGGAAGCACTGGGCAGCGTTGTTTGAGAGTCACTGACCCAGAAAGGCACTAAAGCAAAGCCGTGCATAACGCTCCCAGTGCCGGCACTCAGCTTTGCACTCTGCTGCTGGAAGGAAAACTACGCAGAGCTCCACCATTTCATAGCCTGAAATCAGCAGCTTGCAGAGAAAGGAAACATTTCTCCTTCCCTCCTCAATTTCTTTTCGTACCTCAACTTACAAGCTTTCCTTCTCATTATTCCTCCATCTTATTTGCCCCTTCGCAGCAATTCCAAGCCAATTGATCATTAAATTCCCAACGCGTTCACACAAACACCGGACTTTCCTGGCTTCACCGGAACATCAGGGAAGGCCCCTCTCGTATTCCTCTCTCTTGCCAAGAGATTGAGGCATCACCTGAGCGCCATTCCCGAGTAAGGCTCCACTTGTGCTTTTAAGAGAGGCATTCAGCCAGCTGGAGGTTTCTTTATGGCTTCACTAAGTGCAAAACATTTTAGACTAGCAGACTGAGCCAAAATCCTGACCTACCAATGCCCTTGTGGGACCAACAATATTCCGCTGCTACTCGAGAGAGAAAATACAAGAGCTGTCAGTTTAAAATGCACATGATGTGGCAACTGAATATTATCGCTGTAGGATACTATCAAACTGTTTCAGTAGATGAAACACAGCAGGGTCTAGTGTGCAGGACAAATTTTTAAGACTTTCAATCAACTTTCCTCCATTTTAAGGCAGACAGAAAAAGATTATGCAAAAGCAGATTAAATTTGAGGCTGAGGCGACATTTACACATCAGCATGAGAATCTGATCTGACACTTGTCACACTCAGCAGAAGTATTTCCACTGAATTCAACAAGTTTAGGGCCAGGACTTAACTTTGCATTGTGGCAGTATTTGCACATAGGTTTCAGTATACAAGCACCATGCCGTACAGCACTATAACTCTTTATTTTGGCACGGAGCCGTCTTCAGCAGTCAACATGAATCACCACAAAGGGTTAGATTTTTAAAATAGTATTTAAAGACTTCTTTCTCCCATCTCATTAATCTTCTTCCCTCTCAATACAAAAAGAGACTTTGCCAAGTGGACGACTAACCAAACCCCTTTCAGGTAAGGCTCATTTTCCGTAGGTTTGTTGATGGTCCTAAGCTGTATTTTTCAACTTTTTGTTTTTTTAAAAAAGAGCATTCCTTTCGTTTCAACAAATTTCTGATAAAGTCAGCGACAATGTCCCATGTGAGTAATCTCATAAATCAGCAAAAATGTCAGAGGGAACTGCCTTTTTTATCCTAGCAATGCAAACAAAAATTGCCCTTGTCCAGCCTTATTTACCAGACCATCTGCTGGTGAACTGTGTAATACTCGCACTACTGTGTCCTGAACACATTCATGCTCCTGTGGATCTAGGCAGTTGGAAATCATATATATCTATATATCTAATAATGCAGACTATTTGCTTTTCATGGCAAACACTTTCTCCCTATTTCTCCCCTTCAACTAAACTACCACTCCAATCCCAACAGCAGAAAAACAGACAAAAGGGAAACCATTTCCCAAACACTAACAATCAAAACACTTTTTGTACTTGTAATCCACCATTTTCTCCACACAAAGTCTCTGTCCTCTCATACCCACCTAGAATCAAGTGTGACTTCACTGTAAAAAAACCCCAAACCAGTAGTATTTCAGCCTTGTGTCAACAGAATAATAGCAAACGTCTCCCTAAAACAGGATATGTATAATATTTCTGATTTACAGGACAGCAAAACTGAGGAACAGAGCACAAGCCTGGACACTTACCATGTCAGCAGCAAAAGCAGGAATGTGAGGTTGCAGAAACAGAGTTCAGTGACTCCTAGCCACTGCCCTTCTTGCCTCTAGAGCACTGTTTTCTGCCCATCAAAGCATGCCCCCTTTTTGTTTGCCTCACACGGAGCACAAGCAAATGTGGAGGCCGCTGGCATAGACAGGGTTGGGGCTGCAGCATTGTCAAAGTTGTATCTTCCAGGTGTCATCCTTTGTCACCACAAATATTAAACATCAGCCATTCAGCACAGACCACCTTCAAGTGTTTACCAAAGGGAAAAGGCAATAATTTGATGCAAAACCAATTTCCCTTTCTTCCCAGCACCTTTTATCAGTTTCAGCTCCTTTTCCATTACATATTTGACCTACCAAAGAACACAACACACTGCATCACAGAACATTTTTTCAGCAGTATTAGGTAAAACAAGAACAGTTCTTTTAACAAAGCCTGGTTTTACAGGTTATCAGAGCCATCTCTTTCCCATGTCGATGGCAGCTGGATGACACTTTTCCGCCCACTTTTCCGCTGCCTTTCTCGTCTGTCTCAGCTGGACTCAAGCTAATACGTTTCTCATTAAAGAAATGACTGCACCAAGGTACAGGCAGATGGCCCCGTGTTCCAAGCATATCTTCCCATTCCCTCCCTCCCAAAAGTCCTAATCTATACACAGTGTAATCGTCACAAAAACATATGCTCCCTGACAGAAAGCTTCCTTTCCATTATGTCTGTACACCAGGGGATTGCCCCTGAAACCTCAGTGACATGAAGCAACTCCCTTCCTACTTAAGTCTCTGTTTCCTATACGGCTGAAAACACATTCACCAGGTCCGGAACAAAATGCCTGTACAAGGCTTAAAATCTCCATGAATCTTTATGGATCCTACCCCATTACTAAGGAAAATGCACACAAACACATATATATCCATATCAAAAAAATTGATGTAACACATACCTTGTATTTCTTACAGCAAAACCTTGCCAGTGCTTTATTTACAGGTCCCTGTAACAGTACCTGAGCCTTTCTCTTAGATGAAAAACCATGAAGTGCAATTTATTACATTAGTTACCAGTAAATCTCTTGTGCAGCATTTCCACTTGAATACTGAGTAAGGCAGTCACTAATTTGGTATCTCATATATCTTACAATAACCTGTTTCATCTGTTGGTTCCCTTTCCCTCATCAATTTAATTAGATTATTGTAATTAATTCGTTAATACAGTTATTGCATTCTGGGAGCACAGCGACTTCTACGGAGGAAGTTTTGGAAAGTAATGGCAAGTATCACCCTTTTGCACACGCAGGCAGTTATGAGCAGAGGACTAAACAAACGCTGTCAGTTCCCTCGCAGTGGGAAGGGCTGCACAAAAGTGATTTCTAGACACTTAGGATGACTTTGGCTGGCTTTGCTGGAGGTCCTGAGAGAAGGCCACGGGTATGATGGGCAGACAGGCCACCATAGTATGAAGGGTTGTTTTAGCTCTCCAAGTTGATTCTGACCCTTCTGAAAAATCACTTCTTTCCAGAGAAAGGGAAAATTTTATTGTCAGTTCTTCGCTGCAGTTAATCCCGACGGTACCCAACAGCTTTACCCCACTGCAGGTAGGAAAAAGCACCAACACCAAGTAGAAATGCTTCCCTTTGATCTTTGCTGCCTCCTTTTCAACTTCAGGTTGAAAGTCTTCAAAGTAAAACCTTTTCTCATACTGGGTAGCACCTTAAATCACTCCTGAATGCTGTGAGGAATAACTTAAGTTTAATAACTCTAGAACTATCGACATTATCAAAGGTGATAGAGTTAAATAGCACGTTCATTTCTGGACTGAAACCAAACCAAATAGGTCAAATACAGGCAACGGTGGACAAGAAACGAGTGAGAAATATTAATCTGGCAGTAGCATAATTATGTTTCTGTAGCTTTATCAAACAAAGAGGCCAAAGCACTTTGACAGCACAGCTTCCCTATCCTCCCAAACAGTAAAGGAAAGGAAACGAGAAGAAACTTGGCACTTACCAGATAAAACAGTAACTGGAGAAAAGCATACAACAGCATTCCTCAGGTAACCAGGAAGTGTGACCTCCCAAGGACAATGATCTGACCCACGCTTGTGCTTGCTAGCTGGTTGAACCTGTATTCACAAGTAAGACAACCCCTGAGCTGCAATGCTGTATCTTTCTAAAAACCTCATAAACCAGACAACTTAACAATGTGGTAAGACATCAAATTCCTAGGGAGAAAATCTAGTCTCTGCCTTTGGCTGTCTGACAGAACAACATCCAAGATGACACTGAGCATCTGAGGATCAAAAAGGCTCTCAGTGAGCATCTGTCAAGTAAAGAATTTGGATGAGGATTACTTTGGTAGGAGGGCCAGCCTGATGAACAGTAGCAAGCAAACAGGAAAGGCTACTTGTTGGAGGCAGAAACACACAATAGGCTTCCAGAAACGAAACATGCCATGTATAATTAAAGCAATTTATTACAGTTATGTGGCTTTGCACATTTGGAAATGCATTTCCCCCTTTGAGCCTTGGAGTGATGTGCTTATTCATGCAAACTGAAAGGAAATATGTAAACTGTTTGGAAAATCAAGAATAAAGTGTTAGAATGGAAAATTTGACATGGTATTATCTTGCAAATGCCTCCAGATTCCTCTCTGGTCACTGTGTGGGCAGCACATTCTCAGGACAGAGAGCAGGGTGGGCAAGAGAAAGGGGACTGTGAAGCTATTGATAAACTGCATTTTGTCTTTTCCTGCTGAGGTTCACTAGTGACCTACTGAAGCACTTGGGAGGAGGGAGGACTCGCTCCAGCAGGAAGCATGATGCCCACCATGCTGGTGGAGGCCATGCCAAGGGAGGATGGCCTTGACTCCCTGCCCACATAGGGTCTTTGAATTGCTCTGCTCAGGCTGCTTCATGATCCCTCTCTGGATGTAGCATACACAATCATTCAAGAGGAAAGTTAATCCATCACAATGAAGTTCTCACAAAGCAGGCAGCCCTTTCCCCAGCCCCACATAAATAAAAATACATTGTCTTGATAGCCTAGACTTTCCCTGACACCATGGGAAATCTGACAGTAAGCAACACCTCCCCAAGACAAATGAACTGAAGAGAACAGTGGAGGATCCACAGCTTGCTGCTATGCTCATAAATAAGGCCATGGGGCATCTAATGCTGGCAAAAAGGTCTCCACATATTGCACCATACCTCTACCTCCTTTTTGATGACACAAAGCTAGGTGGTGTTACTGACACCCCAGCAGACTGTGCTGCCATTCAGTGACACCTGGACAGAATCACACACAGAATCAGACACAGAACACTAGGGATTGGAAGCGACCTCGAAAGATCATCCAGTTCAACCCCCTCATCATAGTAGGATCACCTAGACCAAGTCGAGGCAGGTTTTAAACCTTTCCAGAGAAGGAGACTCCACAAACCCCCTGGGCAGCCCCCTCCAGCGCCCCATCACCCTCACTGGGAAGACATTATAGAATTACAGAATCAGTCAGGGTTGGAAGGGACCACAGGATCATGCAGTTCCAACTCCCCCACCAGGCTGGGACAGCCCACCCTAGATCAGGCTGGCCAGAGCCTCATCCAGCCTGGCCTTAAACACCTCCAGGGATGGGGCCACAACCACCTCCCTGGGAAACCCATTCCAGGCTCTCACCACTCTCATGGTGAAGAACTTCCTCCTCNTTGCTGAACCCCATCAGCTTGGCTTGTGTCCACCTCTGCAGCCTGTCCAAGTCCCTCTGGATGGCATCCCTGCCCTCCAGTGTGTCTGCTGGTGTGGTCAGCAAACTTGCTGAGGGTGCACTCAATGCCTCTGTCCATGTCACCGACAAAGATGTTGAACAAGACTGGTCCCAGGACTGATCCCTGAGGGACTCCGCTTGTCACTGGCCTCCACTTGGTCATGAATCCATCAACAACCACTCTCTGGGTGTGGCCATCAAACCAGTTCTTTACCCATCTAGTGGTCCACCCATCAAAGCCATGTTCCACCAGCTTGGAGACCAGAATGTGGTCCGGGACAGTGTCAGAGGCTTTGCTCAGGTCCAGATAAACGACATCAGTCACTCCACAGGCTGGAGAGCTGGGCAGAGAAAAATTTAATGAAATATAACAAGGGTAAGTGTAGTGTCTTGCATCTGGGCAACAACAAGCCCAGGTACGAGTACAGGCTGGGGACTGACCTGTTGGAGAGCAGTGTAGGAGAAAGGGACCTGGG
Source organism: Rhinopomastus cyanomelas (assembly GCA_013400115.1). Classification (NCBI taxonomy): domain Eukaryota; kingdom Metazoa; phylum Chordata; class Aves; order Bucerotiformes; family Rhinopomastidae; genus Rhinopomastus; species Rhinopomastus cyanomelas. Next base: position 50,407 of record VXBP01004488.1, read on the forward strand.
GGTCCTGGTGGACAGCAGAATGACTACGAGCCAGCAGTGTGCTCTTATGGCCAGGAGGGCCAACAGCATCCTGGGGTGGATCAGAAGGCGGGGTGGTTAGCAGATCGAGAGGGGTTCTTCTCCCCCTCTACTCTGCACTGGTGAGACACATCTAGAGTATTGTGTCCAGTTCTGGGCCTCTCAGTTCAAGAGGGATGTGGAGCTGCTGGAGGGAGTGCAGCGTAGAGCAATGAGGATGATGGAGGTGGAGCACCTCCCTCATCACGAGAGGCTGAGGGAGCTGAGTCTCTTTAGCTTGCTGTGTCAGGGGGATAGGACTAGATGATCTTTCAAGGTCCCTTCTGATCCCTAATGATTCTATGATTCTGACTCTATGAAACACAGGAACCATCCTGTGTCTCCCTGCTACTGCGAGCATCACCAAATTCTCCATTGCACAGTACGTTAATTTTGACAACTTAAGATGCTGGCAGAAACAGAATAGAAGACCTCCAGCTGACTAGGAAAGGGACTCTGCCCAAGAAGTTTCTCTTGGCCATTCTCTGTCAGCAGATCCTCCTTTCCCCTCCATTTGCCAGCACCCTTTTTAGCACAAGGCAACTCAGGGCAACCTGAGGAAGCAAGGCTTGTCTGGAGCTCTCAAGACAGATATGGACACCGCTGTGGTACGGAAACAATGTGCAGCTGCTGACAAGTGAACGATTAGCTCCAAGCCTACGGGTGTAGGCTTGCTACAGACAAAACAGCACTGCGGAGCATCCACAAGCCAGTGGATAAAGAAAAGGGTGGGGAGGAAACACAACCGGACAAGGATGGATAACTGGTTTATTGGCACAGTCTGTCATTACTCCAGGTGTCCCTCACAACAGAAGGGTCTGGAAAAGACAGTGCTGTGATATGCCCTGGCCCCTTTCAAAATGTTCTCCCCGTGAGAGGCACTGAGATGCATTCTACAGCCTGTAGAAGTGGTAAGAGAGAGTGTTTGGGTCTTTTGAGCTCAGGCTTAATTTCTGTCCCATTTTTAGACCAGTAACATCTGAGGCTCAAGAGGCTGATGTAGGATGAAGAATGATACAAAAGAGAGGAAATTACTCTGCCACGAGAGGAGAATGACATTACAAACAGAAGTAAAATGCAGTAGAATGGCAAAGTCAAAAGGCTGTGATCACAGTGGGCTATAAAGCAGAGTACTATCACCCTTTGATGAGGTAGGAGAAGATTTGTCACATGCAGAGGATTACACAGAGTCTATACAAACATTCTCTATTAAGAGAAAAACATACTCCAGTTCGTATGGAAAGCGTTTTCATATTTTACAAGTCATGGTTCAAGATGCAGAACACAAATTTGGGAGGAATGGCATGTAACACTGACGTACAACAGGCTGCCAGTAAAGTCTGATAAAACTGTAACAGTGGTGAACAGAAAACACACCTATATGTGCACTAATCAAACCTAAGAGTAGGAAAAGGTTTCACAGGCAAATACCGAACCCTAAGGAAACAAAAATGGTGGCCCAGTGAGTGTTTTAGTAATAAACCTGACTTCTGTAGGTTGGGAACAGATGGAAATGAAGGATTTGGATTTTCCGTGCACTCACTGCGCACCCAGAACAGCTGGCACGTGACCTGTGTTGAGGACTCCAGGCATTCTGGCAAGACCATTGTAATCCAAACAGTAATTTCTCATGTATTTCCCTCAGAAGAACTGAATTAAGAAGAAACACGATGCCACATTCTACCTAAGCAAAGTATTAAGTGGAAAATGTAACCACTCATATGTGTTTTGAAGTAACTCAAAAAAAGGAGGAAAAGCTAGATGCCCTCATGAAGGCACTCTGTGTGCTCAACAAGTAGTGATAGTAAAAAATGCTATAAAAATGCAAATTAGGCAATATTCAGGATGTGTAAGGAATTCAAAGGTGAGAGTGGTACAAGAGCTAACATGCGCTTTCTGCTGTGAAACACTGTTCGGTTCCCACCACTTTATCCTAAAACAACAGAAAAACATTGAGGTAATGGATCAAAATCAATGAATTGAAAAAAAACAACATAAGGAAAACCATCTAAAGAGGCATAGGACAGAATTCAAAACAATCAAGAGGAGACGTTGGACAGATTAAGAACTATCACATTGGTTTTCTAATAAAAGAACAAGGGAACACATAATGAAACTTGGGCAGAAATCTGGCTAATTTGAGATTATACAGTTTCACATCATACACAATTATCCGGTAGTGCTTACTACAGCATGAACAGCGATGTTAAGAAAATTATGAAACATTAATATTTATAGCAAGTGTATTTGAATTAGTAATAACAAACATCAAAAACAAAGCATAAAAATACTCCTGTTTCAAGGCAAAACATATCAATAAAAATCCGGGAAAAGTTTAATATAATAATCTTCTACAGGATTTTTTTTTCTGAAACAGAGCTATTGTTGACAAGAGAGCTATTGTTGACAAGAGAATGCCTTTGGATCTTGAAGGACAGATGTTCTAATCCACCATGGGCAAAGGGGGAGATATAGCAACAGCAGTTTCTTCTGCAGGAAAAACATCTTGTAAATTTTATCATGGTAGCTACAGTGATAGAAATGCAGACCAATGAAGATCTTCTCATTAAATATTAGGGAAGGAGAAAACAGACATATGGCCAAAGATGCCAAAGAAGGAAAGACAAGAGTAATCAATATTAGTCTAATTTTTAAAAAATCAAGTGGATTTTGTAAGTGTTTTGAACATGTCTTAAGACCTTCCTAAATATGAGGGGCAGAATGGAAGACGCTACTTTGACAGTGTACGAACTACAGGATGGAAGCTGTTATCTTTGACCTGAGATAAAAGAAGCTGTACACTACTATAAAAAGGAAGACATGGTGTTTTACAAGATATTATGCTTGCTGTCGCATCCTTCACTTTGGGATCCCTTTCATTCCAAGCACGCACATCAGCTACAGACATAGTAACCACCACCAATGGTGCCACTGCTTCCTCCCATTGTTGGTACCATGGCAAGTAAGAGGAGACGAAGAAGAATTTTTACTACCTGCCATGTATTGCCCACCAGTACTGCACTGTGGATGGCTGCAAGCAGAATCACAGAACGTCAGGGACTGGAAGGGACCTCGAAAGATCATCTAGTCCAATCCCCCTGCCACAGCAGGATCACCTAGACCAAGTCACACAGGAACATATTCAGGCAGGTTTTAAATATCTCCAGAGAAGGAGACTCCACAACACCCCTGGACAGCCTGTTCCAGTGCTCCATCATCCTCGCTGGGAAGAAATTTCTTCTCATATTTGTGTGGAACCTCTTGTGTTCCAGCTTACACCCATTGCCCCTTGTCCTATCATTAGATGACACTGAGAAAGAGCCCAGCTCCATCCTCCTGACACCCACCCTTCACATATTTATAGACATTAATGAGGTCACACCTCAGTCTCCTTTTCTGTAAGCTAAACAGACCCAGCTCCCTCAGCCTCTCCTCATAAGGGAGGTGCTCCACTTCCTTCATCATCCCTGTTGCTCTACACTGGACTCTCTCCTGCAGCTTCATGTCCTTCGTGAACTGAGGGGCCCAGAACTGGACACAATACTCTAGATGTGGTCTCAGCAGGGGAGAGTAGAGGGGGAGAAGAACCCCTCTCAGTTGGCTAACCACCTGCCTTTTGATCCACCCCAGGATGCTGTTGGTCCTCCTGGCCACAAGAGCACATTGCTGGCTCATGGTCATCCTGCTGTCCACCAGGACCCCCAGGTCCCTTTCTCCGACACTGCTGTCCAACAAGGTCAGTCCCCAACCTATACTGGTACCTGGGGTTGTTCTTGCCCAGATGCAAGACTCTATACTTGCTCTTGTTATACTTCATTAAATTTCTCCCTGCCCAGCTCTCCAGCCTGTCTAGGTCCTGCTGAATGGCAACACAGCATGCTGGAGTGTCAGCACACCTCCCAGCTTTGTATCATCAGCAAACCTGCTGACAGTACACCCTAATCCCTCATTAATGTCATTAATGAATAGATTCAATAGTACTTGTCCCAGTACAGACCCTTGGGCAGGGACACTTTTAAAAACCCCCTAAAACTAGCAAGAAAAGAAACAGTATAACCTTATGTTCTCCTGTCTTCACCTTTACAATTGTTTCCGCATCAAAAGGAGACAGTGATCTTGCAGGTAGTTTATTCCACCTTCTCTGGCTACTTTTGTATCAGAAATTACTCAGTCAGTAGTCTCAGAGTGCATCAAGGGCTGGCTGGTCCAAGAGGAAAAAGAAGACAAGACCCCAAGGCACTTACAGGCTACAGTAGTTCCACCACATCTGGACATGGTAGGCAGAGCTGTGTGCTGCTGACAAGGTCCACTGACAGTCCCCAAGCAAGAGGAGTGATGACACAGGACCAAGGGCCATCCAAGAGGTTCAGTTAGGAGCAAGAGAAGGTGGTTCCAGTAACAGAAGTCACACTGTCTATAACACAGGTTCATGGTCCATCCAGGAAACAAGGGTGGAGACAAGAGTAAGGCACACCGTACCACCACATTCAGACCTCAGCTTGAGAGCAGTCCCTGAAGCCCTGGGGAAACTGTGCCCAGGCAGGAGTCCCAAATGAAGCTTCTCAGGGCTTTAGTGCCTTCAGGTTTCTGCAACCTGAGTAAAAGGAAGGGCTGTGCACATCTGAAGGAACATGCAGATGACATGCTGAAGATGTAGTATCAAGGGTTGTTTATATTCACACATTCTACTCTTGCCACGGGGATACGCACAGAACTACTTGACCTCCGAAAGCATTTTCCCCCATGGGAGTATACAGAAACTTACAGACATTTGGGAGAAGTCTTCCCACCAACTATGTAAGCATAATCCTGTCGAACGTCGGTGTGTATAACTTTTTTGCCTCCATTCAGAGCAGGAGTGCTCTCCTGTAACTGCTCTTTCAAGCCATATTGGTCTCTTTATAACATTGCTATCTCCACTCAGCTGTAGCTTAAAAGGTCTGAAGCAGCAGTGTACCTCCAGCGATCACCACCCCAAGTGTTCTACAGACTCCTGACGATACAGGCAGTACAACTGCCCGTCCTCCTTCCCAGCTCTGCTATTCTCTCTCACAACCTCTTCAAAATAGATTAGGGAAAGGGAACTCACCATCGAGAGAAGGCAGTCCTAGAGATTAGAAGGAAGAGAATAGTGAGGAGGTGTGAAATATGCAGGGAACAACAAACATAAGGCAAAATCTTCTGGACCAATTCCTTGCACATAAGCAGGACTGGGCTTGACTATGCTGACAGCATTCTTCAAAATTTCCTCTGTTCCACTGCTGCCAGCCCTGCAGTGGCTGCAGTACAAAGCGCTTCTCTGCACCAGTTTCCCAGGCACAGCCACTACACCTGTATCTGATTTGAATGGGAGATACTCTTTTCCCTCTTGCCTGGAATTTTCTCACTTTAAAACACTTAACAAGTCTTCAACATTTAAAATCATAAATACAGGCTTCTCTGCACATTGTGGGAGAAATCCAGGCCCAAGAGTTTCATTTCATACATTCAATTAGGTCGCAAAGCAAAGTACTATGGATACAGAAAAAGAACAACCTTCCACAATTTGTTAAATTTTGTCCCATAAAACTGCTATAATTATTAATTTTTAAAATTAAAACCCATGCTCCTAATGTTTCTTTTTTTTTTTTGGTCAGAGTTTAAAAATGTAAAAGTACACAAAGTTGTTATCAATGTTCAGCCAACAGTTACAACACACTGACCTCTACCTTAACTCGACATGGCTCTAACTTCAAAGCTTGTTTCAAACTATTTAAATACCAACATAATTAAGCATAGCAGGCATGCTGCATACCTGAAGGGAGCCAGCAGGCTTTATGTGAAACCCAGTCTCTGCTGTTCCTCCCCCTTATTTCCCAAGCTAAGTTCACCTGCTCTCCAGAGCACGAATTTCCTGTTACACTTCTGACAGAGAGGAGTGGTGTTTCCCTGCTCTCTCATCCTTGGACTACTGTTCTTCATTTCCCTATCTCTTCCCCTTTTTACTAATTGCAATGGAGGTTCCATGCACACTTACTGTTTCAGGGCCTGCAGCCTTAGCCAGTGGCTCTGCAGGCAACTTTACCACTGCTGTTGTGTGGAACAAAAGGCTGGACTGAAATCGGAGTGTGGATCTCCTGCTGCGTGCCCAGCGGAGGTGAGCAGAAACCTCCCGCTACCACTGACTGAGCTGGGGGAGCTCAGGGGCATTCATGCCTTCCTGCAACTTTTCATGCCATTTTAGATGCTTTAACACTAGTGAGATTTCTTTAAGCAAGCAGCACACGAGGAACATGGAAATATTACCTACAGGTGGACATATCAATACGGAAGTCTTTGCAATTGTTCAAAAAGTTAATCAAGGACAGAGCTGCTGCAAAAGGCTCTGTCTCAGGACAGACAAGCGGTGTGAAAACGTGGACTGCTAAAGCCCTTCAACAGAGACTTTCAGCATCTTTTTCCCTGCCTTTGTTACTGCTCATACCTCCTGACTGACACTTAGGCAAAACACCACATCAAGAAAATTATCTGCCATCAACAACGATTACAAGGAAATGCCTTTGCTGAACCAATGTCAGAAAGGGTTTAACTGCTTAACTATCAAATACTTAGAATACTCTAAGGCAAAACTTTCAGGTTTCTCAATCATCACCCAAAGGCTGCCATTAGTAACATTTGGATCTCAAGGGCATGAGGTAGTATGCATTGCTGACATCTGCCAGCAAAATATCCAGGGGGTAAAATTGCAACAGCTCATTTAAGATGCAGGCTAAACCATCAAGAGCACCATCCCAGAGGAATGACCTTCACAAGTCTTTGCAAGAACGATTTATTTATTTATTATTTAAAAAAAACCCAACCAACTCCTGTGCTTTCTATCTCTTAAGGGCCCTGGGTGCAGCTATTATACTCAAGACTAGTACAGGTCACTGCACTTTGTGCACCACTTTCCTCCTGATCCTTACCACCACAGCCCAAACACTCAGTCTCTCCTGAAAACTATAGAGCATGAGGAGAGATACTGTTCACCGAGACCCTCCATTCTGTGTTGCTGGACTCCAAGGTACAGTGGTTTAATAAAATTATTCTTACAGATTACATCAAGTGTCAAATGCATCAAATTCTTGGCTCCATCAAAACCAAAACAACTTCCTTCAATCTAGAATACTTTCCAGGTTAAATTATTCAGAATTGTCTACCTAGAAGCTCTAGACCCAGTGCTTCACAGTAACAATCTGTTCTTTAAAATATTATTCTCAAACATGACTTTCTGTAAGTGGGAAATACTAGAGTACTTGAACTTACAGGAAAATCTGTGCTCATAATTTAATCAACCCTTGGCACAGGTATTATGTTGTTGCATTTTTCCACCACCAGTTATCCTTGCTGCCTCCAAAGTAATATATTTTTGTCCTGTCTGCAGGAGGTATAAAGTGTAACTTGAAGTTCAGATATCCTTAAGCTTATGCACCAGTTAAGAACCTTTATTTATGGACAATTCTGCATTCCCTTCCCAAAGTAACTCCGAGCAAGATCATTCTACGCTAGTTTGCAATGACCTGTTTTCTGACCTGGATACTTGCTCTGAAACATCAGAGGAGCCAAAGGATAGACAGGGAATCAACGATGGATGTAAAAGACCATTCCAGGAGAAATATCCCGGATCCGTTACCAATATAGATCCTCTGCACTAAAAACCTTCTGTTTCTGAACCCTTCCTAAACCTCCCCTGCGTACACAGTCCTACTGTACTTAACAACAGGTCAAATTAAAATGGTATGAGGGAGGGGACGAAAAGAAGAGTGATAAACATTAGGTATCTACTTAAGGAAAGACAGAAGTGTTCAAAGGAACAACCACAAACACAGTAACTTCTACAGACTCAACCTTGAGGCCAAGTACAGATTCTGGTACTTGATCTACAAATCACTGAGATGTCTTTTTTACTATAGGCAGTCTTCACACACTGAAGCCTACTACAGCAAACCCTTCCATAGCATCACTGTGAGACTCCGAGTGCTAGTTCATCTTGCAGCTGTAAGATGGATCTGCTTTGGATACTGGTAAGTTAAACTCTGATATGACAGGACAAGAGGAAATGATCTCAAGTTACGACAGAGAAAGATTAGGTTCGACATTAGGAAAAACTTCTTCACTGAAAGGGCCATCAAGCATTGGAACAGGCTGCCCAAGAGAAGGGGTTGAAACACCATCCCTGGACATGTTAAACAGTCATATGGACAGGGTATGAAGGACATGTTTTAGTGGTGGGGTTGGTAGAGTTAGGTTAGTGACCTGATGTGATGATCTGAGAGAGAGGTCTTTTCCAACCTAAACAATCCAATGATTCCATGATGAGGAAGTATAAGGCAGGAAGGGACCCCAAGACGTACATAATGGATTTAGACTGGATGTGAGGAAGAAGTTCTTCACCGTGAGAGTGGTTAGAGCTTGGAATGGGTTGCCCAGGGAGGTGGTTGAGGCCCCATCCTTGAAGGTGTTTAAAGGCCAGGCTGGATGAGGCTCTGGCCAGCCTGATCTAGGGTGGGGTGTCCCTGCATATGGCAGGGGAGTTGGAACCGGATGATCCTGTGGTCCCTTCTAACCCTGACTGGATGTGTGACTTGGTTTAGGTGATCCTGCTGTGGCAGGGGGATTGGACTAGATGATCTTTCGAGGTCCCGTCCAACCCCTAATGATTCTATGATTCTATGACCAAGTAGTCATACTATAGCTTCTCTGCAGTGTACTCCTGCGCACTGTCTTCACAGATTCACATAACATTAGGGATTGGAAGAGACCTCAAAAGATCATCTACTCCAATTCCCCCATCAGAGCAAGATCACCTAGATGAAGTCACACAGGAACATGTCCAGGCGGGTCTTAAATGTGTCCAGAGAAGGAGACTCCACAACCACCATGGGCAGCCCCTTCCAGTGCTCCATCACCCTCACTGTGAAGAAGTTCCTTCTCAGGTTGATGTGGAACCTTCTATGTTCCAGCTTACAACCATTGCCCCTCGTCCTATCACTACATGACACCGAGAACAGCCCAGCTCCATCCTCCCAACACCTACCCCTCGAATATTTGTAGACATTAATGAGGTCACCCCTCAGTCTCCTCTTCTCCAAGCAAGCACTAGGACCCCCAGGTCCCTTTCTCCTACACTGCTCTCCAACAGGTCAGTCCCCAACCTATACTGGTACCTGGGGTTGTCGACCTTAGATCATTTCAGAGACTAAAGTTTTTTTCCCCTCTCTCAGACATGTTCCTACCCCCTCAAGCACATTTTTTACTCTGGTAACAAATTTTCACTGTATCACTACACGGTTAATTTCCTTTTACCTTCTACAATCACACTGGGGTGCAGAGTGCTCAGCCTGGCCAAAAGCTCCAAGGGCATGAATAATGTAAGAGGACTCCACTGCAAGCATTAATGCCCCTGAAAGCCATCACCGCTTGTCTCACCAGTTCTCACTTGCTGTATCTTGCGTTTCCTTTGCCTGTAACAGAACCAGCGCTAAAGCAAACCCAAAGCTTTCACACCTAGCACCAACCCATCAGCAATGCTACAGAGGGTCAAGAGTCCAAGAGGCAGCCGGATGCAGGAGAGGCCCCTGATGCCTCTTGGCTACGTAAATTAGCTTCTCAGCCTGCAGGCATTTGCTTCTTATCTTCTTTAATTTTTGCCTTTAGCACTGAAACAGAACAGCCTTCATTTAAGAAAATAATCACTCCAACTCCCTTTGAGTTATACGTAAGTGAACCTATGTATTCTCCTATATAAGAAACAAAAGAAATAGTTTTAATACTTAAGAAAAGTATTTTTTGCTTTTGAGGATGGCTGAAATCCCACCAAGCCACTCACCTTGTACTTTTCTGAACTAGATATAAGATCATTAACAAGAAAGTACATCCAGACGTGCTTTTTAATTCAAGTAAAGTATTTGAAATAACATCTAGTTTTTGGACATATAGGACATTTCTGACTTGGGTGCTTAATCCTGACAGTTTTTAATCTTTTGTGTGGATAAAACATTACAGAATTTGTAGTCTGAGCACTGTAAAGATGGTTATAAACATCACTTCTTCCCATGATAAACTCAAATTATGCGGTTTGATCCACTAGCCATTGATTTTGCCACTCAAGACATCCACTTATTACTTGTCAGAAAAATATAAAACTTCTGACATCTGGACTCAGAACTGCTAGTAGCTAAATACCAGTGATGAAGAGCCACCTCACTCTGACACCAAGGAGAAGCCTTTAGTGCAAAGGCATAAAATAGTAACACACACTGCTTTAAATATTTACGCTTATAGGAAGTGAGATCACCCAATCCAACATGAATAATATAATTTACATGTCAGAATTTTAAATTAAATGGAATTTTAAAGTTTTCTATGACATAGTCAGTAAGTCTGTTAGGAGCAGAAAAGCACTCACATCAGTGTCCTCTAGAACATGCAATTCCTAAAAGAGGGAAGAGGAGTAAACAGGAAAAAACAAAAGTCACAGGTAACAGCTCAGTACCACAAATCATACGTATATAACCAAACAGCTTAAAATATGAAGCCATGGTATTTAGGCTTGCACTAGGCACCCACATGAGACTGCTTTCTTAACTGCAATGGAAAAAAAAGCCAATCCCAGAAAGATACCAGTATTAAACATACACTTCTCTTCCCTCTCACCTTTAAATAACAAGGGGCTAGTCTGTGGAAATATGTCAAAAACTGAAAGCTTCTTAGTCCTCTGTGCAGCAGCAGACAGTGAGATTGCCACATTTACTTCAGTTTGAAGGGTCATTTCTTGCTGCCTACAGGGAACCCAAGTGGTGTAACCTTTGCTTCCTATTTCAATGGAGCAATTAAACATAACACGTCCCTTCTCCACAATGCTAGAGAGAAGACTGTAAGGGAACTATAGGTTTCTTAATGCTACATCCACACAAAAAGCATCTGTGAGCAGATGGACAGAAGAACATACACCTGGTTTTGCATGGTGTATGCACACGTGTGAAGTGGACATGGATACCATATGATTATAAGAGAACATACAAAAGGGTAAAATGACCACAGCTAGTGTCCTAGTCCTTTCAACAGCAAATCTTATAAAGAGCCATGGCTTTCAAAAGCATCATTTTATTAACACTAAAAACAACAATTAAGCAAGACCCATTCCTTCTGCTGTCACTTCACAATCACACACTCCCCATCTGACTCCTTCCACTCTTGACCCTTGCAAGCTCAAATCTCAGTAGGGAATGAGAAAGCCAAGCTTCTTCACAAGTCCAATTCTCAAAGCAACGGACACTTTGAGAGGGGGGAAAGAAAATTGTGTGCTGTTGCTGTGGAAACAGAACACAAAAATACTCCTATTACATCAAGTACCTCATAGAGGATCAAGCACACCAGCAAACAGTTACTGACATTTCCCCTAGCATGCAGGAAGGGTTATAACAGGGAACACAGCCCAGATGTCTCTACCACCATGCAGACTTCAGGTCCCTGGGACAGCTATTCGAAACGAGTCTCTCGCTACACTTGGTGAGGCCCCGTATCTTTTTGTGAAAACAACTGCTGTCACTCAAAGATGCTGATCTAGGAAGAGGATCAATTGCACACCTTGCTTAAACTCTTGACAGACACGTTAACACAGACCCCAGGATATGGTTGGTAACTGCAAAGGTGTGTGGGCCTGCCTCAGAAATTTACAGGATGAATTCAAAAGCAATGTCGGTGAATGGTAAAGATGAAAATTAACCTAGATCCTAGCAGAGTCATTTTGTTCCTTGTTCCCTAAGATGTGAAAGGGAATAATCAGAATGTGATCATGTAATTAAAGAATATATGACAATTAGCACACAAAGCATGCCTGAATTAAGACCTCATGGACAAACTCCGTATCAGACTACTCTAATTTTTCAGTGATTTGACTTTAAAAATCATTCTTGTACATAAATCTACAGTTACGCTGCTCTCTCCATTCCCTTTGTGATCCCTTAACTGTGTAAGTTGCTTATAGAATCATAGAATCATGACGGATTGGAAGGGACCTCGAAAGATCATCTAGTCCAATCCCCCTGCCACAGCAGGATCTCCTAGACCAAGTCACACAGGAACACATCCAGGAGGGCCTTGAACATCTCCAGTGACGAGACTCCACAACCTCCCTGGGCAGCCTGTTCCAGTGCTCCGTCACCCTCACTGGGAAGAAGGTCCTTCTCAGGTTGATGTGGAACCTTCTATATTATACCCTAAACTACTTGAACAGAATGAGTAGATTCTAATACAAGAGTCTAATGTCTAATACATATCAGTCAGAATCACAGAACATCAGGGATTGGAAGGGACCTCGAACGATCATCCAGTCCAATTCCCCCGTCAGAGCAAGATCACCTAGTTCAAGTCGCACAGGAACATGTCCAGGAGAAGGAGACTCCACAACACCCCTGGGCACCCCCTTCCAGTGCTCAGTCATCCTCACTGGGAAGAGATTTCTTCTCATATTTGTGTGGAACCTCTTGTCTTCCAGCTTACACCCATTGCACTTTGTCCTATCATTAGATGACACTGAGAAAGAGCCCGGCTCCATCCTCCTGACACCCACCCTTCACATATTTATAAACATTAATGAGGTGACCCTTCAGTCTCCTTTTCTGTAAGCTAAGCAGACCCACTCCCTCAGCCTTTCCTCATAAGGGAGACACAACACTCTATCATCTTTGTGGCACTGTGCTGCACTCTCTCCAGCAGTTCTCTGTCATTCTTGAACTGAGGCGCCCAGAATTGGTTCCAAATTCCCTGGTTCCAAACTCAGAAGCTGCTGAGAAGAGCTGTGGTCACCCAGAAAACCCAAAGGCTAATAAATGATCAGAAGTTAATGGGGAAAAGTCAGTAAATTTCTTTTGTACCCCAGGTAAGCTGATGAAGCAGGAGAGAAGGACTCACGTTGTCTTTCTAGGACGGGTCACCCTCAAACTCAGCACAGCAAACCTGCTCGACAGCTTCAGGGTAACAAGGGGATTGAGAGAACAGTTGGTTAAAAACAGTATTAATGAGACTACTAGGTGCACAAAGGCAGTTCCAGGTTTTCATAAAGAAAGGAACTGTCAAGTATCAGCGTGAAAGCCTCACGTACTACGAAAGATCAGGTGAAACCAGCAACCAGCAGTTCTTTGGTAGTCTGACTCACTGATTTTGCTAGGACATTTTAATCACCAGAGATGGCAGGGTAGTCCAACAGGTTAGAACTCTGACTTTTCTACCCTTCCTTCCCCTCCCCACAGAATATGGCATATTAAAAGACACTACACAAGCTAGAAGAATATTTAGTTTACAAAGATGGTTGTGAAGCTTAATTCATAGAAATCATAGAATCATCAGGGATTGGAAGGGACCCCGAAAGATCAGCTAGTCCAATCCCCCTGCCAGAGCAGGCTCACCTCACTGGAGAAGTTATAGAATCAGAATCACTCAGGGTTGGAAGGTACCATCACCTAGCTCCAACTCTCCCAGCACAGGGACACCCCACCCTAGACCAGGCTGGCCAGAGCTCCATCCAGCCTGGCCTTAAACACCTCCAGGGATGGGGCCCAACCACCAAAATTCATGTTTGTAAAGCCCTTTGTTTTGTGCCTTTCATCTGCTGTGGGAACCTCACAGTATTATCAATAAGGTCTTTTCTACAGGAGAGAGGCTTTGCTAAAACAGCTATATTAGCAAGTGTGAGTACTTGAGACGTGGTTTACACTGGCAAAATAATGACCTTGCCAGAACAGCTAATACCAGGTCCCTGAAAAAAAAAACAGAAGCCCATTTTGGTGGTACCTAACTAAATCTAGCACAGAATATTGTATGTCAAATGGGGGTGAATTCTGCAGAATCCTAACAGAACACAGTTATGCTGGCAAAGCCTTGAAGGGCCAATAACTTTTGGAGACTGCAAATGAAGGATGTGTATTTACTACTTCAACAATGACAAGCCTCTGCATTCCTTTATTTATGCCAGCAAGAAGCAGCAGAGCCTTCTGTAAAGAGATTTCTTTAGCAGCAAATGTGTTTGAATATTTGGTCTTTTTTGTTTGTTTGTTTAGAAACAAGAAGCCAAAGGAATAAAGACAATTAAGAAGATAAAGCCTTAGTCAGACACACTCTGTCAAACAGACAAGAACAGAGCATTAGCAGCAGTAGAATGAACGCCTGTAAGCACACAAATCCACAGACTGCGGTACAAGAAACTAGTTCATGGGACAGTTGTTTTCAACTGAGCTATTATCATTTCTCTCCATTACAAACCCCAGATTTCTCACTCAAGCTTAAAACAGCATCAAATATCCCTCTGTTATCTGTCTCCTGGCCATCATGCCAGGTTCCCAAACAACTACTCGTATTTTTTCATAGTTATGTTTAACTTTACTCCGAGCTGCTCAGGGTGACAGCCTGCAAGCTGCCAGCAGCACTGCATTTACATTTTGCCTTTCAACACGTCCACATCTTGCTAGAAGCTTGTAGCAAATCTTACCACCTAAGGCCTTACTTACACAAGGAAAAGAAGCTCAACCGTTCCACATCACCGGGAGGTTTTTCTCCAGTACACACCCGTATTTATTTTAGAAGAGTGCCTCTCCATATTGTGCATAATAGCACACAATTTTCTAATGCTCACAGCACCAAAGCCATGCACTACAGAGTCACATTTCAAATTGGTGCTGGGTTACAAACTGGCTATCAATTTTCCCACAAACTGATTTGGATCAGACATGCCTCAAATCGGAGTGGAGCTCAAAATCTAAAGCAGGCACTGCTCCAATTAAAGGAAGCAAGCTACTTAACAATGCGGAAAAGCTGGTTTCCATATGAAAAACTGTTTCATTACCAAAGTTTAAGTAAGCTATTCAGTTGTTTCCCATTCAAAAGTCAAGGTAAATCTACTTTGAGGCAAGATTAAACATGAAACTCAATCTTGTCTGCTACTGAGACAAACTAGAAAAACACTAGCTAATATAAATTAATTAGTAATCTATTATTTACTGGTGTAGCACTGTAGAGAACACAACTCACATTCCAGGACTTCCTGATATGCTGTTTTGTTACACTTAGGAATTATTTATGTGGCATGTGAAAAGATAAGCATAATAAAATAAGTGATTTATAATTGCTATAGCTTCTCTCAGTCACTGTCAGTGTAGCAGGAATACATAAACAGCACTGGCCTAAAAACAAACTTGACATTTCTGGACTAGGCTTAAAGAGAACAAGGTCCAAATGAGAACCAAAAGACTTGCAATCTTTTTGTAGATGGGCCAAGCTCTAAAGCATTCCAAGAAGGCAAACGGTAGTATCAAAAAAAGTGAAGCCAGAGGGGCACAACTTCACAGTGACTTGCCAGTGCTGGGTTAACAGTTGGACTGGATGGTCTTAAAGGTCCTTTCCAACAAGAATAATTCTGTGATTCCACTTCCACAAAGCTACAGAACCAACAGCCTGGGCTTTCTTGCTTCCAGTTAAGAAGCACTTGGTAGTCATGAGAGCATTAAAAAAGCTGGATCATGTTTCCTTCTTCCGCCAGCATAAATTTTGCATGTAAGCAGCTGTTCCTAATCAATGAGAGTTAAATATTAACACTTCACAGATCATAAAAATTTATGTCACAGACTTCTTTCAAAAAGTATAAAGATATTTTTCCCCACTAGCCTTAGGGCGAAAAGAGCATTCAATTTGTGGTACCTACAGCACAGCAACAATGTTCCCCTTCATCCTCCACAACATCTTCCATTAGTATCACTAAAAGGTTTGCATGAAGATCAAAGATAGAATATGGCCATTAGAGAAACTACAGTGTTATCTGAAAAAGTGAATTCTTGCCTCTGGGATACTCCACAGGAAAATGTAAGGTTAGCTACCTTTCAAGGCTAGGCTGTCTTGTGCCTTGGTTTCTTCCCGTTTCACTCACTCCTTTGTTTCAGCTCCTTCCAGTCCTCTCTTAACCATCATCTCTGCTTTAGCCTCTGCTCACGCTTACTGACCCCTTCACTTCTTCTCAGGAAGTGAGCTCACAGGGAATCTGCAGGGTTCAGTGCATAATCTTTCTGTGTGCCCCAAGCCCTGCCTACACAAAACTGTTCCCTCGCTGAGCACATCCTGGCAGTGAATTTTGGCTAAAGCATTTGGAGCAAAAGTCTAGGAGCAAATATGTGGAGGCTGAGGCCATGCTTCCCACTGGAAGGTCATCTACTCTGAAACCTCCCTCCATCACTGACAGTAATATCCCACATTTATCATTCTCAAATTCAAGTACACTTCAAGGCCAACTCAGTTTCTATGAAGTAAAAATGGAAGAAAAAGCATATGTTCAGTCTGAGAGTCTTTTCCTCTTAGTTTTCTGGAATTTAGAACTGCTGTAAAGTTTCTACAGGAGTAGAAGCAACATTTTAAAGAGTAAAAACAACAGTTACTGAGCACTATCAGATGTTCTACACTGAAGCACAAAGCCACAACCATGGAAGAACTGTGGTTAAATGATGAGGACCTATCCTCTACTCAGAGACAAAAGTCTAAGACAGGTTAGAGATTTAGCTAGTAAAGAGCAATGATGAACTTCCTAGTCCTAACCAAACGGAAGGTCCACCATCAAAGCACGCTAGGGTTTGTGTAGTCAACTTTACGGGGATGACAGGAGGAAGGATAAATGCAGAGGGATAAAATATTTGATTTTTTTGATATGTTGGTTTTGTAGCTCTCCAATACCCTGTACAGATGAAAGTTAGAGTTAAATCTAACTGCATCTACAAGATATTTATTGCAAAGTAAAAACACAGTTTGGGAAAAAAATACACAGAATTGAGGATGCAAGACTTTTGCTCAAAGAGCTGTAGTACAACCAAAATCCAGGACTCAGGTTGGACTTGATGACCTATGAGGTCTCTTCCGACCTTGGTAATACTGTGATACTGTGACTCCTTGCAGATTAAACATTGCTTAAAAGGTCAGCCATAAATACATGGATCCTTCTGCAGTAAAAAAAGGCAAACAAAAGCAGCAGAACTCTGGGAAATCAGTCAGCCTGTCTAGGAATCTATTTGTGCACACAATTTTTTTTGAACATAAAACACAGGCTTCAAATGCAGCTGCACAGCGTAACAGCCTCTGCTTACGTACAAGGTGTCTGCGAGAAACCGTCAGTCCTAATTGAGGAAAACGTATCGTAGATGCAACGCTTGGAAAACGAATTGCTTTTTGGCCTCTTAGAAAGAGTACTGAAATTCCAATTTGTTCTGATTTTAGCATATGTTTCTATCTTAGCATAATGAGAACATACATTGATGCAGTTTCATCATTTCATTCACAAGGGAAAAGAGCAGCCACTTTTCGGCTAGAAGTGGGTCCGAAAAATGTTACCTTAAGACATGGAAGACACATTAATTGCAGGTGCTTCCTCCATCACAATGTTAACATCTTTAATGCTGTTTTTCCACAAACATTTTATTTATAAACAATTCTTCAAGAAGTTTTACTTGAAAGAGCTGGAATAGAAATGGTTGAAGAGCAAAGTTCACCACGTGTATTCACTTCTCCCCAGTCTCCAGAGCATGTGTCAGAGCCAGCATCTCGCACAGAAGCGCCTCTAAACAGGCAGACAAATCCACAAAATGAAAATCTGTGATGAGATCTTATAATAGCTGATCCTACATTAATTTTAGATTTGAAAAGGTGAAGGGAAAAAAACCCCAGTGCCAGATAAGTTTAATGTCATTATCTGAATGGCTCTATTGTTTCTTTCCTCATGTTAAAGTTTGCTTTGTTGTTGTTTTCATCTTTCCTTGTAAAATAGCCTCCTGCAGCTCTAAGCTAAATATCTTCCTGGAGCTTCTATGTGACAGCTGCAGTATCTTAGCCATCTGTTTAATTTATATTTGCTAATGCAGCTCCTGCTGTTATGAACTGACAGCTTTTTTCTCTCTTATTACCCCCACACGGGAAATCAGTGCACTTGCCAAAGTTTCTCTGTAGTCTCAAATGTCAAATCAAGTGTGGTGACAAAAGATGATGAATGAGGCTCTACGCACCTCCCTTTCGTTTTGTCAAAGTTATGAAAATCTGTGAGGGGGTTTTCTGTTATTTCTTTAAAGAATAACTATGTACAAACAAAAGGAGCATAGAAACAAAGAAAGATATAATAAAGGGAAATATATATATTCCCTTCCTCTCAACATGGCAATTTTGTGGGAAGGCTGAGACTGGAGTATCTCAAAGACACTCTCAGGAGCTAAATATCTCTTCCATATCCATTTGCTAAAGCAACAATTTAACCTCTTCCACCTACCGAGCTCAGGGTTTGACTGACTACCGACTTTCCCTCACTTGCAACCAACAAGCCTCCTGATTTTTTCTGGAGTGCTCTGGATCTCAGAAGCATTTTCAAGTCATCACTGGGAAGTGATGGAACCCCAAGGCCCACGTACTGAAATGCCAGCTGTTACTGCCATCCTGTGAAGGCTCCTAGAGGAAGGTGCAGGACCTACAGTCTGTGCCGTTAAAGTGACAGTGGATAAAACTGGCTCCCTAAACAGCAGTCAGCCTCATACAGGAAGCACAGACATTACTGCCCCTGTAACTCCCCTAGAGCGCGATAACAAAGATTGAAGAGTCTATCCCTGCTGCAAAGTGCCACCTGATTGGACACAAAACTTTGAAATTTGCCATAAATACCTCTGTTCTGCTTAAAACCGCATGTTCTGAATCACTGTGAGCTCTGCAATACCTGTGCCTCGTGATGCTGCACTGCTGTGTTACAACGAGGAGCTCCAGGGAGTAGCCCCAGCCCAGAAAAAGGCAGGCACACCAAACACAAAGCACCGCACATAAACCAAACCCAGAAGCACAAGCACTGTTCCTTTCTAAATCCCCCCCCTTCAAAACAACTTTATTAACTAGAAAGGCACACACAAACACGAAATGGGCACTCCCCAAAGGCTTGGAAGATGAGTGCATACTGGTAGCAGAGAGAGCACAACAGAGCAGCTGATAAGGAGCTAGCAAGGATGTGTGTTTGAGGGCACACTTGTGAGACAATAAGGCATAATTATTACCACTTATTACCACTGTTCCCATAAGGTGATGATGAGAAATTAAATCTATTGTTCTGACACTCTAGAGTTGGCTCCAGCTCCTAACATCAAAGCAACCCACAGAATGGTACTTGTGACAGCTCCCTGTCTTGTACACGATCATCCCACCAAGCCCTGGGGGATAAAGTCACTTGAAACAAAATTAACATCTCTCCTTTTGAAAGTATAGCAACTACTTGCCCAAAATAACTACTGGTGAACTCTGGAGAAGGTTACTGCTTCATATCCCCACTCCTTGAATAATTGTGCTACAAGTCAACCTTTGAAGAGCATACTGGATAATACAGAAAAGCTAAAAACAATAACCTAGAATACCCTTAGAGGTGATATACCCACAGCTATGCTACACACAAGGACATTACATCCTTTCCTACCCAGGAGATTTTGTCCAAGAGCCACACAAACCAACTCCTCATTGTCATTCTGTATCTCAGTCTTTCAATCTGTAAATACAGGTAAATGTTGCTGCACTTTCACTGGAGTACGATGATACAAGCCAGATATCCAGCACAGACTCTAATGCTTGTAACCCAGTGCCAATACAAAGGCAAAGAAAATCAGGCCTGAAAACCTGGAGTCACTACTCATCTTCAGTTGATTGCTTGTACTTTGTGGCATTTCATAAGTAATAATACAATTGAGAAAGCATAAAGTATTAAATTACAATCACGCAGGTACAGAATAGTGTCCCAAGTCACCAAAGAGTTGTTTCTTTGGAAAAATGATCCTTTATACCAATTCCTCCTTACCTCAAGAATTTTATGTGGAATCTCTGAAAGAGCTGTGTTGTATCAGATGCAGACTTAATGCAAACACCATGAACCTGGGGAGAAAGAACAAGTTTTGTATAAATGTGTATCTGACAGTGTAAGGTAGAAATATTTTCCAAACTGCAAACATTCTCCAGCCAGGGTGACTGATTCACTTCAGTACTCGGACTACTGCAGTTTTTAGCTTGGGAAATGAGAATAAAGTGTTGCTGATTTTAGTGATCCCTTCAGCCAGGAACAGGATCACTGAATTGACCAGGTATTACTCCAAACTGCAAATCACATAAAAAGACTCACAAAGAACTACATGTTACGCATACCAGTCTTATTTTTTTCAGGTAGATTTTTTTGATTTATTTCTTTTCCACCCTGTTCCTAGGTTAGTAAGAATTATCAAGTGTTACTTTGACTAGCCTCTGGTCACAAGTTCCTGATGAGGCAGAGCCATGTGCCACTGCACGGCCTGTTACGCATTATTGTACCTGTTAAGCAGAAAAGCTAAATCAAGGACTACGTAGACCAAAGGATTCCAGCTGAAAGGAGAAAACCAGTACACAACAAGGTGCTCTCCTAAATGAGCAAACATGTCTTGCACAGGACAGCACAAAACCTGTCATAAGAGATGTTGCAACACCAGGTGCAGGGAAAAACTGTCAATGCAAGAGAGCAACAGATTTTACAACTAAGAAACTGTAGTCTTTGTAAACTACCACAGCTCATGGGCAGAACAATACTTTTCTACTCCTCAAGGGCAAACACAAATAAATATTAGAATTAAAGAACCATAGAACCACTTAGATTGGAAAGGACCTTTACTATAATGAAGTCCAACGATGAATCCAGCACGACCAAGTCACCACTAAACCACAGTCCTCAGCATGACATCTACACATAGAATCATAGAATCATTACGGATTGGAAGGGTGCTTTAAATATCTTCACAGACGCTGTCTACGCTGCTTCCTTTAGCAGCCGGTTCCAATGCACGACAACCCTTTCAGCAAAGAATTTTTTCCAACCTAAACCTCCCCTGGCACAACTTAGGGCCACTTCCTCTTGTCCTAATGCTTGTTCCTTGGGAGAAGATTTGGACTTCACCTTCTCCAGAGTCTTCTTTCAGGTAGCTGTAGGGAGTGAGAAGGTCTCCCCTGAGCCTCCTTTATTCCAGGATAAACAACCCTGGTTTCCTCAGCTGCTCCTCATAAGACTTGTGCTCTAGAGCAGTCCCCAATTTCGTTACCATTCTTCAGACATGCAAAGGATCGCTTCCTGTGGGAGGTTACATTAAGATAAGCAGTTTTCATGTTCACCTTCTTTTGGACACCTTTTCACAATGTCACAACATAATACGTTGGGGCAAATCACCTGACAGTTACTACTTGACGAAAAGGTGCTTTTTTTTTTTTTTGCATGTCTTCTACAGAGGCTAAAAAATGCCTCAAACTGAGTATGTTTGTTTTAAGAAGAAAGCCATTATTTGAGAGTAGATGGATTTAGCAGGACAATCCGGTACAGGAGTATCTGTAGCCTCAATCTCTTCCATAAATGTTCTGAACATTGAGCATCCCAGGGGAAAACATCTGAACTAAACACTTCATTGTCAGCTTGGTCCAACAGCACTTGATTCAGCCTTGAACAAGCATTAACAAACTAAATTAGCTTTCCATTGTTTAGCACAGTGGGGGATGGGAAGAGCCAGATAATGAACACTCCGAGCACACAAACCCTGCTGCACAGGGGCAAATGCACGGTGCCTTTCTATGGGGCTCTGCAGTACTCTAGGTTCCGGGGTGAGTTAGAGCAAAGGAAATGCCGTAAGAAACCCCATCTGAACAAATCTCCCAAAGCAGGAGGGATCACAGTACATATCATACAGTACTCTTTCACTGGTCATCTCTCCTAGAACTGCTGCCCTCGTCAGCTGCACAGCTTTTTGGTCTGGCAGAACCAGAGCTTCAGCCCTGTAAGTTGTGGACCACAGCTGGCTCCTGAATAGTCCTCTAAAGCCAGCTTCCCAGTTTTCTGTGTTCCAGGAGCACAGAACAGAGACATCAGCAGCGGCTCTGAACAAAGTCGGCGCAGGCTCAGCAGGTGAACTGGCTTGGTCTGAGCTATGTACTGCTTCCAAGTCTGGGCCTGGGATTTTAGATAACAGAATCTTAAAGGTTGGAAGGGACTTGAAAGATCATCTAAGTCCAACCGCCCCGCCCTTGCTGGCGCAGGGTAAGCCTACAGCATTTGGTGTGCACAGACTGTCTCAAGATATGCTGTCCCACGTGGAGCTCAAACCCACAACCCCGGGATTCAGAGTCCCCTACTTTACCAACTGAGCCAGCCCCACTTGGAAATAAAGCATGAGCTATAAAAATTAAACAGAAGAAAGGCTAATTTCAGCGCCTACACAGTAATTCAGAGGTCAAAAATTTAATCTCTCATGCTTACAAAGGCTATTTGCAACATGTCCATGTAGTGTTTGAAATCCTGCCTTCCTGCAGTTCTCCCCATGTGTTTTACTCTTCACTTCTAAACATCCTCGGGTATTCCCAAGAGCCACTTCTAGAAAGCATATAAACATGATAGTCTCCAGGAAATCAGACTTGACTTTCTAGGCTGTCCAACACACGCCAGTGATACACCTAGTTACGCACGACTATCCATACATCCAAACCACTACAGACCTTCACACTTACCACCCTGAACCTTAACTCTGAGTTCCTACAGATAGCTAGCCTTCTCCAAACAGGCTAATATATGTTTACTTTAAGCACAGAGGCAACCACTTTCAATAAAGCCAAAGACTTTAAGAGGGTTTGGTGGGTTTTTTTACCTTCCAGAAAACAAAATTTTGTTGTTCATCTGCACTTCAGGTGCTTATGTTGAAAATTAAAAGGCAAGTACAGCTGTTCACAGCTGGTAAGGCCTCAAGCAACTGCATCTATTTATATCCATGATCCAGAGTAAGAAACCCAGACACTTTAAACAAATGAAGCAATTGTGAGATAAAACGTGGAAATGGGAAGATGGAACTAGAAGCTACCTCCTTCACCGTATAAATTCCCTCCCCATAAATCAAAGAGAAAAGCACATTTGCGTGAGGGTAATAAAAGATCCATAATGTCTCTGAACACCATTGGCCAAATCAGCGAATCTTTAAAACAACTTCCAAATTAGTACATGATGGCAGCTCCTGATGAGATCTTGTTGGTTCTCATCTGAAAGCTTGGGCCAGCACCTCTACCAAGCCAGTTAAAGTCTTCTGACTGAGGCCACTAACATACTGTTCTGTAGACAGGCAGCTCCTGCTGCTTCTTGTTGCTCAGGAGCAGAGGCACTGCAGAATGACGTGTGTGAGCATGGGTTTAGTGCTTGTGATTAACCTCACGCAACACCTGATTGATGGGGCTGCAAAGCATAGAAGGAAACACAAGCTTACGGTTTCACAAAACACGGAAGAGGCCATCATTCCTATGGGGCTAAGCACAGAGAGAGCAAATATGAGAGAAGACAGAGAGGGGCAGAACAGAAGTGTGCTTCCACCTATGACCACGACAGCTTGGCCCAGAGTTGATGTTACTCTTGCGGATGATGCTCAGCCCAACTAAGTCTGTAAACTCCTGTGTACCAGGACATCACAGCTCACATGTACACAGTTATTACACTACACTGAGATACTATTATAGGAGAACAAATGACAGTGCATGTCCTGTACATGCATCTGAAAGGTAACACTGCTCTATGCTCAATGGATTATCCAAAAGCATATTACAAGGGGAGGTGAACAGCTTCAGCGTACAGTTGCACAAGGAGCACAAATCACGGTTAGCAGCTACCCATTTTAAAAGGTACACCCTCATTTTTGCTATCCACAGCATACTGATTCAAATAACTACTACACTAAAAAAAAAAAATTACCAGTTGGCCAGTTATATGAGCTACTTGAGTGCAAGCTACAGCTGCCCGACTCTAAGAACTGAAGCAAGACAGACGTATCACAACTGTGGCTGATGAGTGCAATGCTGACCCTTCCAGAACAAGCATAGTCTGAGATCACTTTTCACAAAACAGTGTCTTTACTGTACGGGCTAGAGGGGAAGGCACTGAATAGAGAAGCTGCCTAGAGAATGTCCTAGGCTACACCATGTTTCGGTGTGTGTTCTGTGTGTCTAGTCCAAAATCTCAAGATTCACTATGGCTGTTTCCATCTAGACTTTTAAATTGTAAAATAGCAACAAACTTTTGAGTGTGTTCTGGATTTGGTGAAATCACGTTTGCTTACGGTACTCCTGCATCGAACTCTCTTCCAGCATACAAGGAGTTAACTTGTCTCTGCTGCCAGTATGTCTACTTTTACCTCCTGCACACACTAGCCAGTTACAGGGCAGGAGGTAGGATGTTGGTGGGGTGTGGAAGTGAAGGGGAGAGGTGGCTGCCGCAGGGGAACAGGGTAATCAGGTGGAGTGGGCCACACAGATTTTGGGGTCCCTAACTAGGGACAGGGTATTCCTTTTCCCCTCTTCTGGTACCCCCTCCCTGTTTGTGCATCTTGGGAGTCTNCGAGGACACTTCCATCTGCATGGTTGAGGACATTATAATTTATGGGCTAACCTGGTGCTAAACCATGACAGAGTGTGTTCTAGAAGTCAAAATCCTCAACAGGAGTGAAATAAAGGTAGTATTTTCCAAAGGTCTCCTTGGTCTATCCTGTTTCTTCTACAGTGTCCCTCTGCTGTGAAAAATGTTAATTATTTAAAACAGAAGCAAATACCACTTCCAGATATCCCTTCCCCTGCTTCTCTCCTATCTCTTTGCTCTGTTGATGGAATAAAAATCCAGTATCAGAGCCAGGGAAGAGCAATGCAGAGCCAACAGAAGATAACCATAGTGGGTGGAGAGGGATGTATCACCACAGAGCGCTTCAGCTATGGAACAAGACTAAAGGACAGGATTTCACAGAGACAAATCTGACATAGCCGGCGGCTGGCTCCAAGGCATGCACTACACAAATCCATCCAATCGTAAGGGGAATCGCTCATGTTGCACCCAAATTTGACTCCATCCCACACTAGTTTGCTATTCTCAGTTTTTACAGTAATCTGACATCAATCAACTAATCAGAAATCCAGCGTCAGAGGGCATGGCATTTACACTGAAGAGATTAATCCCACTTCTTAGCACGTCTCCTGTGACTTATTTTGCTTCAGATTTCCATTTTGATTTTTTGTTTCAAATGTGGGTTATGGCAAGACAAAAGCAACTTGAATTGATATGCATGATGTAAAATGAAAACAGCATTTTAGAAGTATCAGCTGTGAGAATCCAAAGCTCTGCATCTACAGACAACACAAGCACCAATTAGATGATATAGTCTCGGATACTGACCAAGGTAATGTTAGGTGTAAAGTACGTCAAATGCAACAGAGCGACTTGGGAAGGCACAACAGNCGGTTTCACTTCAGCCCATAGCAGAATGCAGCCTGTCTGTCCTTCTGTGGCTCTCTGATCCTCTTCTGCTTCACCCCCCCNCCAACAGAAGATAACCATAGTGGGTGGAGAGGGATGTATCACCATAGAGCGCTTCAGCTACGGAACAAGACTAAAGGACAGGATTTCACAGAGACAAATCTGACATAGCCGGCGGCTGGCTCCAAGGCATGCACTACACAAATCCATCCAATCGTAAGGGGAATCGCTCATGTTGCACCCAAATTTGACTCCATCCCACACTAGTTTGCTATTCTCAGTTTTTACAGTAATCTGACATCAATCAACTAATCAGAAATCCAGCGTCAGAGGGCATGGCATTTACACTGAAGAGATTAATCCCACTTCTTAGCACGTCTCCTGTGACTTATTTTGCTTCAGATTTCCATTTTGATTTTTTGTTTCAAATGTGGGTTATGGCAAGACAAAAGCAACTTGAATTGATATGCATGATGTAAAATGAAAACAGCATTTTAGAAGTATCAGCTCTGAGAATCCAAAGCTCTGCATCTACAGACAACACAAGCACCAATTAGATGATATAGTCTCGGATACTGACCAAGGTAATGTTAGGTGTAAAGTACGTCAAATGCAACAGAGCGACTTGGGAAGGCACAACAGGCAAAAGCAACTGCACAGTACCTGAACCTGTCACTTTTTTCCCAGTCAAACCCTCACAAGTATTTAGCAATTATTCAAATCTACCCGTGCCTGATGAGCAGTAATACTGCACATCTTTTAACCAGCAGCCACATGGTTTATGGAGCCGCCGCTCTGCCAGGTGAGGGGAAATGATCTCCTGTTGTGCTGACCTAGCACAGAAACACATTTTGTCTCAGCTGGAAATTGTTCTTACACAACCAGCGCTCTCAATACACTAGAAAAAAGCTTAGATATCTAACATAATAGATTTTCATATTCTAACTGCGGATACGGCTATCAAAATCCCTACTGCTTCTCATTCCTCACACATTTAATATGTTGATTTAATTATATGTCTGTAATTCAGTTTACATTTTACGAAGGCAAAAGGTAAGAGAGATTCCAGTAAATGACACTTGAGATAAGAGAATGAGCAAATGGAGAGCACATTGCTCATTCTTTGCATAGACCAGCCTATGATACAGGGCTTCAAAATTCACTTGACCAGAGCCAGGCAGGAAGCCTTGTCAAAAGCTAAACTAAAATTAATTTTCCAAACTTTTAAGGTTATAAAGGTAACTTGCAAAGCACAAATCACTGAAGAGCTGTCTTTATAAAGCTGTGCACAGCTTCAGTCTGCTGCTCTGCTCAGGGCATTTTCCCAGCTGCAGGCAAAAAAGCTTTGCCCATCTGCACTGACTGGGGCACCGGGCAACAGGGACAGGAGTGGAACTGAACCAAACGAGGTCAGCTCCGCTCTGCACTGCCTGGGAAAGCTCTGAACTGAAGCCCAGGCACTCATCACTGTTGAAAAGGGGAAGGAAATCAGAGGAAGGTTTAGAGCTGAATCTTCCACCAGCTGCCTGTGTGTAAACAGTAGCCAGTAGGCTTCAGGGCAAGATAAGAAAACTGCAAGCTCTGGCTATGTTCAGATGAGAAAGGGGAAGGAAAAAATGACTCAGAGTACTCCGACTCCAAAATGAGCAGGACATCACAAATTTTTTCCAGTAGTAAATTTAACCAAAGAAATGAATGAAGCAGAGAAGCTACCAGATGTGTTCTAATAACATAATTATTGCTGTGAAGGCTGTCCAGTTCCCACTAGGAATAAAATACAGTAAAAACATAAAATGTAACAAAGACAATAAAACCCCGTTCAGATAAAGGTTGATCTTGGTGGGGGGAAAGAGAAAGAGGTAATTTGAAGGCAAAGTGAATCTAAATATATCAGAATATATCACAGGATGAAACCTGACAGAAACACCCAGAAAAAGATTTTGACAACCTCTAACATTATTAGCATAACAATCGTCATAAACAGAGTGGGAGACAAGGACTGGGGGTTTCATCTCAGGCAAACTTATATGGAGGTAGAAGTATATTTTTTTTCAGAATGAAGTTAATATTTAAAAGAAATAAAAACTCCAGCAGGTTGACAGAACAAATGGAAACACACATGCTGACGTTTCAGCTCACTTGAAACCACGGTGCTGCAGCAGAAGCTCACCCTTCCCTCTACCCCTTACAAATGGTAACGTTAAACTAAGTGCCTATTAGGGAGCTAATCCCAAAGTACAGGATCACTCTGCGTCCCAAAGGACTTCTTCCATTTTTGCCTCGCTGGATCTCTTTCTCTCAGCTCCATCTGACAGGGGTGATGCATTTATGGCAAAAAAAAGCTGCTTCAGTGGTGTATGTTTTGAAAAATCTACAAATAAGGAAATCCAAAGTCCTGCATATTCCCTCGCATGACTAAAAGACACTGGTAACTGCACGCATACCTCTAGGGTATCCCCAGCTTTGAGGACAACTGTACTACGAGAATAAACTAATTAAGAAATGTGATGCTATATTCATAACTATCTCATAGACACTTTTTTTTTTTTAGTGTATTGACATACACACATGGCTTTTTGATGAAGGAATTAAAAACTCCCTTTTAACACACCAGTGGCTGAACAGCTAACACATTAGCACTTTGGAAATGGTTTGCAGGACAGGAAAAGCAACCGCACAGCAGGAAAACTCCAGCAGAGATGCAACAATCCAACAACAGACAGGACATAAAGCATCAAGTGTAAAGTGAACTCTTGAGGAGCAAAGAGAAACGCAAAAGCTGTGTCTGGTAATGCAAAAAGATGTATTTGTTTATAAAGTTTAGGAACATATAGAAAGTGTGGAAGTGTTTACCAGTGCAATGCTCTGAAAAGACATATTGGAAGAGAGAGTTCACAATCACTTATGAAGCACCAATCTTCAAAAGCACCCAGAAAAAATTTCCACACATTTCAATGAAACAAATTGAAATGCCACCCGCTAAAGTATTTATTCCTATGCTGGTACAGAGGGTTTTTGCAAAAAGCTCACAAAAATTATTTCCCTCTTTCAACATGTATATATTGGCAAAAATGCCTGAAAACGGAATTATGAAGTCATAAAATTTACTAATCATTGCTTCAGAAGCACACCTATTGGACAATGCCTGGTATTCACTTCTCCCAAACTCTTAAGTGATCATCAGTCAGAAGTGTCTCTGCACTAAAAAGGACAAGCTTAAGTCTTCCAGTGTAAGCTGAAAATTCTCCTGATGCCTTCTAAAACTGTAGTTATCATACATGAAATGTAGTGAGTCACAACGAAGAAATATTTTCTGTGTAATTTTACAGTGCTGTTCTTTTTATTTTTCTCTAGTTCATGCACTTCAGCAGTGTCCCCAACATAACACTTCAATCACGGGCCCATTAAGACCTATGGTTCCACATATTTGTTGTTAAAAGGCACTTTATTCAGGAAGTTGGTTTGACACTGTGCTAACACCACACATGGGCAAACAGTGCATGTAGGGACTGTCAGAATCCCACTAAACACAGACTCTCCTGCTAACTTCCACAATGCAGGCAGGAAACAAGACAAGTCAGACTGCAGCAAAGAAATTCCACTTCTTGTGTGACATGGCACTAAGATGAAAGCTACAAGAAGCACGTACAAGCAGAACAGGGTATGCCACTGTAGTCATTCACGCTTTCCTTACCTTTCCCCTTTACACTGCAGAGGTCACATCATCTCTTGAAACGCAGTCATAAGCAAAAGCAAGTCTTGTACATGAATCTTTCTTTCCCTGGGTGCTCTGGGGAAGTGGGAGTATGCACACAAGTGAGCATTCATGCCTCAGCCAGCTTGAGGACAAGGCTCTGCACCAAAGTCCTTAAGACCTTCTCACAGCTGCTGATTTCATCCACAGACTGAAAGAGCATCTCAGCAGGACACTGCCAGCCTCCTTTTCAGCTCTCTCTCACTGACTGCCAGTCTCTGGCAAGTGAAATGTCAAGAACCAGGCAGGGGCGGTGTTTGGAGAAGGAGGGATAAGAGATTCTCACCATCCATCACCCTCCAAACCTATTCAGCCGACAACTTGAATGCAACTGGCATTTCATTCTCCATGGTAACAAGAGATGGAAGGAGGTTGGGAAAAGAGAGAAAGGATAGACCCAGGAAAATCTGATGCTGAAGATACGGGGAAAGTTGTAAACTTTGCAACTTCTCTTTGCTGTGCAAGCTGCATGTACAAGAGGGAAAAGTCCTTTCCTTGCCTGCACAACCCCTGAGACAAGCCGTCCCACGGCCATGATTAGATGTCCATTCTGTGAGCAGTGTATTGATGTGGGGGGAGGAAATCTCTTATTCTGCATCAGTCCTCCCCAGAGAAAAGACAAAAGCCTTCTCGACGCCGGGAATTAGGGAAAGCTGCAGATTACTGCCCATGGAACCATCCGTGGCACACACAAAGCAGAACTGCCTGAAAGGGCAAAGATGCAGTCGCTCCCTGCACGACACTTCAGGTGCACAGATCAAGCCGCTGATGCTCGCTCAGTCTGTGTGCAAGCGCTGACCACAAACTGCAATGAAGAACTCGCATCGCTCCACGCTGCCTGCTTTGTAACTTAAATGGAAGCAAATGTTTGTTACTTCTGTTATGCTCAATCGCTTTGATGCACCGAGAAACAGGGTATTTCTTCTTCTCCGAGGCACACCGAAATGAAGCGTGGAAACAGCTACTTAAATTTGGGCAGCACCTTCGTGGGGCTCACTGGAACTCCGGGTAAGTCCATTCTTATTAACATTTTTGGCCTGACCATCTTCCAAACTTTCTTTCCTGCTCTTTTACATTCATAACTTGAGCTGTCACATCCAGAACGTGCACAACAGGAAAATTACATTTGGATTCATGCGCACTTGTGTTCCAAGCTGGCCCCATGCAGCTACTGAAAGAGTCTCCGGCTAAAGCACTTATGCAAGATAACCAAACAAAGGACTGAAAAGCTCTGCAAATCCTGGCTGCTGCTGCCATCTTATTTCTTTCTCAATTCTTTATACAGATTCTTTCCTGAAGGACATATTTAAATCCCCCTCCCCCATCCAAACCCACCAACCTCTCAGTCCTGGGTTTGTTCTCACTTTTGTATTGTATATGGGACATGCTGTTGCAAGGTACTTTCTTGCAGATTTATCTATACAGCGAGAGCTTTGTGAAAGGTAACCTGAAGAGCTATTTTGAATTCTCCCTGTAATCCTTCTGCATCAAGAAATGTGTTTTAAATAAAACAGGTTTTTTGCAAACTCTTAGTTTTTCTTAATTGCTCCCACATTTGAGCCTTAAGACATTTGTCTTTCAGTTTCTTACCTCTTTATTTACCATTCGTGTCACTACAACCCATAAGGCACAGTAATACACACCCCTGTCCACAGAACTCCAGCCTTTATCTGCTACCACCATTTCAACACCACGTGAACACATTTTTGCTTTCAAAAAAATATTTCCTCCTCTGAAAAATTTGTTTAATTTTCTTTCCTGTCTCCCAAGACTCTGAATCTTGAATAAATCAAAAGGGAACCTTGAAGGGAACAATCTCTATATCATTTCACTTCTGCAGCCACTTTCTACTTTTCTCCAGCTCTTTCAGAGACAGCCTTTTCTTTAGGTAAAGGGGGGCATACACACCTTTTGAAAAGTACTTCAGGTGCACAGTTTAGAAGTATATTTTTTCTTTCCCCTCGCAATTTAACAAGAAAACGAGACTGTTCTACGTTCTCCCAGACAAAGTCAACTAAACTGGGAATGACACATCAGTTGGAAGATGCCTCCTACAGATCTAAATAAGCAAATAAATGCTATTAGATGCATCCACACAATCAGATCAACTCAGTTCTTAACAGAATTTCATAATTCCAAGGAGATATTTTCATCCCTTTAGAAATATAGTCTACCTACAGCTATTAAAAATATTTAACATTAAAAGCTATTTATGTTCCTTTCACAGAATAATCTCACGGGAGTTTGTCATTTTGCTTTGTTACAAGAGCACAAAAAGGAAAGAAGGTATTTTTGCCACTTGTCACAAAGCAGGATGATCTTCTCGGCACTTGCTGTTTACCAAGTTTCACCTTGATCCTCTTGATGGTTTGAAAGCATTGTTGTTTATCTGTAGCTCAGGGAAAGGATTTTCTTTCTCTGTGAAGCTGTTTCTAACATACTTCAAAGACTTCCCATCTACTAACATCATCCACTTGTCTCCCAGCGATTCAAAAGCTACACTCACAGAAACTGAGAGCTATCCCAAATCCATTCCAGCAGCACGCTTTAGGCAACGGGGAAGACTGACAATATTCAAAAATGCACCAAAAAGCATTCCAAGAGCAGAGAGCCATACAGACCACACTGTCCTACTGTGTGCTTTCCTAGAGCCACTAGAAAGTGAATGGGTCTCACCAAGATACGCGTTTTGGAAACAGATCCACTACGAATTAGCTCAAAGTGGCATCTCAAAGGGCACCCTACTGAGGTACAGAAGTGAGGAGAGACGCATGTTCACACAGAACCAAAGTCTTATCCAGCTTCCCAAAACAGAAGAATAACCAGTGCAACCAACTTGCAAAGGACTGCCCGCCGTGTGTGCCTGTCACGCAATAATAAAAGCTAGAATACAGTAACAGCTTCAGGCTGGCTAAGAATGAAGCTGACACTGGTTCTGATCGAGTTTGGTGGTCTCTACGTAGCAGTCACATTACAGAAGCTATCATCTGAACAGGCAGCAGTTCTGCAGAGATGGGAACCAGTGGTGCATCTCACTAGTGGGATGGCATTGGCAATGACACATCACAACATTCTGTACTGCATCTGCTCAGGGAACAAAGAGATTTGCTGCTGCTGCAGCTGTAAAATGAAAACGAAACTCATTTTTTTCAAGTAGATGCCTGCTCTGAAAACCTTGTCATGCCTACCAAGAAAATTAACATGTGAAGCGACATTATGCTGCATCAGTGCTATGATTTAGCAGTAGAACACTTTGCTACAGCTATTCCCTAAAGTACCACATTAAACCAGGGAAACGAACGATCCTGTTCTACAGTAAGAAATAAGATAAATACATTAAAACTCAGCAAATGCGCCAAGATTTGAGGTAAGTATCCATCAAGTAACACTGCTGAGACTGAGTCAGCATTTACAGTGCCCAAGAGACGTGTCTTGAAAGGTGTCTTAATACAACAGAGAGACACATACCCCCAGCCAAGACTCACTCATGTCACATGTGGAAAAGGTGGAGACCAGATGTTCTCCTGTTTCTGCTCACAACCTCGATGGAAGCTCAGTCAGATGCTCCGTATCCACAGGCAGAAACAAAGATTGATATTATGCCATAAATTATCAGCAGTCACTGTTCACTAAGATGCTTTTCCGGTCCTCAGTGCCCTCTTATTTCATTTAAACCAGAAGCCTTCAGCCTCAGAATAATGACACTGGAGAAGGAAAAAGGGTATTGATCAAGCTGACGGGGTAAAAGACTAAAGTGCAGCAATCTCCACTCAGGCCAACATCTACTCCATTGAATAAAAAAAAAAGAAGCAGTATCTCAGGCTTCTATACCTCCGTAACTACAATTCAGACTTTTATTTTATTGAAGAGTGTTTACTTCTGAGATTAAATTCCACACTGACTTACCACCATCTGAGGAATAAACAGCTGTTTTTATTTCAGGTCAGAAACTACTAACCATTACAAAAATAATGTATGCAGTTGTTAGGTTAACAGCTTCTCAGATCCTCTCAGTGTCAGAAGTTCATATGCTGCGAGAAAGGAACATTTCTTCTTTGGTTTGACACTCCCAATTTTATTCCAACCAAACAAAAGAAAATTTTTATTAAACATGGCAAAATTAGTAGTTATGAGTATCGTGGAATAAAATCCAGAGTTTACCTGTCCAAAATGAAGGGAGAAAGAACAAGCGAAAAAGATGGATAAAGATTCCGAGGACAAAACTAATACAAACGCTATATATTAATTTTTCGAAGCATACATGAAAATGGTTCCTGGGAATAAAAAACACCCAAAACCACACCATTTTTAAAAAGTACACAAAAATTTTGAGAAGACCAGATGTCAAAAAATATCTAAGACAGCATTTTGGAAAGCCAGAGCATCTTGAATTAAATTGACAGCCACGGCTGCAATCTCTCAGAGCTATTCTCAACGCAAGTCATTCCCAAGTAGGAATGAACATACGGACAGAACACACACACAGGGCGGACCCAGTGACACAACACGTGTGTCTCAGGCAAAGTACACACCGTACTGCTGAAGTACCAGTCATGTTGCAGTGCAGACACACCACCATGACAGGGGTGCGTACAATTTAACCAAAACATACTTTTCTGATAAGCAAAATGATGCTAACGCCATAGCTCCTGAACTTCACGCATGTCACTACATTAATCAAGGAGTTGGATAAAATTCTTTTGAAGGAATCTCCATTATCTATTCAGACCATCTCCAGTTCCTACAGAACTGGAAGTTTAACATCCTTCAGATTAAAACTTTTTATTTCCTTTGTTTTTAATTAGAGTGGGTTTAAAACGTTTCATAAAATATTAACTCATATTGGAAACCTTGAATTATCTTTTCACTACTTTAGAAACAGAAAGAATAAAAGCAAAATTCTTTGCATCGTAGGACTTTCATAAAGGACAGAGGGCAAGTGACGACCACAGCCCTACACAATTTGTTTGGCTAACACCATCTAAACACACACAAAGTCACTTCAGTCTGTTCTCCGAGAACTTGAAACTAAACACTAATGACACACTGAGAGGTGAAAGCTGTCAGCCAGTCAAGGAAGAGCTTTTACAATAGCATTAGAGGCTTATTTATTTCTTGATTAGTAAGACTAGTAGTCCTTTGAGTGCCCAGCTGCCTAAGCTGGACAACAGGGATGGGGAGCAAAACAAAGGGCATTGAAAGACTCATCAAGCACAGGAACAGACTAGCCAGGGAGGGGTGTGAATTACCCTCTCTGGACATTTTCAAAAGTTGTGTAGATATGGAAGTTAAGGACGTAGTTTAGCAGCGGGCTTGGCAGATTAATGCTTGCACTTAACGATCATAAAGGATCCACCCTAAACAATTCTGTCAAGCACTCACAATGCAAGAGAAGATGGTCAGTGTTGTGCTACACCACTTCAGACACACACAGGTCTATGGGGCTGGATGGGATCCACTCAAGGGTACTGAGGGAGCTGGTGGAAGTACTCACCAAACCACCTTCCACCATTTGCCAGCAGTCCTGGCTAATCGAGGAGGTCTCAGCCAACTGCAGGTTAGGGAATATGTCTACCTACAAGAAGGAACGAAGAGTAGGATCCAGGCCTGTCAGTCCCACTTGGTGCAAGGGAAGGTTATGCAGCCATCAACACAGCATGTACAGATCAACCAGGTGGTGCCACCCAGTCAGCATGGGTATATGAAAGGCACATCCTGCTGGACTAACTCCATGTCCTTCAACGACAAGGTGACCATCTTAAAGGATGAGAGAAAAGCTATGGGGTTTGCCTACCCCATAGGCAGTGCAGCTTTTTGACATTTCCCACAGCACTTCCCTGGAGAAACTGGCTCCTCATGGCTTGGATGAGCAAACTGCTTGCAGAATATAAAACCTGGCTGGATGGCTGGGCACAGAGAGTGGTGGTGAACAGAGTCAAAACCAGTATGGTGGCCAGTCACAACAGGTGTCCCTTAGGGCTCAGTATTGGGGCCTGTTCTTCATAATATATTTTTTCAGTGATCTGGATGAGAAGATCAAGGGCCCTCTTGAAACAGTAAGTGTTTACAGAGTATTGATCTGCTTTAGGGTAGGGAGGCTCTACAGAGTAATCTAGACAGGTGTTAGAGGTAAACTTGGTAGAGTAGGGTTATTGGTTGGACTTGATCTCAAACGTGTTTTTCCAACCTGAATGAATCTATGACTCTATGGATCAATGGGCCAAGAAAATGATACGAGGTTCAACAAGGTCAAGTGCTGGATCCTGTTCTTGGGTCACAACCACCTCAACTAATACTACAGGCTTCTGGAAAAGTAGCTGGAAAGCTTCTCAGAGAAAAAAAGGTCCTGGGCTGTTGGTTGACAGCCACCTGAACATGAGCCAGCAGTGTGCCCAGGTGGCCAAGAAGGTGAATCCTGGCTTGTACCAGAAACAGTGTGGCCAGCAGGAGTATGGAAGCAACCATAACTGGCGAGGGGGCACAACTTGAGTACTGTACTCAGTGTTTTGGTCCCCCCACTGCAAGAACACACAGAGGTGCTGAAATGTGTCCAGAGAGCAGCGACAAAGCAAGCGAAACGGCTCAAGTCTTATGAGGAGTGGCTGGGGGGAACTGGGGTTATTTAGCCTGGAGAAAAGAAGGCTAAGGTAAAACGTACAACTAACTGAAAGGAGATTGGAGTAAGGTGGGGGTCAGTTCCTCTCCCAAGGAACAAGTGATAACACAAGAAGAAATGGCCTCAAGTTCCCCTGAGTTTAGGTTTGATATTAGGAACCAGTTCTTCACTGAAAGGGCTGCCAAGCTCTGGGAGAGACCGCCCAGGGCAGTGGTGGGGTAATCATCCCTGGAGGTATTTAAAAGATGTTGGACTTGATAATCTTAAAGGTGGAGACCTTCAACCAAAACAATTCACTGGTTCCATATATGTTTTGAACTCTGACACACTGTGTCTGCAGTTTCACATGAAAACATTTCCATGCAAATAGATGTTGCTCTACATGGAAAATGTTTGCAAAGGCACAATTATTGTTTTCATCGAGTATAAATCAGACAACTGCCTGTAATTAGAACCTGAAGCAAAAGGCACACAAGAAATGCCACCTTCTTTGCAGATGTTTTTCTGAGATTTAAGGGAAAGTTCTACTTCAAGAAATGAATAAAACAGCATCCAAATCTACAGGTCTACAGCTTTAATGAGCAAATTTACATGTGAATAGTTGTGTGGGTTTCTTTCATTCCAAATTTCCTCCTGGATTTTACCTATCTCATATAAGATTAAAACAGCTATGAAGATTCTGCAACCCAAATTAAGCACACCATGATAACTCTGAAACTACAGCTATATTTTAATACGTAGCAGGAGCAGTCAGTGCAAATGAATCAGTGCTAA
The DNA here is from genome assembly GCA_013400115.1 of Rhinopomastus cyanomelas. Taxonomy (NCBI): domain Eukaryota; kingdom Metazoa; phylum Chordata; class Aves; order Bucerotiformes; family Rhinopomastidae; genus Rhinopomastus; species Rhinopomastus cyanomelas. The sequence goes on from VXBP01004488.1 coordinate 86,950, forward strand.
CTGCTACCATTAATGGTACAAAAAAGAAAAGCACTACCCCTCCCTCAAAGGAGAATCAGAAAAGGGTACAAATTTTAAGAAGTAAGTTTTACAGATTTATATTAAACTTGTACCTCATTTCTGATAGAGGGATCTCTAAAGGTCTACTCATGTGTACATTTCATAATACTCTGAAATACAAGTGATGTCCAACATATGATATCCGTATGTATGATGTCCAGCACAGGACACTATTTAAAGCACAGCACTAAGTTTTGCCTTAAAGATTCATCAGTGTAAATAATGCAAAAACAATGGGTTTGGACAGTTTTTTGAGGGGAGTGTGGAGTAGTCCTTATCTTCCCACTAAGCCAGCATCTCAATAGCTTAATTATCTATGAATGAACCTGTCTCTTAAGAAAGACATTGATTTAATTTAGTTCAGTATCATCCTGCAAGTAAGAGGACAGTATTTAGAACAGATGGTACAATTCACTTCAGCATTTCTGCTACAACTAACTGCTCCCATGATTGCTAAACCACTTTCTAGTTTTATACTCATTGGAGCCAGGCTCTTCTCAATGTGACTTAGTGATAGGACAAGGGGCAAAGGGTGCAAGCTGGAACACAGGAGGTTCCACATAAATAGGAGAAGAAAATCCTTCACAGCGAGGGTGACAGAGCACTGGAACAGGCTGCCCAGGAGTGTTGTGGAGTCTCCTTCTCTGGAGCCATTTAAAACCCACCTGGCAGGCGGGTGGATTGGACTAGATGATCTTTTGAGGTCCCTTCTGATCCCTAATGATTCTATGACATGTTCCTGTGCGACTTGGTCTAGGTGATCCCGCTGCGGCAAGGGGACTGGACTAAGACGATCTTTCAAGGTCCCTTCCAACCCCTAATGTTCTGTGATTCTGTGTGACTGCAGCTGGTACAAAACAGAGAAATTTCTCTTTCAAGCAGGGTGAAGGGAAAATTAGAATCAAAACACTTTTCAGCATCCCAGCTGACCAAAATGTTGCAGATAAATATAAAAAAGAACATAAAAATAATTCGTTTCTGCACCTGCACCCCCACTGTACCAAAATAATGGCAGAACGAGCAAGTAACTTTCTAGGCTTCAGCCACAGACAAGTAAGTAACTTCTGCAAGTTTCAAGGCAGCAGGAGTTCCCAGCTGCCCACTTCTCTTCCCCAGAGTGACAAGATGTTACAAACTTGGTTGACACTGCGATGCCATACTTTGGCTGGAAGGCATATAAGAGATCTGACTTTAACAATGCGTTAAATTGGAGCGCAGCGCTTGTGTCTCACTACCAGCCTGCTTGATTTCCCCAGGGCTGGAGACGCGTTTGCCGCCCGGAGATGGGCTGCACAGACCTACTTACTCTTCCTAAGCAGAACTACTGGGGTGCAAGGTCCCAAATCTGACTGTAGATCTCAGGCTCTGTGATAGTGTTGGGGAGGGAAAGTAAGTGCTGAATGTTATCGAATACTTCAGAGAAAACAGCTGCCTCCAAAAGAAAATATTTATGTAATTTGCAAGCATCTCCAACACGATCTCCTCCCACGTGTCTGTGCTGATACAAGAAAGGTGGGCACACTTAATTCGGGCAACTACTTCAAGTGACCAGTCCACAGCCAGAAGCATCAACACCTAGTACAAAAGGACCCCTTAAGGAAGCTTGTCTCTCCAAAAACACGCCTTAAAACAACCCTCTCTGCTGAAGCATGGACTCTGATCAAACACCTGCATTCTGTCTTTAGTGATGAGCATGGGTAATATGATGTATAATGAAAGAAGCTAAAGCCTTGCTTCCCAGAAAATCAGACAGCTGATTTCAGCACAGGAAAAAAAAAAGAGGAGGTTGGAGCTCTCACTAATGGCTTTCTAAGTGTCTGATTTCTAATGCTAAAAGCTTCCTGCACTTAGGTTATGAATTTGGAAGGGAGAAATTATGATACAAATATACATTACATACAACTGTCTCATCAACACGTGAACGTCTACCTCTTCTGTGCAGCTAATTTGTACATCGCTGTTTTCTGAGTATAAAAATTTCATCGTATTTGGAGAAGAAAGAAAGGAGACACATTGCTGAAACCATCTCATATTTTCTAGGCTGACCTGGTGTTCACTGCTCCTCTGTACAAACAAAATGCTAAAACCTGTCCTGCTGCCTTTTCTCTCTGACCTCCAAGTGCAAACTCCTAAATATTCTGTGATTACCTGTAAAAATCTACTGTATTCCCGCCCCCTCAAACAATTCCCCTGTAAAACAGTTACTCTTGAAAATACAGTGTTGTCACCTTCCTTCTGCAGGTTTCTGCCGTTGCTGTCACTATGGAAACAATCAGAACTATCAAATATGTCAGGCAAGCATAATTTATAAAATACAGAAGTGCCAAAGGTAAAGACTCCCCATAACAATCAATCAGGACAAAATTAGCCTGTTAGCATGGAAACACTGGCTTTAAGAGATTTTTCAAACTCATGTGAATTCCCAGGGCAATGCCTGCAGCAAGCTATGGCCAGGGAGAGAGCTGCCGGTGGAATCTCACGCACAAAGTCACAGCCAAAGGCTGCAAATAACCACCAGGACAAAGTGTTGTAATCATCCCCTTTCCATCCATTTCAAATACAAAAATCAGATAGTGAAGTCAGTGTATCCCCAAAACAACACACCAATGTAACAAATGTTACCAGACATAAAGGCACTTGTTGCTTTGAGGTTTAGAAATAAATCAAGGAAGGCCCCTGTAACTTGTGCTGCCTGTATTTTGACAGCACATACAAGCATTGTCCCCTCTGTTCATCACCTTCGCTCAAATCTGCATCAGAAGAAAGTCAAAGGCAATTATCCTTAGCTTACCAACCAACCAAAGATTTAAAACAATTCCTGCAGAAACATCAGAGCTTGGTTGTGCCGTGGCTTCAGCAATGCAAAAGCAGAGTGCTTAGCATCACTGAAAGGCGGGCTTCATCCAAGCCCTCTGTGCAGAAGCAGTAGCTTCCCCACTCCCAAAGCTCAGCACATACTTCATTTTAACACGTTGACTCAATGGGAGCCTCCAGGGAACAAACACAGTTTTTTCAGACAACTCCCTCTCCACCACACACACATTCTGTGCTTCTTTAGAAGCTCATTGCAGGGAATGCATTACCTTTCATCATGCCACTATTCTTTTTCTCTCCCTGCTGCATTACTGTGGCGTACCTACTGCTGCCTTCGAGTTGGTGTTCTTCCTCACCTGTACTGCCTTAGAAAGTAAGCCACTGTTCTGCCTCAAATTCCAGCTACTGAAGTTACAGCACAGGCAGCAAAAGGAAGACAGACCTCTTCTTCTGCTAAGATAGAGCATTTCAGCTTAAGGAAAAAAGAGCAAGAACGCAGCTCAAGACACAAACTCGAGCCACAGAGCACTAGAAGAGAGGAACCAGCAGGGAAATGTGAAGAGCTTTTAAAGCCTCACGGAGATGAAAAGTATAAATGTACACTTTTCTTAATAATTGCACAGTAAGCAGTAAGTTCCACCAGTTCACTAACTTTTTGCCACAGGAACAGCCACATCAGCAGCAGTTCAGGTAAGATGGAGACACTCCTTTCATCACTTGAAACATAGGATTTTGGTTCATTATTTCCAAAATATGAGATTACATGCTTATTTGATGCTCTCCATCAGACTGCAGGGGTCAGCTGAGAGAAACCTAGACAGGTATGGCAAGGAGAACATGAATGAAGACTCTGAAATCCAGCACTACGAACTGGGCAAGGAAGAGCAAAATAAGTTACAAATTACAGAACCAAGAGGAAAGGTAGAAGAGGGTAAATTGAATTTGTTTGTCTTCTGTGGGAGCAGCCTTTTCATGAAAAGCATCTTCCAGAGACAAAGTGAATTTTGATGCACCATTTCCCTGGTAGTTAATGAAGACATGAGTTCATAGCACCAGGAAACTTCACGATAGCACAAAAACAGCACAAAAGACAACTCAGAGCTGGAGTTTATCTTGATTAAATACTGGACAAATTTAAATAAGCCATTCCACCCCCTTGAACGGTTTGAAGAAAATATATTAATGAAAATAACAGTCTTTAGAAGTTGACTCACACCTTGTACTATGTGAGTTTATACCCTCTTCTACATGGTTTGGTATTTTTTTCCTCTTCTCCAGTCATGCATGCCCAGTCCTACTGACTCCTATTTACACATCAGAATTAGTAACAAGCAAGGCCATGAACTCCATGGAAAAATCTGGGCATCATACAAAGTACCTGTTAGCAGCTGAGGTTTACTTTATTGCCCTGCTCAGCTCTTCTGAATAACTGTTTGTTCTTGCATCAAGAAATGCACACCAAAAAAAGTTTAAAATTTTCTGTGCTAAAGTATTTACTACTTCAGATTTGTCAAGTCTTCAAAGAAGTTCCAAGCTGTTACACCTGGAATCAAATCTATATGGTACTGTGCTACTTTTCATTTGTGTATATACATCTCTATCCCCTTCTTTCTCTTGCGTCCTTTTCTGTCCTTAGGAGGGATTATTAACACTGCACTTTGAAGCCCAGTTAACAAGGCTGTCTACAGAGTTCTTTCAGTATTACCTACTGCACATTTCAAAAGACTATACTGTAATGCTGAGACCACAATTAGGCTTCTCTAAGCAGTGTTAAACTAATAGCAAGGTGACTTCTGGTAAAGACTGACTCTGAACAACCACCAAAGTCAGTGCCATGACACCAAGCTGAGAAAAATCTAAGTGATCAACATGATGAACATTTGCACTGACCATATGACTCCTGACTTATGCCACTGAGATCCATCACTAGCAAAACTCCTTGACTCACACAGAGGGGAGCTTTTGTTCCTCAGGCATCTGAAAACGAAGCTGAAGGAACAGCAAACTCAGGTTAACGTATTCTGGAAATGAATGATTTGAAGTACTGGAGATTACTACTAGTTGACTTTCTACATTTAAACACCTAATTCCACCTTTCTCAGTGCACTCATGCAAACAAGTCTTCAGAAATCAACACGATCAAATTCTCTCATCCTCCACACTCCTTCAGAAAAGCAAATGCAAGTTAGAACTGTTTTAAGTGAAAACACTTTTTTTGTGATGGTGGTTGCATGAAAAATTACAATTGCTTTTATCAGACACTGAAATGAATACTTTGTCTCAATAGAGAAAAAGGATCAGAAAGGGTCATTATGTTCTAATAAATATTATCCCCTATTTCAAACCCATAACTTGAATATAAATAACAATGATCCTGCCAGCAGGACGGATCTTAGAAAAAAACCCAAATACTGAACTTCTCCAGTGTAGGAAGGAAGACCTGAGTAACAGGAGAAAAGGTTAATTTTAGCAGCTATCTCAGCAGAAATGGTGCTACAAAGCAGTCCCTGAATCCTGATGCATCATGTCCACAAGCAGAATCACTGTATTTTTAGGTGACTCCAAGTATAACCATATTTAATTGTCGCACACAATATTTCCACATTAAATCAAACATATTTGAAATCACTCAGGGTGGCCAAGAGGCATCAGTGGCTGAAGAATATCCAAGCACATCTGGATTTTTGTAAGAATCACAGAATGTTAGAGGTTGGAAGGGACCTCGAAAGATCATCTGAGTCCAACCTCCCCTGCTGGAGTACTGTCTCAGGATGACCTACATGAGGCTCAAAGCCATGACCCCAGGAATTCAGAGTCCCATGCTCTACCAACTGCGCCAACCAGACCCAGAGAACTGAAAAGCTTCACGAGCAGCTATCACCATGGCCAAGCAGTACTAATGTGGATAAGGAGGACTTCCATTATTTGTGATTCCAGTGAAGAAGGCATCACAGTTTTACGGGTCTTCTTTACAAAACGCCACACAAAGGAAGCAAACACTGAAGACAGTAATAGCTTCTAATGGAAAAATGCACCTGGAGTCTGAAACACACATACATCATTAGGGACAGTCAGCATGGCTCCACCTTTTATGAGGGCATAACTAGGTGGATAGATGATGGCAGAGCGGTGGATGTGGTCTGTCTTGACTTCAGGAAGGCATTTGACACAGTCTCACATAGCATCCTCGCAGCCAAACTGAGGCAGTGTGGACTGGATGACCGGGCAGTGGATCGCCAACTGGCTGCAGGATAGAAGTCAGAGAGCAGTGGTCAATGGGACAGAGTCTAGTTGGAGGCCTGTATCTAGTGGGGTCCCCCAAGGGTTGGTACTGGGCCCAGCAATATTCAATCTATTCATCAATGACTTGGATGAGGGTTTAGGGTGCACTGTCAGCAAGTTTGCTGATGCCACAAAGCTGGGTGGTGTCGCCGACACCCCTGCAGACTGTGCTGCCATTCAGCGAGACCTGGAGAGGCTGGAGAGCTGGGCAGGGAGAAATTTAATTAAGTATAATAAAGGCAAGTGCAGAGTCTTGCATCTGGGCAACAACAACCCCAGGTACCAGTACAGGCTGGGGACTGACCTGTTACAGAGCAGCGTAGCAGAAAGGGACCTGGGGGTCCTAGTGCACAGCAGGATGACCACAAGCCAGCAATGAGCTCTTGTGGCCAGGAGGGCCAACGGCATCCTGGGGTGGATCAGAAGGGGGNGTTCCCACATGACTCGGTCTAGGAGATCCTGCTGTGTCAGGGGGATTGGACTAGATGATCTTTCCAGATCTCTTATGATTCCATGATTCTATTATTCTTGGCCACAAGGGCACATTGCTGGCTCATGATCATCCTGTCGTCCCTGAATCTTTCCAGTCTTCCTAGTTCATGGGAAATTTCATCTCTACCAGACAATTCTAGGAGAACTGAACTGCAAATTCCATTAAGCTGAACAGCAAGACAGCAACTCTCAGATACCGTGAGTCACCAACAGCTCAGAACAATCCTGCCAGCCTGAGAGACACTAAATTCAATGTAATATCCACCCTTGTATACTGCAGTCCACAAAGCCCAGCACATCTGAAAGGATTCACAAGGATGGAGATGTCAGTCTGCTTGAAAAATTTCCCTTACCAGGAAGGGCCTGCTTCAGGTCCTTGCTGATAATACAGCCCTAGGTGCCCACAGCAGTTCAGCAGGGAGTACTTCACGTGCAACTACAGTGCTTCTATCATAGAAGCCCAAGACTTTGCCCTGCATCCAAACTTCTGGCATGAGTGAGGATCTGAGAAGGGTGCCTAGAAGTTCTTTCTGCAGTCCATTTATGTACTCCAGTCAACACATCTCCAAAACTTTAGCTCTCTGGCTATGGAAAAGAACAAAAGACTGTAGAAGGTTAATGTAAAGTTTCCAGGTATCACTCTCAAGATTCCCTGTGTATTAAAGGTATGTTCCATCATGAATCAGAGCACAGATCAGGGATAAGCAACCAGTTTCTTCCAGTAATTAAAACTACACTGCTAAATCAAACAATATGCCAAGTGAAGAAATACTTTGTGTTTCTGGTCTCATCAGACTGGTTAATTAACAAATCTGATTTATCCATTGCACTCTGCTTTCATTCTCAGCAAGAAGTTACTGCACACATACAGCTTAGGCAAAGACATCGAGTAATTTACTTAAAAGGATGAAAAAAATAACAAGAATAATGAAGCAACTTGATTCAGATCCCTGAAAGTTTGTATTTTATAAGGTATCACATTTGGAAATAAAATTAAGGGAGTTTTGGGTTTTTTAGGGATTTAGGTTTTTTGTTTGTTTCTTTATAAGGAATTCATGCCTTCTAGAGGACAACCACTAAAAACTCAAGTATCTTCAAGTAACAGCCTTAACAGTTTTCAACATATAAGCTTTGTTTGCTTTTAGGCCCTTATCTACGACAGCAAGCCTCAAAGAAGAAATCCAAAATCCAGCTCAGTTGTGGCACTGAGTCTCACATGATTTAGCTACTAATGGTAAAAGGACCAAAGATGCTTAGCCCTCAAGAGGGCCGTGGTAATTGCTGAATTAAACCTTATTGGAGATTATTATTCTCTACAACCCCCCCAGGTACAGTGAATTATTCTTTATGATTATTTAATAAAATTACATCATCATAAGTGTCTGTGTATCACAACTGCAACTTCTTCCAGGCCAGATCCTTACACCTACCTGCCACCTCTTGCTTGTGCCTCATGCTTGCAAATCCTTCTGCATATGGTATTCCTTGGGCTGCTACTTATCACTATCAGTTTCTAACAGAAGAAATTTGCCAAACACAACTGGAAGCTTCAATTCACACTGTTGTGTCGAACGTCAGTCAGGGCCATGCTTCTGACACACACAACAAGTTCTTGAGCTGCAGGCAATGAATTACTTATTTAGGTGTCCTTCTAACTAAGCGATAAGCGTTCTTACTCAGAAAGGCTGTTCTCATAGACTTGTCTCACAAACGAAATCAGAGAACAAGGTCTTGCTCTGCCAGGTATATTTATCTATACACAAAGGCAGAGAAGAATCTCACTGTACCCTTCAGATACACTATGAAGTTTAGCAGGCCCTAAAGTCCAACAAATAGAACCCAAAATGAATCAAAAAAGGAAATAACACTTTTGGTACACCAACTCCATTAAATACTCCTATAGGGTCAGAAACATGACTGCGGTGTAATAGTGGCACTTTAACACAGACCTCTGTCAGCAACAGACTATTCCGAGACAAGATGAAGAGGTTCCTGATTGTATCAACAGCTAAGTCTATTGTGGAAACACACTGATTTTTAAAACAAGTGGACTCTAAAAAAAACCTCAAACCAGACTGCAATTGCAGAGTGGGAGCTCTTCCAAGCTCTTTCCTTTTAACCATATACACATCATTCCTAAGAAGTGTTCAACAGCTTCTTACCTGACAAGGCAGTACTTAAATAATTATTTGTAAGTAATTAATAAATATTTTATTAAAGTTATATCATAATATTTCTCTTAACATGATAGTGATACCTCTATTAAAATGTTGCTACAGGAAAAATTAAGCAAACAATAACAATAATTGACAAAATTTAAATCTACGTACCTTGGCAAGTTCAAGTTTTATCAAACGTGAAAGTACAGCTTTCTAATGGAGCATAAAATAGTTGCTTTTAATCTTGAACATTACAAAATTTTTTGTTTCATGAAGTCAAAATGTTTACCTTACATACTTCATTGTACATACATAACTTTTTTAGGCTACTAATTGGAAGTTTCTATAATCTTTCACCCAAGATCCTCTTTGCTTTCTAAAATATTAAGCTAATAACTCTAATGCAGAGTGGTACAAAATAAGATGATGTTTAAATACAAAACATGCATAAGGACAACTACCTGCAGAAAGCCACTACACACATGAACAACTGACAGAGTAAAGTTTTACAGATGCTCCCACAGAATGATCTTCAAACCTCACCCATGATATCCTCATTTCTGGTGGTTAATGTGGTTCCATGGAAAACAGCCCTTACACTATCACATTTTCTTACTTATGGAACTAACACACTCCTACGAACAAGGTTTTGTTTGGGTGCAGGTAAAACATAAACATTATTTCTCAACCATAAAGCCCTTCGGATGATTTTTAAAGCTCCTTTCAGTGCTAATCCTCAATTGTTTTATTCTGTTCGCTGCCAACTGGAAACGACTTGTCAAATGACACCCTCCCTGCCCCAACCCCACACCTTTGCACATCTGGCACACTTACCATCTCACCAACTGAAAGGAAAGGTTTTGAGATATTCCCTTTAAGGACTCATCATAGACCATTACAATTGTATTTATCCACCATTCCAAGAAGTAGGCTTCTTGATTTGTGAAATTTGAAAATTACCAGAAATTGTGCTTTCATGAAGAACAAGAACAGTTGTGTTGTCCTCAGAGGACCCCTCCCCACAGGAACCTGTCCTGGAGGAGGTGTCACTGTCCCAGGACCTGCCCCAGAAGGGCGTGGCAAGGGCAGCCCATAAAAAGCGGAGCGAGATCTTTGTTCGCTCTCTTTTGCTGGGGGCTCTCAGCTCAGCACCTCCCCACCCCGCCCTGTTCCCAGGGTGGTGGGGATGGGGAAGGCGGCTCGGCCGCGGCTTCCAGCAGCTCCCTCCCCCGTTTTCCCCTTCAGAAACGAGAGGGAGGGTGCTTGCCAGGTCCACTCTGCTCCTGTAAATGGCAGGGTGGAGGAGGATGAGCCTCGAGGTGCCAGCCCTGGCCCAGCACTGGCCACGGCTTTCGGCGACTCCCAGAGGACCGCGACCTTGCTGCCGCAGAGAGAAGATGCAGCGGCTCTGCACGGCTGCCCCCCAGCCTGGACCTGATGCCACGCAATCCTGGCCATGGACTGAAGAAGCAAGAGTTTGGTGCACATTTGCCATCACCCTTCACCAATGGAGCAGCCCTTCAGCATCATGGTGAGCTGGGGTACTCCTCTACCTCCTGAAGCTGAAATGGGAGAGAGAGAGGAGGAGAGGAGAGGGTCCTGGAAAACCCTCTCGGCCACCTGTAGAGTGTGGGGGGGTGCAGCCCTGCTGACACAGCCATGAGGTAGGTCTCCATCTTGGATCCCGCACATGGCCGGGGCTATGCGGCTGCTCACCACCATTTTGGAGAGACTGATCAGCAGGAAGAGAGGCTGTTTGTCATTTCTGCGGCTGAGACAGTCTGGGGGGTGCTTAAGTATTGGGGGAGAATTCCTTCGTGCTTAGCTGAAGAAAGCAGAAGGACTTGAGAATCCTTAAACCTTGGGCATGAAAGACAGAGTCTGGGTTCTTTGTTGAAATGAGTGTCTCCTGCACCAAGGGATGCAGTTCAGACGCTGAGGAATCAGGCCATCCCAAGAGCGTTGAGCTGGAGAAGCTACGCTGAAGAATTGAAGAATTCACCGGTCTGCAAGCAGTTTGGGTCTCGCTGCATTGCAGATGGGAGTGATGTGTAAATAATAGAGAGGGTGGTGGCACTCGTCTCTGCTTGACTGACATGCTCTTTTTCTCCAGATCTCTAACGTGAAAGAAGACCCAAGGCCCAAACTATAGTGACCTCCCACTGTATTTTTCTCAGAATGTGTGATGGCATTTGTGACACAGTTTGTAGTTTGTGTGCACTGACTTGCATAACCTTTTTTTCCTTTCTGTATAGTTACAGAGTTAACAAACCTTTTTTCCAGTTTCCCTAAGCCATCCATTGTCTGGCAAATTTATCTGAGATGTCACCGAGACCTCACTGCTGTGTTTTCTTTTCCTTTATCTTAAATTGTGGTCTTGAACCCACCACAATTTGTTAAAAGCCTGTTTTCTTTCAGTTAATGCTCAGGTATCTTTACTACTTTTGGAAAACAGCTGACTCCATAGACATTAAGATCTGATGAAAAATTCAAACAACTACGTACGAAATGGTTAGTTAGGCACTCCTCTTAGCCATCACTTCCCATGCTGATCATAGGGTAAGAATCATATTTTTATTATTTTCAGGGTCTCCAAAACATCTCTAACTCTAAATCCAGACGTGCTCAAGATGTGAAACACATCTTCTTTTCAGATGCCTGTGGTCTGCAGCGCTGCAGAATGCCACACAATTTACACTAAACCAGAATTTGAAGGTGCTTTTATGGCTGACACTCATGGTTTTATGAACTGGTGGATTAGGTTTTCTCCATTGCAAACCTAGATAGGGCTTAAGGTGACAGGTTTGCCAGAGTCTAAATTTATCAGTTCCTTTCAATGTAAACGTGCATCAAAGAGGATGGAAGTACTCACTTGTCTGCAGCACCTTTGTTCAGAAGCCAGCACACACTGAGCAAAAGCCAGCACTGCCCAGCCTCTAGTTGGAATGGGAGAAAAGCGGAAAGCGGGCCTGAGTTAGAGATAACACAGGAAAGAAAGATCAAAGAGTACTTTTATTTTACGCCTGTATGAAGACGTTTGCACTCAGACTGAGCAAACAACCACTTTGTTTTAAACACCCATTATTCAACAGGACAGGGCACACACTATTGGGCCTACGTAAAAACAAGCCAAGCAAAAGCAAAGACTATTTCTTCATCACTGAAACTGCTCCCCAGATACAAAAAAAGGCAGAAGGGGAAGGACATGCTAAGAACAATCCTGGCTTGTTCTCAAAGCTGACAGCCCACCAGTCAGAGAGCTGTGATTTCCAGGACAGTAAGCATCATGGCATTCAGAATGTGGCTTTATATTTCAGATGAACTTTTTTCTTCAGAATGAACCCTCAGATGAAGTGCTCTATACTGGAGCTCGGACAGCAGCTTAAATCCTCATACAGATTGCGTGTGGAGGTCACGTACAGAAATGCAATTGTAGCATCAAAAGTCTATGTTCTCTTTGCACTGTTCAAACAGTAAGGTTTAGGGTTTTTTTGCTTTACAAAGGAAAACCCCAGAACTTTTGCCCCAAAGGAAACTCCAACCCCTCAAATCTGTACACTTTCCAAATTCTTTAAATAATCTCCTCAATTTAATACCAGGGCTCTCTTCCAAATAGCAGGAGTCAGCCAGCAAATGCCAAGCATAGCCACATCCTTCCTCTCACAAGCAAGCAATTCAGGCAGTGCCTCCATGCGACTCTTCATAGAATCGAAGGATCATTAGGGATCAGAAGGGACCTCGAAAGATCATCTAGTCCAATCCCCCTGACACAGCAGGACCATCTAGACCAAGTTACACAGGAACATATTCAGGTGCGTTTTAAATGTTTCCAGCGAAGAGGACTCCACAACCGCCCTGGGCAGCCTGTTCCAAAGCTCCATCACCCTCACTGGGAAGAAGTGAGGGAACCTCCTATGTTCCAGTGTACACCCATTGCCCCTCGTCCTATCACCAGAAGACACTGAGAAGAGCCTGGCTCCATCCTCCTGACACCCAGCCCTCACATATTTATAGACATTAATGAGGTCACCTCTCAGTCTCCTCCAAGCTTAAGAGACCCAGCTCCCCCAGCCTTTCCTCATAAGGGAGGTGTTCTACCTCTTTCATCATCTTCATTGCTCTACACTGGGCACCCTCCAGCAGCTCTGTGTCTTTCTTGAACTGAGGAGCCTAGAACTGGACTCTTCATCTCCTCTGACATCTGTGTCAGAACCTGTGAACCTGAACACAACTGGACTCTGTAGCTGATATTAGTTTGCTCCCATTTGCAGCTGCAGCTCTTAGGCAGAAAGCAGCAAGACAATGTTCTTGAAAGTCATTCCCAAAGTTTATTCACCTTTCTTCTCCCCTTATATCTTTGTACATTGTTTGCTCAAATGTTTCTTTCTGAAACATTTTCTTCAAGATAGGCAGCATCTAAGACTGGTATGCGATAATGTAGATTTAAATTGGCAGGAAGCATTAGGGAGGCAAAATTAGGAGTTAAGAGAGGCTGCCAACTTGCCTTAATACCTCAAAAGCAAACACAAATTAAATTAGTAAAAGAGATTTAGCAAATTATTTAATCTATTTTCATCAGAAAGCTGACTTTGATGTTAGATTATGTCTAGAATCTTTCTACTAGCCATACACATTATATATTTGTTTTTACATATTTATTCTTCCAACCTTTCCTCTGGGCAGACTATTCCATACTTTAATGTATTTCATAATCTCATTCCCTTGTTCCTAATTATGCTCCTTCTCACCTTACTAAATTAATTAGTTTCCATCTTTCAAGTGCATGCCACTCAAATATTTGTAGAACCCTTATCACATCTCTCAGCTACGTTTCTAGTTATCACATAGCCAAGGTAGGCATGTTTGCCCGTCAGTCCCTTGGTCTGTGCTGACTTGTCATTCATCTCTCAGCATTCTCCAGTTGTTTTACTTCTGTCTACAAACAAGACATTTGGGCCTGTACTCTTGGAAGGTACCTCTTATGGTTGTTCAAGAAACAACTTCTTTTCAATTTGTACAACTCGAAATGATATTAATTTGGTTTTTGGTGCCATGACACATGCGCAAACTGATTTATCTGTTGCACAGCCACTCACCCCAAAAGCTTTTGGTGCTTGCAAAAACACCAGTGCGCGCACACACAAACACATTTCAGGTCAAACTTGATTTTGACTGCATTCTCTCCAATGCCTCCCCACAAATGGAAAAGAACAAATTTTTAAACTCTCTCATTATCTCTAGCATCTCCAGTTCTTCTCTGTCTTCAACTGATCTGCCTATAATATCCAGCATCTCAGAATTAAAAAGACAACCACCCTGCTTGAAATAAAGGTGTTGAAACCATACATTTCTCATTAAGACACAAGGAGAGGAGATCTCCATATGGTTAAACACAATGTTGTTCAGCACTAACTTGTTTTCTCTTGAGTACTTTGTACTGTCAGCCTCAATCACCTAATGCAAATGGAAAAGATCAGAACAAATACTCAGACATATCTCAAGCCAGGCATGATGCAGTTAGGCAAATGGCACTGACAGAAAGCAGCCAGTATCCTCCTTCCTTCTCCTGTCTTTCCCACAACTTAAGTCACTGCACACTGCCTCTGTCAGGCCACTACTGCCCTGTGCTGACGTACACTGTGGTGAAACGGGTATTTTTCAATTTTAAATTAGTGCATTATGCATCCGCACAAGTACTTGTAATGACACCATCCACCAAATTATGCAGGGACAGGAGAAGAGTAGGGCTGTGTGAGAAGATATACCACTGAAAGATGTCCGCGGGATACTGGTCCTGTACTCCACCTCAACACAGGGAAATAAACCTGCTATCCTGTAAACAGGGAAGTATGCAAAACCTCCAAGACTTTTCAGGAACGAAGGGAAGAAGAATCCTTCTGAGCATGTGACCACTGAAAATGTCTGCATAACTGAGGGGAACAAGATGAATTGAATACCAGGTAGATACATTATAGGAGCTGAACTGTTTCCAGGATTAGGGAAAAAAAAACAGAGTAATGGAATGTAAGAACACACTGTGACTGGAACCTTCTCAAAAGACTTGGTCAAGTTCTTCACAAAGGGCTACTCAAGTCACTATGTAGGCAAGAAGAACAAAGTATTGTTGCAAGTGAGTAACCAGCAAACAAAACAAAACGAGAATCACTGATCAGTTTGGAGCTTGAAAAAAGGGCATCTGTGGATCTCCCAAAGACTACTTTCAGATCATTATTAAATCATTGCAAAAGAAAGCAAAAATGGAGACAAAATTTTGACTGAGGACAATTTTCTGTCAGGTTGGTTTGAGGACACAGAATAATATGGATTAGTTTAGGAACTTCTAACAGAGAGAGTTGCTACACGATTTGGGGTCATCACAACAAAGAAAATGAGAAAGAAATTAAAAAGAGAGAGTAGGAGGTCCTTAATTATGAGCTAAAATTTACCTGCAGTTACTCTGTAAGAATTTATGCTGTATGTCAGTGAAAACAGTCATTTGATCAGCATGGTAAAAAGTAAACAAGGCATTTAGAAAAGTCTAAATGGACATTATATATAGAAATACTCTTTAATGTACATTTTCTTAATATGTGTGCTCACCTTCCATGTGTTTAAGTCCACCTTGACTGAAACTGTACTTAGCAGAAAGTGTAATTGTATTTATCCTCAAGAAAGTGCAATGAAAATTACCAGGTCAAAAAATATGCTTAAAACTGAAGGGAAACTACACAGAAACCATTTCAGCACCCTAGAAATCATAAGCAAGCTTGGACACACATTCTTTCAGAAGAGATCAGCAATATTTAAAGCATTCCTGACACATTTGCCTTATCTGGGCTAACACCTTCCAGGACACAGCATCCAGAAGGTCCCTAGGCAATCCAGTCAATGGAGTAACTGCTTGAGCTGTTGGAAAGCTCTTCCTGAAGTTTACTCTAATTCTGCAGGTTACCATTACTTCTGCTCTTACCCTACGTGACTATGGAAGAAAAATTGTTGTTCTCTCTGCAGCACATTTTCAATTTTAAAAATTTTTTCAACACCTCCAGCCTGAACAATCATGACAGTTTCCTTCTTTCCTTGTAGGCTGCATTTCCACTGCTTTCTCCTGAGTTACTTACATTTGGTCCTCTCCTTTCCTCAGATATGGTGTGCAAAACCAGCTGCAGCTGTCCATCGCTTCAGCACACAGCAGACAGCAAGACTACACATCTCACAGGCTGGGCTCCCTCACACATAGTATCTGCATTGCTGACTCATGTGCAAGGTATGACTCACCACACCTGCCTACTACTTAGCTAGCTTCACCGTTCAATATTTGCACAGCTGATAAATCACACCATAACAAAAAAATCCCACAGTGAAAGTTAGTTATTTAATATGGACAGGAGAACTAAGGGAGAAGAAGCTGTACGTAACCATGCAATTCATCATCAGAGCCGTATCTTAGTAAACGCTAGCAATAAATACAAAAATATAAACACCTTCAGTTCCTATAAATTCAAAGGAGACAGGCTTTATATAGCTTGTTGAGTTTTTTTTTCTAACCTTCTTGCCCTTCAGCAAGATGTGCATGCTCAAATATCTGAAGTGTTTTTGAAACTCTCACTGATAATTGTCCATTATGGAGATTTTAATCACTTCATCCAAAACTGATCATCAGGCACTACTGGAAATGGAACACCGTATTACACAACCCAGTTGTCTGACTGGATACAGAATTCTCCTCTTTTTTTCCTCTTGTAAGTGTACTTTATGATGTAAAGTAAGACAAAACGCAGGCCAGGCTTTATAACAAAATTAATCATTATATCAAAGAAATAAAGTCATGATGGACAAAGTTTCCTTTTATGTATTGGTACGTGGATGCATACATTCTGAAAGCTATCCTACCGTGTTTATGGCAAAATCTACACTTAAAACCAGGAAGCTGTACTTTGTGACCAAACTGTTGAGAAAGCACAGCAGAATTTGTTTCAGCTACATTCTTGTCACTATTTACATTACAGCACTCGCTGAAGGCTTCAGCCAAGGTTTTGTGTACCTACCCAAACACATACCGGAGCATTAGCTGTTATCTGTACCCGCATATAGAAGTAGATTTCTGTATGCCTAACAAAAGACAGCCCCTGCTCCACAGACTCTGGAAAAGAAACTGAGATAGTGGACAAGTATTAGAAGACCAGTATTATCCTGATCTGACAAAGCCAGAATGGAGGCAGCAATGAAGAAAACTATTAAAATACAAATGAAAAGCAGAGCTGGGGTCCTAGGTCAAATTTCCTAATTCCAGTTGGAACCGGAAAACAATTCTCCTGCAATTCTTTCTCTGTCAAATAGCACAGAGGTAAGAAGCCTGCACCTAACACTCATTCACAATAATAGTCCTGACCAAACAACACGTAACATTTCTACAAGAGAAAGCAAGAAACATTTTTATTCTGTACTGTCCTGAATTCAGGCAGCTAGTATCACTGTTTTCACTCCCAATCAGTTCATACCATAGGCCTACATGGGCAGGGTTTAAGCGAACAATTTATTTCACAACCGAGGCAGATTAAGAACTGTGTCACAGTGGTCCATCCACCTCCAGCAGATGGTTGTTGCATCGTGAGAACTAACTAATTGCTTTGGTTGTTTCACCCTTAACAAACATAAGTATCGTGAAACAGCTGGAATAAGAAAAAGTCACAGCTTCAGTTAAAGTACAGCCCTTCTGTATGTGAATCGACTTGAAGAAACATTACTCAACCTGTCACTGCCACTCTCATCTACGCTTGAAACAAAGCATGCAAAAAGAGGCAAGTGGCATCAGAAGTGAGCATGTATTTTCACAAAGAAAATCGGAAATGATGCAGGAAATGATGGAACAGAGAACAGCTGAACCAGAAACTAGGTTAGACAGGGACATCTCCCCAGAGCCCTAACAAATCCATTACAAGACCCCAGGGAGATGTTAAAAACCGAGGGGCTTTTGTAGCGATGTTCAGCACTCTTTTATGCCACACACTGCAGATATTTACCAAGAAGAGTAATGCAGCATGCTGTAACTAAAAATACCATTGCGTAACAAAGCCACACAATGGCCTTCGATCAAAGAAACACAAAAGATAAGGTACAAATGGTGTGAGAAAACCTCATACCGATTTGTTTCAAAGAACAGAGAAGAAAGTGTAAAGAGAGAGCAGGCAGAAAATATCTCCGAGGTTTAATTGAAAGCCTAACATAGCACTCCAGGAAGGCACAACCTGCAACAAGCAAGCAAAAGCGTGTACGATAGGCACACAGGAAAAACACTTTTATGACCTATTTTGTCCATTTGCTATTAATGATAGCTTTCTGATCACTTTAGGTTTGTATCCAGGCAACAGGACAAACTGTGCATGCAAGAGATCAGGATGCTATTAATACATCTTTAAGCTGGGGCAGATGACAATATTTTATGGAAGGAGTGAAGAATCCCAGGCCTTGTTCTCTCCCCACCAACTGGAAAAAACCTGAAACATCCCACTTACACTCCAGATTACACGCTCCACTGCAGTACAGCAACAAATCACTCCCATCACATAAATTACCGTGTGATTAGCACCAATTCTACTTCTACCACGTAACACAACTACTTACAGTCAGAGGATGGAAAAAATATCAGTAAAAAGTTGACACAAAACAGGTAATTGGGACAATTCATAATCTCCACTTCCTCTCCAGCATGTCTGCAGAGCTCTTAGAAAAGAGGATGGACCACCAGCCAGAGAGACTGCTGCTGGCATGGATCTGATCTGCTCTCCAACCTTCTCACCTTTAAGTGAGTTCTTGCTCTCAGACTGTATCTCTCCTGCACAGCTTTCGATCTCGCAACATCAGAGTGATTTACATTAGAAAATAAGAGAGTCCTCCCAGTAAAGATAAGGTAATGTATGTGAACAGCTAAATGGCAGTGGGATTTTCTGGCTCATGCCACAAAGAGTAGCACATGGACCTCAGCTAAATATAGACTCGATCCCCTCTATCCAAAAGAAATGCCTGTACGATATTAGTATCACAAGATGAAGCTCAGCTGTATAAATAAAAGCTCTCATTTCAGCTAAGTCTTCATCATCTCTCTGGCATCCACCACCTTCTCCTCTTCACAGCAGAACTCTCAGAAGGGCCTTCAGCATAGGGTTTTCTAGTAAGCCTGTTGCTCAAGTACACTGGACAGGAATGCAAGTCTGGTTTTATTAGATGCTCTTGGCATGTTAACATTTATGAACAATTAGGTTGGAATTAAGAAGAAAAAAATTAAACAATGAAGTTCTGAGGGAAGCGCTCAAGTAAGTATTTGCAAGTCAGCATGGTTTAAAATGGAAATGGACTGGCTGGGAGTCAAGGAGACCTGCGTGCTTTTCAAAAGACTCACTGATGTGCTGGATGACCTCAAGCACATCACTTGATCTTTCCCACATTCAAAAAAAATCTCCTTATATGACCTTTCTAGGTACCTCACTCTGAGTATTAAAAAATAAATACATTGTAAATCCTCCTATTATTATTACTGCTGTTACTATGGGGGCTGCAACTGTCGTCAGCAATCAGGCAGGACATAATTTAATTTTCTTCAAATATTTATTATGCGACAACACAGCCATCTGTCTAACACTCGCTATATTTAGTTTCTGTCTTAAAAAACACGGGGAAAGAAAATACCAGCTTCTGCCTCTCACTTCCACATCTCCTTTCCAGCCTTTATGCTGTAACACATGGCACATATCCTTTCACCAGTAGCACACAAGAAATTGCAGGAAAAAGTTCAGCCTGAATGAAAACAAGCTTAACCACAAATTTATTCTCTAATATATAAAAAACAGATTCCCTGGTTTTAACAGTATTAAATAAATTTTAATTCCAGCACTAAGGACAAAGGACAGGATATGAAGGGAAATGGTAGAACAAGAGAGACGACAATGGAACACTGCACAACACCCACATGCTAAAGAGGACATGTAGAAGAATATTACATACCTATACAGAAAAGGAAACTTTGCAGTAGCATTAATTTCTTTTCAGTACATTATAAAATAAACCATCATTCTTAAGTAGCAGCTGCTGAACAAAGGTGCCTTTGGGCATCTAAATGTACTCTATTGGAACACTTCTATAAAAAGGATTCTATTCTTTTTGTACTGTATTCTTTCATCGGCCTGTATGTAAAAATCTTCATGGAACGTGTCTCACGTCTTATCATTGGGACTTTGAGACACCAGTCAAGGAGGTAGGAAAAACTCCAAATTAATTAACACACACTGCATGAATTTGCTAATGAGGAAAACAATAAAAACCAACCCAGATGGCACCAGTTAAAATACATTCATCTCTTTCAATTCCTTATACCCTCCTCTACTACTCCAATCCTGACATTAACTGCTTCCAGTGCACCTCCTGGCTGCAGCATCTGCCAATCTTGTACCACACCAGTCCTGGTCCACCAACATACTTCCAACATACACAGCTCAGATCTAACTTGGAGTACACCTTTGTTTTTTACAGCCGTTTATAAGCTAGGATACATCACCAGGTCAGTATCAATCACCACAATTTAAAAGAGCATTTTAAACAGTTTATTTTCAGATGTTCAACTGCCAACACATCCTCCTCTGTTTTCACACAATCAAAAGACAACATGTTGCAACAGCAATATAATTGATATACTTTATTAATTTACTGGCACATTTGATGGCTGAATGGATAATCAACAATAACTCCCTAATAGAGTCAGTATTTTGTCCTTCAGATGCATGAATCTTTTTGCTCATGACCTGTAGAGTCCAAATATATGAAGTAAATGAATTCTTAGAAAATTGTGACTGATAGAAGCAACAAGGATCTAAATACTACCTGTTTGCACAAAACCCAGAGAAAAAAATCTAATACTTTAGGAGAGTTAACAACCATTTTGAAAGCACTTCTATGCCTGTGACCATAAGCCACAAACACAATTTCTCCCACTGCAGCCTGTGGCATGGCATACTCATTCCAAAGCACATCTGGCCAGAAAGGCGCAGGCAGTGCTTCAGAGCCCAGCTGTGCCCTGGTGCCTTACGGGAGCATCAGTGCTACAAACCAATGGCATGGCAGAACAGGACTAGTGAATACGTGGCCTTTTTACTTGCACATGAGAAAGCAATGGCAGGAGGCTGCCAAGAGCTGACCAACAATCAGCAGCACACAAACAGCTGCCTCTGTAACAGCACTGCTCCTGCAGAGCAAGGGTTGAACATCAGCACAGGCCTCTAACCTCGCTTCCGTTCCTCAATGAGGACAAAAGTTTAGACAAACAAAACAGAACAGATGCTACAGTCTACAATGAAAAAATGCCAGACTTTGTTTCAAACAAACATGATTTGAGAACAGGCTGAAGACGTGCCACGGTTCTGCCTGATTCCCCCAAGCAGCAGTTAGGTTTATTCTGTTATAGCTCTTCATGATGCCTTAAAAAAACCCGTAAAATTATACATTATCCCTCAATTCTGTCAAAAGTCTGCATTTATTTTAAGAAGTCTGTCTGCAAAATATGTTTCTGGCTAATATTTTATCACCAGTGTAAAAAACTGAGAAAGCTGAGGCTCTTTAGTTTGAAGAAGAGGAGGCTGAGAGGAGACCTCATCACTCTCTACAACTACCTGCAAGGACATTGTGGAAAGGTTGGTGCTGGTCTCTTCTCACAAGCAATTAGTGATAGAACAAGAGGGAATGGGTTCAAGTTACAGCAGGGTAGGTTTAGACTTGATATTATGAAGCATTTTTTCATGGAAAGGGTGGTCAAGCACTGGAATGGGCTTCCCAGGGAGGTGGCTGAGTCGCCATCCCTGGATGTGTTTAAAGATCATTTAGATGAGGAGTTGAGGGATGTGGTTTAGGGGTGAACTTGTAAGGTAGGGTAGATGGTCAGACTCGATGATCCCAGGGGTCTTTTCGAACCAGGGTGATTCTGTGAACACAACAGGTTAATTTTAGTGTGTTACTCATGGCATGGCTTAGGTTGGAAGGGACCTTAGAGATCATCCACTCCAACCTCCATGCCATAAAATTATACAGGCATAAAAATGTTACTCTAAATTTGGCCTAAAGCTTATTCATATCAGTCTGCTACCATCTGTACTGTCCAGTACCAGGTGTTTCAAAAATAGCAAAAGAAAGCTATGATGAAAAACTTCCAAAAGAGTAATCAGAAAAAGCAGTCCTTCTCATTATCCTTTACAATGAAGGACACCTTAAGCTCAAGAAAGCTGCCTGTCACTTTCAAAAGGCCTGAAGAGTTTCAGTTTCATTTGCAGGATTTGTCTATGTACCAGTTGCTCCTCTCCTAACACAAAACCATCAGATTACTTTTAACTCTGACAAGTTTTAGCCTCAATCTTGTACTGCAGTAAGAAGTTCCGCTTAATTTTTTGTGTGCTTAATTAAATATTTTTCCTTTGGCCAGCAATTAATGTATGACTTTCCAGTACCACTGCCATTCTCCATTTTTGATGACGGCAAGTTATCTATTCTTAAACCACTACCCAAAGTAAAAACGAGTCAATATCTCTTTTACAAAGCAATGACTTGATATAACTAGAATGTACTTTGCAATGACCGTAATTCGTAGAGATACCGTAATACCAACACCACCAGCTGCAACGTCTGCACCTGAGATGCTGTTTCTTACCAGCAGTATTAATTACCCTTTCTGTGTCCCTGCGTTAGAACTCAAAGAGCGGCTCAGAGCACCTCCATCACAGTTGAGCACCCAGGCCTAGGAACAAGAGGACCCAAGTCCCATTGAGAAATTCCGAGCAATATCATCATCATGAAGAATGATGACAAAGACAGTATTTAAAGGGTGATGGTTTTTCTGAGCATGTCAGCACAACTGGATTATACTCATCTCTCTTGACGTTTGAAACACGCGTAACAGACCGTAAGATACCACACTGGGTGCAAAATTAAAAGTTCAACAACAAACCAACATCTCCTTTAAAGTCTTTCTAAAAAAGGACTCATCTGTGTCATCTTCCCCTATTCTGCCTTAGTTTCTCTTCCAAGCCTCAAGACCTTAAACAATAAATTTGTTCTTTGATACGGAAAACATGTATCCAGCAATTTTTTTCCTGTGGATTGTTGCTGACAGAGGCAGAGGAACATGACTCACTTCCTGTTTGTTTTTTTAACATTCATCAGCAAAGTCTGTGGCTGTCTCCTACCCTCACTTTCTGCTCGTACCACCAGCCCACCAGCCCTCCTCCCCACTGTAGAGAGCAGGTGCCTCACAACTAGCCCTCTCCAGCCCACAGAAGTGAAGAGACTCCACAAGCCATGGGTCAGCAGGCAGTTACGCTGTTTGTAGCTTCCATTCAAGTGGTAAGCTTCTGCCTCTTCCGTTCCGCAGTGGAAATGAAGAAAAATATCATTGAAATACCAATCGCAACTCTGAGAATGAACAAATCCCCACAAAGTTACAGAAATTTGCACGCAGGTTGCCAGCAGCAGTCTTGCAATACGATGGGCTTCTAACACAGCAGAGGGGAAGCAATCTTTTAATTCTAACACAGTGATTGTTAACCCATTTAGCCTCTTCAAAGTGAAGACACAGATTCAAAGTAGGTAATATGAAAAAAGGTGTGTGCTTTCATTATAGGGCTTCACAAATCACCGATCACACAGAAATCTTGGTTCAAGACTGTTAAGGACAAAGCAGCAGAATGCAGGACTGCTCAGCTACATCACCAAGCGTCACACAAACAGGACTAGCGGTAAGTGAAGAAACCCCAGTCCACAGAAAACACAGCAACTCAACTGAAAGCTCCCAAGCTTTAATCCCTACAGATATAAATGGCAAAAGGAGCCATTCTGCTGAATATTTTTTGTTATTTTACAAGGAATTCTTGATGTAGAAAACAATAACTATCAGAGATAATTTTTTTTCTCCATGAGAAAGAAGGTTGTAAAGGTGTAACTACTGAAATGACTCAGTGGTAATAAGGCACAAGATAAAAAGGGAGCCAGACCTCTCTGAATCATTGCTGCAGCCTCCAGTCTAAAAGGATTTCCTCCCAATCACTGACAATAAATTCTTCTGTCTACAGACTCTGCATGTTAGCTATCACAGTAGATTATATTCTGAAGCAGCACACTTTTCCACAGGCAAGACAAACTCAAGGTGGCCAGCAATCTGGGTTGTTAGGACATGCAGCAGGTTGACAAGAAGAGGATCTGATCATCATTTATCCTATTAGTGGGATCTACGGCTCGAGCAGTTGATTCCTGCCTCTTCCCTTGCTCTAAGTTTCATGTCCTAAAAGACATCTGCCCGTTAAAGGAAGGCCTTTATATCCCAAGGAAACAGGGTAAAAGGAGAGACTGGCTTTATAAGGATAAAGAATATATCCAGTTTGGACAAGATGACTGCAGAAGGAAAGGAAATAACTTCCTCATAAGCTGTATATTAAGTTCTTAACATAGGGCCTTCCTCTCTCAGCATCTCCTCTTCCTGCTTCCCAAATGCAGTCAAATTTATGGGGTTTTCTCCCTGTATCCTAGCATAGCTTCACTACCATTTAGGCCATAACACTAACACTAGTGTCAACAGAGAAAAGACCAAAGGACCAAATGCAAGAACTAATTCAAGGTATGACTTGGTTTGCAAATCATTATTCCCCCAAAGTGGTAAAAAAGTCTTAGTGCACAGAGCAAGTTCAGCATCTAAGATGTAGGTATTTCAAGGCTGCAAACTGCATGTACCATTGTACAAGACCAGTAAGAAGAACTGAGAAATAAACTAATCTTGCTTAACTCACACTGTTGGGTTCTGAAAGATCAACTCATACCAATAGCTACAAAAACACCCCTTCAGTCTGTAGCATCTGCTCTTCCTTATAGCAACCACAATAAAACACATACATATGGAAGAATTAAAAGAAAAAGCTTGGGAAAATAACATTTCCCCTCATGTATTTTCATGACTGATATAAGTCAGAAATTGTTTCCTACAGGGGGACACATTAAGGTTATACAAGCGAAATTACTTCTGGTACGTTCTATCTTAGGCATGTCTCGCCCTCAACAACCTTCAAATATCTGAATGTGGTGGTATACATCCATATACACACCTCTGCATGTCTCTCCTCCTGTCTCAAATTTCCATGTTAAAACAAAATCCTAAATAAAGAATTCTACTACCAATCATCCCACTGATACCGCATGGGCAGAGCTGTCACCTGACCTGCCACAGGGGGACTATGGCAGCTATAGATGGTGGCTGTCAGTGTGGAAAGGAAAACAGCACTGCCAGAAGGTTTTAAGTATTCTCCAACACCCAGGTTTTCAGAGACCTGATTCCATCCAAATACATGGTGCCATAAACCTTCCTATCTACTTCTTGCTTCCTGTGTCTCTGCTATTTCATCTCCTCTTCCTCTTCAAAGCCTCTCTCCCACCTACCCTGTTATAATCTAACCTTCTCATGTTCGTCCTGCCATACTTGCCTGTCCTTGCTGGTCACCTGTCAGTTCCCTGTCTAATGTTTCCCCTTTGGCAACATAAGCTGACAGATGCAGTACCCTCCTGATGCAATATTTTCCACTTCATTAGCACCCAAAAACCTTACTAGCACCTCAGCATGTCCACTGTTTCTAAGAACCCCACTCATTTCCCAGAATCAGACACCTTTTTTCAAGATGCATAGTCTTCATTTCTCACAACTTAAGAACTTAAGTTTCCATCTCCTTCAGGGATCAGTCTGCATGCTAGCCTGCTCCTGCTCACAGCATCTGGATGCCCCAAGTACAGGAGCTCCCTTGTATCCCCTCTATATAGAGTCTGCACAGTCCAGACTGCTTAACAGGTTTTGGTGCAAGTCCAGTAGAGACCAAATCCAATAGGTAGGGACAGTTCAGGGGAGAAACCATGGGCAGCCACAGGCTCATGCATGTATAGTGAGAATTTCTAACCACCCCATAAGGCATCTCATTCCCTTGACATTTTACCTCTCGGCTGATTATTATGGAACAAAGTAGTATTCTGTCTGTAATGTAGTATCAGTAACCTCACACGACATATTATTCTGTACATACACTTCTCTGTGACAGTCAAAACCACAGGAAGAGATATCCATGTTCATGACAGTTCATACTGATTTCCCTGTCTCACCTAGCCACATCAGTGAAAACGATACCAGCCTCTACAGATTCTCTAGAGTACAGACACAAACCTGCTACGACGCTTAGCTAAGTTTCAATTTCTCGTAACTCTTATCCACTTGCCCAAAAAACATAAAAAGAAGTGAGACCACTTTCCCCCTGGAAAACAAACTGGGCTGTGGTGGTAAAGACTAAAACTACAGTAAAAAAAAAAAGAAATTGCATTCAATATAAGTACCAGCCCCCAAAAAAGCATTCTTTCCTCCACCTTCTTCTGATGAAAATTTATGTAGTGAAGTGCTGAAGCTGACTCACTTCTACTTACAAATGCATTAAATACTTGTATCTTTTGCTCAAAAGTAAGCTCGAACCTTCTCCAAGGCGAAGGAGAAATTATACATGTATACTGCACATTATATACTTCAAAAATATACAGTGCAGTTTACTAAATGTTTATCACTATTTACTCATGGAAGGAAGGAAAAAAAATAAAGAGCAAAGTACCAAAATCCTGCAAAGAGATTTGAGCTCTCTCTTTTTTCCAGTTTGCCTACCTGTGTTGGAGGTCTTTTGATAAAAGCAGTGGCCAGACAGCACATGCTATTTAGCTGTGATGAGCAGCATGATGTGGTGTGTAGTGGACTACCTGAAAGAGAACGGACATGTGGTTGATCCAGACCTCTGTGAGTTGCTGACAAAAGTTTGAACAGAAGGCGTTATAAGTGACTGAGGGACATTAAGCAAGTGATTGAAGGACACTGAGCAAGTGACTGAAAGACATCTTTATGCTGATGTATCAAGCAAGGAGAAGCTGGCAACCAAAGCAGAGAATAACTGGTAACATTGGGATGAGAAAGACTGAGCTAAGACTGAGCTGTGGGAGGAGAAGAAAGATATGAAGAAACTAATCATATTGCTTTTAGAGTGGGCAGCTATCGTGTGATTCATGGTCTTAAACCAATCATAGTAGATGCTTGAGAGTGAGATGATAACAATAATGCATAAAAATATATGCTTTGTTAGTAATAAGTGGCTTCACTAAGACTACATTAGTCTGTATGTGTCGTCCCTTGATCCCCGCATCGCAGCCAGCAGCGGCGTGATAAGAACGGCTCAGAAGGCTGAGAAACAGAGCAATGGAACGGCGGGCGTGGACTTTCCTCTGGAGACATTTAAAATCCATCTGGATATGTTTCTGTGTGATTTGATCTAGGTTATCCTGCTGTGGCAGGAGGATTGGACTAGATGATCTTTTGAGGTCCTTTCCAATCCCTAATGTTCTGTGATTCTGTGAAACAGCACTTGTGAAAATCAATAGACTCTCTTGAGGTGAAACTTTTCACAGGATCTCAGATGTAGAGACATCACAGATCTCTCTAAGCAGTGAACTTCCCTGCTCTTCAGAAGAAGATAAGCCCCATTGTGAAAGCATAGCTCGTGCAAAGTCATACAACCAACAGGTCTTCTAACCAGAAATAAACTGCTTTAAAAACTGTAGCATTTTATTGGAACTTTTAGGTCTCCTTCTAGCAGCTGACATCTTTCTCCAAAGCAGCACAGCAGAACATCTGATCTCTGTAAACTACTTCAGATCTCATAGTAACAGAAGAAAAACATTACATTTTCAGTTTAAACAGCACAATCAGGGAACGTTCTTACAGAAACAACCACGTCAGATTTCACAACAGGGTGGCAACTGGTTTGCAGCCTCCAGTATTGAGCTTTCCGGTCATAGCACAATCTTACAGAAAAACAGCAGCTGCCATACAAAGACCAGAAACATCATTATTGACTAAAGTTATGTTCCAATTTGAAAATTTTAAACCCATATGAAATTTTCAGACTGCTGAGCTTTTGGAGGGTGGGGGGGTGCAAGCAGTGCTGGCTTTTAAAACATCTGGAACATTCACATTTGTAATGAAGTAAAAGCCAACATCCCTGCAAGAATGAAAGTCTCCTATTTTCCTACTTTAAGTGCTCTCAATCTCACCACATGCATCCTCCTCTTTCTCACAAAACACCTGAATGCAAATGGCCAGGAAGAACAGGGCTTACTTCAAATTATTAAGAGGTTGACACACTTAACTGGGGTTAGAAGCAGAAGAATACCTCAGAAATAATCTTAGGACTGCCTGACTCTTGGAAGGGCCAGGGGGTGCTGATGAATGTATTTACTGCTGTAATCTTGAGCCAAATGCCTAAGGGTGACTGCTATTTCAAATCCTCTAAAGCCAGTGAAAACAGATAATCCATTGTTTAAAGATTTTAACTAAAAAAGACCAAGGTTGCAAAGCCTCAGGCAGAAAGAACAATGAAACACTAGACAGGAGAGCACTTTGCATTAGTTTGCTGCCCACATATGGCTGTGCTCTGTGCACTGTACAAGAAAGAATAGCAATTAGACCTTTGTGTTGAGAAAGAGCTTCTACTGGAAAAGAAAGAGAAAGGGGATTCCTCTGCCCAGTCTCATAGCTACCTGCTCCCAGATGTGCTATACACCAAAGGTTTTAAGCCTTAGCAGTGATTAGTTATGAGCTAAATTAAATAGGCGTAGAATTTTTAAAGCACTTGGCACTTGCTCTGGTAATGAGAGTCCTTTAATAAAATGCCTCAAGCAGAATACTTAAATGCTGCAGCATTCAAAAAATCAGTAGTTGCTTATAACCTCTGCAGCTAGTACATTTAGAGCATGATGATGCTGTGCTGCCAGCATAATGGCAATGCGGGCCTTCTGCAGGAAGTTTGCCAGTCCAAAAATACCACTGTATATATGACTTGCTCCCTAGGAGAGAGACACTCTGTGCAACCATGACAGGGGAAGCTCTGCTTCCAGGGCTGCTCTCATGTGCTGCTGCCCAGAACTTGCCATTTCCAGAACCGACACAAATTAACAAACACTTCAAAAATGTCTTCTGTGACACTTCCTCACCCCTGTTTCAGATGTTCTTGGGTGAAGGCAAGAGGGTGATCTTTCACACCAGTATTACTAACCTGAAGCTAGATTCAGATCAGTGTTTATCAAAACTTACTTAGAATCCAAGAATCATAGAATCATTAGGGATTAGAAGGGACCTCGAAAGATCATCCAGTCCAATCCCCCCGCCACAGCAGGATCACCTAAACCAAATCATGTGGGAACACATCCAGGTGGGTCTTAAACATCTCCAGTGAAGGAGACTCCACAACCTGTCCACAACCCTGGGCAGCCTGTTCCAGTGCTCCGTCACCCTCACTGTGAAGAAGTTCATTCTCACATTGATGTGGAACCTTCTATCCTACAGCTTACAACCATTGCCCCTCGTCCTATCGCTACATGACACCGAGAATAGCCCAGCTCCATCGTCCTGACACCCACCCCTCAAATATTTGTAGACATTAATGAGATCACCCATCAGTCTTCTCTTCTCCAAGCTAAACAGACCCAGCTCCCTCAGCCTCTCCTCATAAGGGAGGTGCTCCACCTCCTTCATCATCTTTGTTGCCCTTCGCTGGACCCTCTCCAGCAGCAACACATTCCTCTTGAATCAAGAAGCCCAGAACTGGACACAACACTCCAGGTGTGGTCTCACCAGGGCAGAGTAGAGGAGGAGAAGAACCTCTCTCGATCTGCTAACCACCCCTCTTCCAATCCACCCCAGGATGCTGTTGGCCCTCTTGGCCACAAGAGCACATTGCTAGCTCATAGTCATCTTGCTGGCCACCAGGACCCTCAGGTCCTTTCCCCTACACTACACTCCAACAGGTCAGTCCCCAGCCTATACTGGTACCTGGGGTTGTTCTTGCCCAGATGCAAGACTCTGCACTTACTCTTGTTATACCTCATTAGATTTTTCTCTGCCCAGCTCTCCAGCCTGTCCAGATCTCGCTGAATGGCAGCACAGTCTGCTGGGGCGTCAGCGACACCACCCAGCTTTGTGTCATCAGCAAACTTGCTGACAGTGCATGCCAATCCCTCATCCAAGTCATCANAGTTACCCGGGTCTTCCTTCTTTCCTTTTTTGAAAACTGGAGTAACATTTGCTATTTTCCAGTCCCTAGGCACCTCTCCCGTTCCCCAGGACCTAGCAAAGATGATGGAGAGCGGCCTAGCAATGACTTCTGCCATCTCCCTTAGTACACACGGGTGCATCCCGTCTAGGCCCATGGATTTGTGTACAACTGGTTTGCTCAACTTATCCCTAACCCAGTCCTCATCAACCAAGGCAGGCTCATCTCTTGCCTCAACTTCCTCTGGAGTCTCAGTTTTCTGGGGCTTAATATCAAGCCTGCCCCCAGAAGCACAGACAGAGGCAAAGAAAGTGTTGAGTATCTCTGCTTTCTCTGCATCCTCTGTCTCCAGGGCACCCACCTCATTCAGCAGGGGGCCTACATTGCCTCTGGGTTTAGTTTTACCTGCAATGTATTTGAAGAAGCCCTTTTTGTTGCCCTTGACCTCTCTTGCAAGGTTTAATTCCAAGGAGGCCTTGGCTTTCCTAGTTGCATCACCAGAGAGAATGTCCTTTAAGACAGGCAGAATCTGGCTAGATGGCAAGATTTTCCTAAAAAATATTACCAAAGGTAATATTCATTGTAGAAAATCTAAATTTAAGATTTGAGTGTTAGATTATACCCTAATGTCCTTGCATACACGGTCATCACTAAAGCCCTGGCATGTAAATTCTCTGGAGTTAGACTCGCAAAACTCGCAGGGTTCAGGCTCTGCCAAGAGGACGTTCGCGGGAGCTCTGTCAGGACCTTCACACTCAGACCAGTAAGATCTTGCAAAAGCCATTTATTAAACAAAGTCACTGACTTATATAGACTCCACACAACCCGCCCCACGGGCAATGCGACTGGTCAGTCGGCACGCCTCCCGTGTTCCTACTGGAACAAGCCAGCTGTGGATACACCTGCAGACAGCAGGTAGTCCAGCCCTGCACCTTGTGTAACCCCCAAAACCATCCCCTGCTGCGTTTAGTTGTTAAACAAAGTCCTCCAGCATAAGGACTGGATTGCTCAGGCACTTGTGTTCCCTTACACTGGCACATGAGTTCATAAGCCTTGCAACCACCTCCGCAGCTTTGTCAGCCATTTCATTACTACATGGATTCGGACCTCCGAGGAAGACGGAGCTCCATACAGCCCCAGGAAAAGCTACAGATATCCCAACAGAGATTTGGTAGCACAGGGTGTGTAACACCAGTTGTGAAGACAGGACAAAACCAGTACAGCTTTTGATGCTCTCAAGCTTGGTGCCATCAGCCCCATCCCAGTAGACCCAACATGAGGTTTCTAAATCTCTAGCCCATGAAGACCAAACAACCTCAGCATTCCTAACTAATGCTTTCTCCAGATGAGGCATAATGATGGAGGAAAAAACAACAGGGGCACTCTGTATCTGTATGAAGAGGTCTTTGCACTTACACTAAGAAGTTTGCTCATTTTTAAAACTATCTAATACAGACTTTAAGACCAAATGGTTTAGAGACTTATCCTCCAAGAACAGCCTTGCTTCCAGTGCAGACAGTGTCTCCATTTCCACTGCTGTGCCTTTCAGCATTGCCTCTCACTGATCTTCACCCTTGCACAGGATGCATTTCAGGAAGATATAATTGCAGGAAGGGGAAGAGGCCTGAGCACTCACAACAATTTCAGTTCCCAAAGATCTAGCCAGAACAGTATCACGGGTCAGGGTCTCAGTGGCAGGGTACTAGGAAAAGACGTGGGGAAAAACACAGAAATGCTAGGAGGCCTGCCTGGCTGAGCAAGGAGCTCCTGGACACGCTGTCACACAAAAAGAAACTCTACAAGGAGTGGAAGGGAGGACAGCTAGAGTGGGGGGTATGTAAGGAAGCTGCCCAGACAGCTAGAGATCTGGTTAGGAAAGCCAGGGCACAATTTGAATTGGGCCTAGCC
Source organism: Rhinopomastus cyanomelas (assembly GCA_013400115.1). Taxonomy (NCBI): domain Eukaryota; kingdom Metazoa; phylum Chordata; class Aves; order Bucerotiformes; family Rhinopomastidae; genus Rhinopomastus; species Rhinopomastus cyanomelas. Next base: position 118,808 of record VXBP01004488.1, read on the forward strand.
AGTGAGGTCAAAGGGAACACCAAGAATTTCTACAGGTATATGAATGGTAAGAAGTCATCTAGGGAAGGTGTGGGCCCCCTCAGAAAGGAAACAGGTGATGTGGTTACAAGCAACATGGAAAAGGCTGAGGTTCCCAATGACTTCTTTACCTCGGTCTTCACTGCAAAGGCCTCCAGCCACACTCCTGGGGACATTGAAAATAATGGCAGGGACTGCAAGGAAGAACTGCCCATCGTAAGTGAAGATCTGGTTCACAATCACCTGAAGGACCTGAAAGTGTTCAAGTCCATGGGACCTGATGGGATACACCCAAGGGTACTGAGAGAACTGGCAGATGAGGTTGCCAGACCCCTGTCTATTATATTCCAAAATCATGGTGGTCTGGTGAAGTCCCCACTGACTGGAAAAGGGGAAACATCATTCCTATTTTCAAAAAGGGTAGGAAGGAGGAGCCAGGGAACTACAGGCCAGTCAGTTTCACCTCGGTGCCTGGTAAGATCATGGAGCTAATCCTCCTGAAGGCACTACTGAGACAGGAGATTTGTGAAGAGGTGATTGGGCACAATCAGCATGGCTTCACCAAGGGAAAATCATGCCTGACAAACGTGGTGGCCTTCTAGGAACAGGTCACAACATTTAATGGATGAGGGGCAAGCGACTGATGTCATTGACCTGGACCTCAGCAAAGCCTTTGACACTGTCCTGCACCACATTCTGGTCTCCAGGCTGGTGGAACATGGCTTTGATGGGTGGATCACTAGATGGGTAAGGAA
>VXBP01004488.1:119817-138799 GCA_013400115.1 Rhinopomastus cyanomelas
GACCTTATTGTGGCCTTTCAGTATCTGAAGGGGCCTACAAAAAGGGTGGGGAGGGACTATTTAGGACAGCAGGTAGGGACAGGACTAGAGGGAATGGAACAAAGCTGGAGATGGGTAAATTTAGACTGGATGTGAGGAGGAAGTTCTTCACCATGAGAGTGGTGAGAGTTTCCCAGGGAGGTGGTTGGGGCCCCATTCCTGGAGGTGTTTAAGGCCAGGCTGGATGGGGCTCTGGCCAGCCTGATCTAGGGTAGGGTGTCCCTGCCTGTGCTGGGGAAGTTGGGACTGGATGATGGTTCCTTCCAACCCTGAGTGATTCTGATTCTATGGCTTCTTCAGTGAGGTGAGACTGCTGTGTCAAGGGGATTGGACTAGATGATATTTCGAGGTCCCTTCCAATCCCTGACAATTCTACGTTTGGTTTTGTTTCTTCTTCTCTAAACAAGGTACACAAAACACAAAGCCTAGAACGGGTCTACAGGAACACAGCTAGTTTTATGACATCACATGCATAGGAACACAAAGATAATGCAGCATGGCTTGTGACTGAAGCTGGCAGGTCCTGTAGTAGGACACAGAATAGCATCTGTGACCCTAAGTCTGGTTCATAAGTTGATCGGTGAGACTGCTTTCTGCTTCCTCTGGACGCACCTCCTTTAGAAACAGCTATTGCTATGTTCTACTAATTTTTCCCCTCAGAGGAAATTACTGATGTAAAAATCAATCCAGCATCCAATTAAAATTGGAAAAAAACAGGCAGCAATAAAGAGCCACAGTTACCACCCTCAGTCTTCTGGGCAGGCAGCTCAGTTCTTAATCCTGCTGCCTGTTTCCGATCTCCTTTCAGAATTTGCCATGACTACTGTCTAACCTAGATAAATTTGATGTTTAACATTTTGCAGGATCGATGCCAAGAGAAGCAGCATAAGATTCACCTTCAGATTAAACAACATTAAACTGTACTTCTCAGGATGGCTTGAAGTGGTGACACCTCTTGCCCAAAGAGGGCAATCCCGTCCCCTCATGGACTCATCCAGTCCCCAAGGCGCTCTGTGGTGTGCCAATACCAAAGCATGTGAGCATGCCTGGGTTTCTCACTGATCAGCTGTGAACTTTTTCCCTGTTCTGTTTATTTTAATTTCTGCATCAGCTTCCTGATCCTGCTTGCTCAATGGTTGTGTCAGTCCTGAGAAGGGTCACCACGGGACTGGATTGCTTTCCTCAGTGGCAGCATTAGCTTAAATGCAAACCACAGTGTGTTCAAAGGACATCTTCTCCCTGTTTTCATTTAGCAGTGGGAAAAAGCTAGGACTGCCACATAAATAATTATACAATAGCTCTACAACTTGCAAAAGAATGATCTGTAACAACCTAGAGAAACAATGAACTCAACACCAACTGTAGTTACACACTAAATCAAAACGGTCTTTGGCCCACTGCCTGCTACCACAGGCTCTGCACTGTCACGTGTAGTTAGAGAGGCATCTGTATTTAAAAGTAACGCTGGGAAATGCAAACATCAATATTTTGTTTGAGGCAAAGCAAATTTTCTTGCAGTAAGCTCAGTGTTTATGTGTTTATGGGACTCATGCCATGGAAACATAACCTATTTCACAAGCAGTTACACCACACTCAGCTACAGAGGCTAACACAGATAAGAGCACGGCAGTCTTGACTCGGAGAAACGAGCGCATTCACATCACACCGTGGTACAAGTGACCAGACCTGAACCAGGAACACAAAGGTCGGACGAAAGCCTGCAGACAAAACTCAATCAGGAGACAGTGACAGATCTCTGCTCCGAGGAAGATGATTGTGACTCATCCACAAATAAAGCACTGAAGTATCGCTGACTGAAACGGGGACATTTAATTAAAAATTAATAAAAACAATGACATTACAAGTAACAAACTAAAATACATTACTCGTAACTGAAGTAGGGAGGCAGGGGGAAGCTTGACGTTTTAGAGGTGTTCTGGACATCTGGCCAGACATGAAGTCTAGCTATTAATGCCAGGCCTCAATGATGAAATGAATCTGCCCCTTCACAGCTGCTGAGCTGAGCCAGGATCTCACTTGATCCCGCTGAAAAGACAAGATTCAACACTGTGACAGCTCACACAGTTCTTCTGAAAGCAGATTCACACAGCCATGAAACAGGGAGCTGCAGCAGTCCTCGGGCACTGCCACTCTGTGTTGATCGATGCAATGACTATATGGGTTCCTGCCTGCTCTTTGTAATACTCTGCAGCCCGTGATAACTGGAAGGACAGACAGTTTACCAACAATAAGGTACACATGACATCTCCACAGTCAAAACAGACCCACATGCAGGTGATGCCCAGAAGAGAAACACAAACAAGGCATGGGTGATGACACATAGAACAAGATGACATTTTAAGGAGTCAGACAGGACACCAACCTTTTCTCCACTGAAAATTTCTGCTTTTAATGAGATTGCACAGAGTTTCCAGTCTTACTGCGCTCCTCGTTCACCTTGAGCGGTCAAATATTAAGAGGCATTCAGCTTGCTGTGAAATTACATCACTCATCTCAAGCAGGGATCTAGACACAATGTGCCACTGCAATAGGCCACTTCAAGCCTGATCTCACCATTTGCTCAAAGTTAAAACGTCTAACAAAAACCAGACCGTGCAGGACAGATGCCTGTCTCTCTAGAGACAGAAAAAAAACCCAACAGGCCACTTGTGACCTGGTCACACTTCCCCAGGACAGGCGAGGACCACAGTAGAGTCCAGATGACACAGGAATCCTTGCCATCAAACAACTTAACAGAGGTGGAGGCAAAGACACTTGACAGTGGCAGAGCGTGCCGTAATATCCAGCATTTGCTTTCCGAACACAATGAAGAGCACTACCATCAGCATTTGCTTAAAAAACAAAACAAAACCCACAGAACTTTCGAGAAAAAGTGCTCTGAAGATGAGAAAGGTAGTTGAGGTGTCAATCACTTATCAGTGAAGGTATTAAAAATGGTATACTGGAAGCAATCCAGAATTAGGCGCAAGTTAGTGTCAGAACAAGTGTTACGTTTACTTTCTGCTCAGATTTCTGTCCAGCTGATAGTTTCTACATTTGGACTGACATCCTCAGTTTTCACTATATGCAGAGGAAAAAAAAAACAAAGAACTTACAGAATATGATTCACCTCACCAAATGTGGACATCTGCTTCAGGGTGAAATGAATTGTGCCCTAACACAACCATAACATAAACAACTCACCTGGACTAGCTCAGGTGTGAACACTTTGGTTGTAGACCTTCTTGTGTAGTCAGATGAAGCCAACCCCCCTCATCCAAGGGAAGACAGAATTCACTGTTTTAAAATCTCCTTCTTTCACAAACTTCTCCACTTACTTTAAAACATTGAGTAGGGCTTGAGAGCTAACATAAAGTTGTTCAGTAAGAGGCTCTTAAGACAAAACCAGACATTTATAAAATGTTCTGTGGTTCTTCTAACCATCCTGAAGATCAAGTTTGCATTCTTCTCTAAATTGATCTCTACTACTTGGAGTCTCTTACAGCTAAGGCCCATTATCCCACTGTTTCCTTTGACGAATTCATACCAAAGTGATTGAAAATTAAGAGTTAAGATCTGCTGAAGAGCTCTGACAATCCACATGCAAGCTCTTATTTTACTTCAGAAGTACTGCCAAGTAAATTAACATTAATTAGACACAAGTCGAAAGTCCAATAAAATACCGGGCTAATGGAATAATCTGGAACTGGAGGACTAAACATGATCAAAGAAAAACAAGTTGCTCCATCACGTAATCTAACGGCCCTAAGCTGCCAGCCTCCCAACATGAACCACTCAGAGGAACACTGTATTGTTAGAGAGTTTCTGATGCAGCCACAAAGGATGTAAGAGAGTAGAGAATCACACAGAGGAGAAAGGGCACAGTGCTAGGGTTGTATGCTTTCATACGACCAGACCAGATGGCAGACCAGAACTGCAAAAACAGATTAAGATGGGATAAAATTGTCATTTTGCTGTCCCTTTTTCCTCCTTCCTTTCTGCATCAGCTATGTCAACCTAGCTTCCAAGTGAGCTGCTAAATACAGAGGAAAAACATACATCAATAAATAAAAGCAGCAGTAATCCCTAGCCCTGGAGAAGACTATGACTTGTCAGCATGTCACTTAACACAGGCAGCTGTAAGACCTTCTCTCTTCCCTGTAGTGGAAACCCTTTCTCCCTGAGGAGGTACCTGCCAGCTCTTGTCTCCTTGTATGAACTACAGTACTGGGATGGGAAGGTAAGAGAGGAGGGGACAGACTACGCTGTCTCTTGCTTGACGGGAAAAGCCCAAGACAATCTTTTCCACCAACACAGACACTTCAAAAAGGAAAAAATAAATCAGAATAATGCTCTGCAGTGCAGGGAAAAAACAAATCAGAGCAGCACAGTACAGCTGTACTTGGATCCCAACAAAAACTGAGCTCACGCGCCCTCATTCCCATTCCACGCTCACAATGCACACCGAAGCGCTGAAGACAGTAACTGCAGCATCACAACACACGCGCACACAGAAGAGACCAGTACCAGGACTGGCACAGGCCATAGATATCTTACCACTATTAGTGGAAATGCTTAACTTCGTAATTGTTAAACTCACCTCATGATTTCCTCATGGAAGGAAAATGTGCTGCATTTTTGTCTAAGCTGTTAACATTTTAGCCTGAGAGCAGCTGCAAACACTGTTGATATTCAAAGCCTGCAACCCCAGCAAAAGAACCACTTTGGTCACCCACAGCCTCTTGGAAGAGACAGATATTTCTGAACATCTTAGCACTGTTACACACAAGCAAATGGTGCATGAAGCTGTCCTTATTTTGCACTAGTCATTTCAGTCAATAAACATAAAAGCAGGCTGAGTCGATATACAGAGACAGACCATGACTATCCCTTTCCTTGTGTGAAGAGTTTGGGTAGCTCTAAAAAACAAGCAAAGACTAATTTCCACTTCTATGAAAAGAGATCTTGTGACATTGCCCAGTGTAAGCCACAAGTATTTTAAGAAGGTCCAAACTTCATTTACAGCCTTATCAATCCCCTCACATTCACTTCTAGATCAGTTAGCCTGCTGAAAATATCAGAGCAGGCAAGAATGTGATGGAGGTTATCTTCCTGGTGCAGAAGATTAATTCACATCTAGAGATTTCTACTGCATTTTTAACAGGAAAATACGGAGCCTAGTGATCTTACCATTTTCTCTCTGGGTATGAGTCTATACCGAAAAACAGTCTCGAAACAATTGCCAGGGGCCCAAGACCTTGTTCCTGTGTGACTTGGTCTGGGTGATCCTGCTGGTGCAGGGGGATTGGACTAGATGATCTTTGGAGGTCCTTTCCAATCCCTCCCTAATGATTCTATGACCTTCATATACCATTATGCAGAAAGAACAGTTAAGGCTCAGATGTACGTAGTCCAGTAAATCTTCCAGTGGCAATTTAAGACATAACTGTGCTCCACAGCTCTGCTGGACATTCCTGCCTCTGGAGTAGGATCAACAAAGCAGAAAGTTTGCCTGCCCCTTTGCCGCTGCACCACACAGCCTGCGATCTCAACCCCAGCGACTGAGGCAGAGGTATGTTTTCCTTTCTGATTTTGCTATAGTGGGAAAATGTCCAGTGTCAGGGCAGGGGGCACAGCTCAAAAAAAAAAAAAAGAAAACCACCCCAAAGCCAAACATTCCAGCCTTTGAGAGTTGCAGAGCTCATGTCAGAGCACCCAGAGATCAGGCTTGAGCTGCACGGGTGCACCATGCCTGCAGACTGTGCTGTCGCAGGCCAGAGGTGAAGTGCTTCTGTGCAGCATAACGAAGCACAAAGCTTCACCTCTTTGCATGATGTTCAATTAACCAAAGCACCTGCATAGAGGAAAGTCACCGTGTGTTTTATAGAGACAGACAGCATTGCTCTGGGCCTTCCAAAAACACGCTCCCGGCGTTAGCCTTTTACCAGTCCTGTGTTGCTCAGAGCCTGTCATCAGATGTATTCACGCTGCATCACAGAGACTGGAAAGACAGCTAAAAAAGACAAAACTGAACTCAAAGAGCCTTGCATCAGCAGCAGCTACAAAAAGGCTACAGAAGCAGATAGAGCAAATGACAGCATTCACACCAATTATTTCCAGAATTCAGGACTAACTGGCACTTACGCCTAGCACTGGCAAGGCAGACTCCTCCTGTGCTGCTGCTGCAGCAGAGCTGCCTTACACCCACAAACTCCACTGCAGCTGCCTGTTGAGCTGGAAATCTGATACACTGCAAAGGTTGCTGACAGCCAGAGGCTGCTCCCTTGTCTATAAAATATCCTGTAATAAATTACATTACAGACTGGGGAAAAGGATTCAGAAGAGAGAGAATTAAAACGCAACCTTATGAGAGCTAAATGAGACCAATTAAAAGAGATTTGCTACAAGTGCTGAGGGATTTTGACCTGAGCTGTAATCAGGGATGGATATGCATTCCTTTAAAAGAGGAAAATGAGCGAGAGATCATGTGTAAACAACTCTGCCAATTAAAATGAAATGGATTATCTTATCTACGCAGCCCTGCTCAGAGAATCTCTGCATATTCCAGATATACCACAGAGAGATCTAAGGCATTTAAACCTCAGAAACAAGATGCAGTGATGAGCAGACTGTGGTTTAGGACACTTCGAGGCCTTGGTTGCATCTGGGGATTTCTCCCTCCTTTTTTCTTAAAAAAACAACCCAAAAACAAGCCATGGAATTATAGATGGTAATAAAAACTACGCTCAGGATTTTTACTCAGTCAGTTATGAGAATTCTGATTCAGATCAGACTGAAGGCTGGACATGAGAAGAGTTAAAACGTGTCTCATACAAAAAAAAAGAAGATTGCACCATTGCTGAACTCCCAGGATACTGCTGAGGGACACACAGCTTTCACAGACGCATGCTCACATCTGTACAGTCACCCACAGGTATTATTCCATGCTTTAAAACAGTGATTCTCAGCTGTTCTGCATCCCAATCCCATTTTGCTGCCAGATGCCTCGCAACTCCTCGCTCCCCAACAATACTGGAGGGCAGGACTGGTCCCCACTCTCCAATCTGGCAACAGGTACAAGAGTCTGAACCCGAGAGCAGAAGCTGCTTGTGCAACCAGAGCGAAAACTTGACATGGATCTCTGCTCTGCAGTTCATCTCACTACTTTGAGATTTCCAGTACTTCCCAGTTCAGAGTCACACATGCACACATACAAAAAAAGCAGTTTTACAAGTGCTGAAACACACATTGAAACAAGATGAAGAAAAGGCACATTAGGAAATCACCTTTGAGAAGCAGCAGCAAGGCAAACTATCATAGGCTTAGGGAAGAATAAAAGCTAAAAGGGAAAAACAAACAAAAAGAGGAATTCAGGATGAGGAAGAGAAATAAAAGAAAGCAGCAAGCCTACAAGTCAATAACCCTACAAGACATGCATTTGGTCACAGTTGCTGATGCTGGAAAAGTTTTAGAACATTTTATGCTGGTTGCCAGATCCGAGTACAGTTTTTCCACTGGCTCAGATCGGGTCTAGCAGAGTGGGGCTGCTTTTAGAACAACACAATAACTTCTGTGTGGCATGAAGTACAAACCAAAAAGCCTTCCTAGGTCCAGTCTGCTAGGAGTCAGATCAGTAACCACAGTGCTATGAAAACAGCTGCACAGTGAGGCTCAGCACAGAAGCACCACCCAAACCTACCATGGATGGAACACCTCTGGGGTCTCTCCTGTGGTCCTGTAGGGCTCAGCATAGGGACCACTCACCAGTGTGTGTGTGGAGATGCATACAACATGAGCCCGTATGTGGGGACACCCAGCCCAATAAACTCTTGGGGCTGACGCTGATCTTGTCATGATTTCTATGCACACAAGATGCCCCATCACAACAATACTGCCTACATCCTCCTACCGACCAAAATACCTCAGACCAATTATCACAGAAATTGAGTTGACTCAATTAGCCTGTAGATAGCCTGAAAAATGGATGAGAAGTTTCTAATGCACATCTTCCACACAACAGGGGAAGTCAAATTTCCAAACGAGAACCGCACATGCAATTAATAGCTCTCTGCGACAACATCGGCCACAAAGAATCCCACTGTGGAGTCGTGTAACTTGGTTACTCTCACATACAGGACACTCGCCCACTTCTAATTTCGGCAACACTGCATTTATTCACTCTTGCATAAGCAAACAGGGCGTCTCACATTAATTTATCACTTCAGCATTGCAAATGTGTTTTACTGACTAAAAGAATTGAAGAAACGATTCAGCACCTTCTACCAACTTTTCCTATGCAGTAGCATTCGTGCGGTGCCTTCGAGCCGCCACGGCCAAGCCCGCCGCCGGCCTCCCCCGAGCACAGCCCCCACGCGGTCCGGCTGCGGCCGCGCCAAGCCAAGGAACAGCAGCATCCCTCGCCCGGGGCACTGTGGCCTCTTCGGCCGTGGGAGCCCCGCGCCGTGGGGCGAACAAAGCCGGGCCGGGCCGGGCCGAGGACAGGAGCAGCCCCAGGAACGGGGCTCCGAGCGGCTGGAGCCGCTGCCCTGGGGAAGGGGCCGCCGCCGGGGGCCGTGTCTGAGATGGGCGCACACGGAGCGCAGCCGCTGGGAGCCCGAGCCGGAGCCGCCGTAGCGAGGACGGGATGCCCGACCAGGTCGGCCCCGGCGAGACCACGCACAGGTGGCTGCCGAGGGGTGGGCAGCGCCCTCCCCGCCGTCCCTCTGCCCCTGCAGCCGCCCGCCTCCTCAGTCCCGCGCCCNCGCGGGCTCCCGGCCGCTGCGCGTCCCTCCGGCCGCTGGGGGAGCCGCCGCCGCGCCCGGCCGCCATCTTCCGCGCGGGGGCGGGGCGGCAGACTCCGCCCGGTGCCCCGGGAGCGGAGCCACGCGGAGGGAGATGGGCCGAGTGGCGAGAACGGAGAGGGGCCGGGCGGCACCTTTGCCAACCCTCGCCGACCCCCGCTGCGGCGAGTCTGCCGCGGGAGCGTGGGATCGCTGCGGTTTTGCGGCGGGAGGTCCGAGTGGGCAGCGCGGAAGGCGGGGGATGTCCCGGACAGGGATTGACACGGATGGAACAAGCCCGGTGGCAGCGGCCTCCGGGAAAATCACACACGAGCACTGTGCAATTTCCTCCGTGGAAGGACAGAGAAAATTGTAGTCGGTAGCCGGAGCGGGATGTGGAGCCACATCACAGCAGGGTTATGGTCCGCGGGAAGTGTCACTGTGGGAGCGCTGGTACCACGGGCCTCCTTTTGGGGTAAGGTGCGGAGAAACACGTCGGGGGGAAGTAGTGCGTAAAAGGCAGAAAGGGGACGCAGGTGCTCAGGGACGGAGGCCTTATCCGGGCAGAGCCCTGCTGCACGCTCCACGGTCTAAGAATTGCTTTGCTGGCACCCCATGGATCCCTCTCAGGGATCCCTCGAAAAAACACGAGGTGTAAATTTGCCGTGTAGGTACCCGCGCCTGTATTGAAAAGCTGAAAAATCTTTGAACTTCCGGGCACATTTATCCAGGGGTTTTCATTTCCAGTACATCGGTTTGTACCAGAAGCACTGACCGTGCTCCTGCGAGCCTGTAAAGCCTGACTTAGCAGGGCTCGAATCACCCAAGCAGGGGAGACGAAGCTATGAGCAGTCATCTCGGTGCACTTCTGGCAGGCAGGACCCTCACCCCTGCAGAGGATGTGGTGGCAGCTGCTCCCACCACCTGCACGTCAAGGCTGCAGGGCCATCACACAGGCTCGAGCTGCTGCCCAAGCGCCCAGCAGCGCATACTCGAGCACATGGCTGCGCTTCAGTCCAATTAGCCCCAACACGCGCTACAGTGCTCACATCAAACAAAATACCGTCCCCTCGCCTGCAGCCATCGTGGCAGCAGCAGGTGAAACCAGACCTCACACTTTCCAGAACAGCTGAGCAAATCTGAGCCAACAGAGAGAATCTGCGGCAGTTCAGCACTTCATGTCATGTGCTTGTAGTGTTTATGAGCCAGGACTACATTTTGTGAAAGCAGATTTACCATTTCAAGTGACAGTTTGATAACTGTGGCATGAAAATGGGTTTTTCTAGTTCCCCTCTCCAACCAGTGTCAGTTACACTGAGGGAGGACAAATGGGAATTGTTGCAGAGGAGCGTACGCTGTACTGCAGGGTAGTGTACAGTGCACAATACAGGTACGACTACGCTGGCTTAAAATTCCATTTCAATCTGCAATGAAAGAAACTATCCCCAAATATGCCCCGTCTCTCAAAATTCTTCATTCCTCCTCAAACCACCAGAGACCTCATCTACCCACCTTCTTTTTTCACCAGATACCAACTCAATCTCTCTGTCATGGTTGTCTTTCTAGTTAGCTCATAAGTAGCTCCCTCTAATCACCTTTAAATCCATCTTGCTACTCCACTCTTTTCCTGCACCAGCCTGCTCACACGGAGTGCTCAGCTTTACTGAACCCTTTCCATCTGCCAGGCTATCGTATTGCTCAGTGTCTATCTCACTTAGCATGTGCTATCCCTGGTAACACTGCATTTCTCTGAAGAGTTTTCATAAGGTTACATAACCAACCAACCAACCAGTCTTTCCCTGGATATTCAGTAAGAAAATCTAATAAATATTTCTATTTGCCCACTTCTGCTGAAGTTTTAATAGATCAAGAAGCCTGGTTCTTTTCAGAGGGAAGGCTACTGTATCATAGAATCATTGGGGATTGAAGGGACCTCGAAAGATCATGTAGTCCAATCCCCCCCGACACAGCAGGATCACCTAGACCAAGTCACACAGGAACACATCCAGGCAGGTCTTGAACATCTCCAGTGAAGGAGACTCCACAACCCCCCTGGGCAGCCCCTTCCAGTGCTCCGTCACCCTCGCTGGGAAGAAGTTCCTTCTCAGGTGGATGTGGAACCTCCTCTGTTCCAGCTTACAACCATTGCCCATCATCCTATCACTAGATGACACTGAGAACAGCCCAGCTCCATCCTCCTGACACCCACCCTTCACATATTTACAGACATTAATGAGGTCACCCCTCAGTCTCCTCTTTTCCAAGCTCAAGAGACCCAGCTCCCTCAGCCTCTCCTCATAAGGGAGGTCCTCGACCCCCTTCATCATCCTCATTACCAGATTAGAAAGTTTTCAAACTTGCTGGCTTATGGTAATCAAATAATTCCAGCATTAACAAAAATTTACCCTGCTCTAACTACTGATATGATGTATTGGATGTTCCAGTGTAAAGACAGCACAGCAGTTTTGTAGGCCGTCGTCCATCAGTATGAACATCACACTTTTCCACAGAAACATGAGAAACAGAGACAGTTACAAGACAGTATTTCATCCCAACAAGAACTGGCCCAATCCCAGCTCTGCCAACATGTGGCTGTACGATGCGTGAATAAAAAGGTGTTCTGTGAGCCAGTACCATCCTGCCCATCCCTTCATGCATAAAATCATCTGAATCATCACAGATCGGGGACAACAATCTTTTCCTCTCGATCTACCCACCTGTGCTTTAAAGGATATCATGGCAGCATAAGGAACATACACACCCATCTATAGACTTAATTATTTGCATCCTTTCTTAAAAAACATGCTTTTTGTTTTCTAACACTTGTTAAGCATTAAAAAAGGGCTTACTTAAAATTCCTTGTAATACTACACACCATTGGCAAGTCCCTGTTCCTTAGCAGCAGGCAGGCAGGGTGTTCCTGCAGGTGAGATGCTCTCTGTCATTAAGTATCTGATGGGAAAATGTCAGAACCCTCTGCTAAAGTCACTTCAGGTACCTCCAAGAAGCACAAATAAGCAAGCATTCCAGATGCATTAGTCTGCAGCTGCAAACCTTTCCCCCTGCCAGCCCAGAATTCAAAAAAGAGTATCTGTGAGGTGTAGGAGCACTGCCACCCAGCTGCTCCACATCACGGTCTCTTCTAGTGGTTTCTGCAGAGGCCAGCCTCATTATCCACATGAAAAAACCAGAAAGCTGAAGCACAGAGCACACGAGTGGCTTCTCTGCATTCATCTTTCACCTTGTAAAGCCACAGCAAAACCAAAACCAGACACAAATCTGATCCAGAGCCACGGGCTCTGTCCATCTGTGTTATCACTTACACATAAGTAAGAGGTAACAGTTCTTGTAATAAAACTGAAAGGATTTTGGCGCTCGAGGTCTAGTTCTGCTCGTGCTTCTCCTCACATCTCATACACGCCATAGCATAGGAACATCCTGCTAGACCTTGTGCTGCTATCCTAGCAAGGGAGAGTAGAGCAGACCTGACTTGGGGCACAAATGAAAGCCACCATGAACCACGGGTCTCTCACACAGAAGTCACACGACGCGTACAAGCGCGTGTGTGCACGAATTGGGAGAGACAGCACAGAAAAACGCGCTCGGGCTCTTCTTTTAGGGAGGAAGACAGCAAAGTGCCATCTAATGGGATGAGCAGACTTTAACCAGATATGGCCTACTGGAAACTGGATTCTGAGAATATTGGTGCTTGGTAGCTTAATGCAGGAGCTATCAGACTGCAAATCAGCACCATTCCCAGTCGCTGCTATCAGCCAAAACGTAAGACAGGAATGCCTTTCTGGAGCAGATGCCATTTGAGTCTTCAGAGTCTCAGCCCGAAACTGTCTAATGGAGCACTTGCAAGTGGTAGAGGTGCAATAAAATACAACTTAAGTGGCACACCATCACCTTTCTAAATATCCTGAACTCACAGACATACGCAGGAACCCTCTGGAAGGCCCCATATGTATGCTGGATAAACCATCTTGACGTGACACTATTGTACTTTCAGTAAGTGTTTAAATAACTCCTGCCCTGGTTAAAGGAGCTACTGAGAACATGGGAGATCTTTATGGGTGTCTTCCTAGTGCTTATTCCATCAAAGAGCAACATTTCTTCAAATACCATTAAGACACGATTAACTGCTTCAGGAGAGAACTTACCTCGTGAACGACACCACCTTAGATATCAGAAATTGCAGCAGAACCTCTCTTTGCTGCTGTAATAGCAGGAGCTATCTGCCATGTACAGAGGGCCTCCCGTCTCAGTAGAGCGGGCTGTAAAACTCGTGCCTTCTACCTTTAAACACACTTTTCCTCCCGACTCATCAGGCAGCGAAAGCATCATCTCTCTGCGAAGCAGCACACCACACGTAGGAGTTCCTAGGTCATTGTTGCAGTGAAGGAGGATTAGCAGGCTGAACTCCTTTGGGCTGCTAAATCAGAGCCAGCCCCTCCCGTCTGCAGAACTGGCAGATCCTCCCGAGAGCTCCCAGGAGACTAAGGCCAGCCAAGCCCACCAAAATGGGGTCATGAAGACCGGGGTCACGGCGTAGGCTGGCTGGAGCCCTTCAGGCCTAGCTGTGGGCCAGGACCAGCACAAGCTGCATCCCCCCAGTGCAGTAACTGCCAGACCCACCTCATGTTCAGCTGCTACAAACCAGCAGCAGCAGCAGCAGATGCGGAGGAGCAGAGAAGCATCCCTGGCCGGGCTGGGCAGGCAAGAGCAACCCCCACTGCAGGTCACTTACCCCTAAAGAGAGCAGTGTGAACAGCACAGGGTGGGACAGGGAAAAGTGCCAAAGCAGCCAAGGCCTGCCTGGAACAAAGCCTACCCAAGAGAGCATACATGAAATGCCGGTAACAAGAGGCAGCACAGAAACAAACCCAGAGAAATCTCAGCAACTTCTCCGTTCTGTCAGGGAACCATCCTTGCGCTGGCAAATCTGTACAGGTGAGTAGCTGATCTCTGCCTCCACAGCAGAGCAGCATCCTTTCCTCTAGGACGCAAATCCCTGGCTCACAAATAATAGAGCTGCCACCTGTCTTGAGCTCAGCATGTTCACGACAAGCAAACCGAGCGACAAGATGGCTCCTTCCACACAGAATCTGACGTACTGGTGAGGAAAACAAAGACCAAGAAACTGCACAGGCTTGCCAAGGGTTAGCCTACGGAGAACAGAAAAAACATTTCCCTATTATCCCATGGTCTGCCAGGGAAATGCTGTGGAGTTTCACCTTGAGAAAAACAAAGGGACCACAGAACCTGTTAACTCTAGTTTTTTTTTCATTTTCAGTACGGTGCCACTTACCTTTTATCCTCTTTAAACGTGACATTTAAAATCACACGGTTTACTCACTCACACACACACACACACACGCACACACAAATCTCTGCTGAATGATTCTTGTCCCACAAGTGCCAATTCCACTTTGTCCCACGATTTAAAGAACACGTGACACTCAAAACTTTGCACTGTTTAAATGTTATTTTATTAAATATCTTCAGTTCAAGGTTTCATTGTAACAAAGCTATGAAGGTTCTACCAACATTCAGACCAAACAAACAAACACTAGCTAACTTTAATTATTTCTAGATCATGCAAAACTTCTGCATCAAATGCCTTCCATTTCCTGTTTAAAATGTGATATTTATAATATATATTATATAGATGCTTATATTAGCCCCGTAAGAGAACATTAAGAATGCTAGGGGTGTACAGCTGTGTTTGATAATGGCCATACCAAGCTAAGGGTCTCATTAACTTAAAAGGGAACAAAACAAACAAAAAACCCCAAAGAAAGTTTGTCTCCAAGACTGTGCAAAAACCAAAAAAAACCGCCACAGTTCTCTTCATTCAAAATTTTATCTGAAAGATGCAGATACTTAATATAGAGGGTTTTCTTTTTATTTATTATCAATCATCAGGTAACGAGACAAGGAAGATCAGGCCTAAAGAAGACATGCATAATGTTTTGTTTTTACCTTTTTTTTAAATGGCATACTTGTAATCTCCCATTTGCCTTCCCTTTGTGGCTTAAAAAAAATCCTGAATAAAATCAAGGCTTTTCACTTTCCCACGTCGCTCAGTGGCTCAGTGCCATCTTAAAAATGTTTCAAAATAATACAATCTAGTGTTTTCCCCCCACGGGTTCAAATCCCTTCCTCCTCCCCCGGGTTGGTGGAAAGAGGAAGAAAAAGGTATTTGCTCAGACGAACCTGGGATACGTGGATAGTCTCCTTCACCAGGGGTTAGCTGATCTAGTCCTGGTGCGGGACAGACCTCTCTGATAAAGCTCTCTGTTGCAAAGCAACAGCTCCACTTTGTGCAACAGCTTTTGTTTTCTGCATTGTTTAACACGGATTCAAATTCCGAATTGGCTCGCTTCTCTTCCCTCGTCTGTAGAAAGGCTGTCTCATGCTTAGCACGTCGTCGCTGCCATCACTTTGACTCCTTTGAAAGATCTATACCATTATTAGGGCCAGACAGAAATACTGGGAAAAGCCCATCCCAACGTCTGCAGGTGATGCCTTCCCTTGGTCAAGGCAAATCCTGTAAGATTGCCAGAAAGGCCATTTTCTTCTTGGGGCTAGGCTCCCTCCCTTGGTGAGGTCAACGAAACACTTCTACATTCCCGACCCAATGAATAAAGGAAAGTGACTCCTTTTGTAGCAAAGAAAGGAATATGAATTGGCCCAAAGGACAACAATCAGATCACACGTGCTAATTCCCTTCCCCTCTGCTTTATGAGGTATCCTCTAATACTCAGAGGCAACACAGGGAGGTGGCCTGGAGTCCTTCGCTATGGTTTTTGCCGTTCCAATCTTTAAATTTTCTGTGTTACGACATCACTGTAAAAAATAGAACAATTACCCAAATAAACACTAGGAAAACATGACACATACAAACATCAGATGGGACAGTGGTGGGGAGAAGCACCTGCCTGGGACTGCTGGCTCCCGTTGCTGTTTTAGTCAAGAGACCAAACCAACCGAGCAGGAGGCCAGGCAGCCCCTTGAATTCTATGGGTGCAGATATTTCAGTATAAAAAACACACGCTACTTATGCCTCATATAGGAGTGTATGTGCAAGTTTTCATGAAGAACATAATACTACCTCTGTTTTGTCTGCTTCCTAAGGAACATGTGTTCTGCAGCACTGTGGATCCCAGCTATGATACTAGAAAGGAAAAAAAATACAAAGTCCCATACAGGTACCCTTTTCCTCTAAAACATCTGCTCTTGATGCAATGTTTTTTTTTCTGTTTTGTGAAATTAAATAAGCTGGCTTAAAACCTCCATGTTTGGCCAGGTAGTGGCTGTTTCTAAAACCAGTATCTCTGAAGAGCAAGTTTCTATTTAAGTTATATTCACTTACACTCTTTTATTTTTAATCCCTACTGCCACTTGTCGTTTTACATCGACATCCCATTGGGGGTTTCTTTTCTCTTAAAAAAAAGAAAAAGGTGTCTGTTTTGGGATCCAGCAGCTGAGCAAACAGTTTTCCATTGCATTCTTGACGTGCAGAAATCAAAGAAGAAACAGGCTGAAGTCAGTCTGCTGGGCAACAGGAAGAGAAGCGCCTCCTCTCTCCAACCCCAGTCTTCACACTGGCTCCTCTGGGGTCTCCTCGCCACCTCTCACGGATTGAAGTCGCAGCACAGCCTGAATGAACTTCCACCGTGGCTTTGTGGAGCACAGTTCAGCCATCCGCTGCTTAAGCCGCCTGCTTTTTTGCTCTCCCTCTCTCTTCCTCTCTCCTTCACTTTTGCTTTCCCCCTTCACTTCATTTCTGAAAGATGTTCCAGCTGTGGCCATTTTTCTTAGCCCTGGGGGAGGGGGCACGTTGGATAATCTGTCATTTATTTATTTAGCATTATTCCTGCTCTTTATGATTTGATACAAACAACATGTCTTTTTTTTTTTTCTTTTTTGATTTAAAAACACCTTCGTACAGCAGAAACAGACACGATGGATCCATGGAAAACAACAGAAAGGCAGCGCCCGGAGCATCAGATGCATGCAGGGTTTCGTGCATTTGGCTGCTGCCTGCTTGTAATTTGTATTTATTTGTTTAATGCCAAAACAGACATGACCGTTGCTGTCACTCAGGCACTCCAGAGCTGCTTGCTAAGAAGATATTGCCTTCCAGCTGAGTATCTCCACAAGTTGCTGCAGTCAGGAAGAGGTAGTGTCCACCCAGAAGGAGAGAGGGGAGAGCAGGATGGAAGGAAATAAAGCCAAATGTTAGCTGTACGCAGCTAATAAAGCACATTTTCTACTGGCTAATTACTTGACGCAGCCAGAAATCCTTCCTAAAACAACACGGACAGGCTCCTGAGGAGAACCGTGAAGACAAGAGGCATACACGTGGTGGCCGAGTGTGCCAGTGAAAACAAACCACCTGCTAAAAACAAACATCTGCTTGGAGCAGACCTTGGCCCATTATCTAACAGTGATGTCCCAGAGGCTGAAGATGTTTTCCGAGTGGCTAGCAAAAGCTCTGGTCCTAAGGAACAGATTCTGCCTCACTTACCGTTGTCTTTTGCCTTGAATTTAAGGATTTACTTTTTTTTACAACATCTTGAGTAATTTTGTCTCTGAATATTCTCCATTTCTTTACTGTAAGAGTGACAGAGCACTGGAACAGGCTGTGCAGAGAGGTAGTGGCGTGTCCTTCTCCGGAAACTTTCAAAACCCACTTGGATGCAGTCCTGTGTGGTCTGCTCTAGGTGATCCTGCTTTGGCAGGAGGGGGGATTGGACTGGATGATCTTTTGAGGTCCCTTCCAATCCCTAATGATTCTATGTCCGGAGGTCCCTTCCAACCCGCTAACATTCTGCAAGTCTGTGACTCAATATGTAGAGAAATGTATGAGCTTTTCTATAGTTCTGCAAAGGTGTAGTGCTTAGTGACTGCCTTAACAAAGCCTCCTCCTTGTTAATCTTCTTGTGTCAAATGACTAGATTTATTTGGTGAACCTGCTCTGGCAGGGGGATTGGACTGGATGATCTTTTGAGGTTCCTTCCAATCCCTAATGGTCTGCGATACTGTGATTTTTGCCCAAGTTCCACATTTATTTCGTGTTTGTTTAGCATGGTCCTACCATAAAAGTGTAGCCAAAATCTTAGTTCTACAATTTCTTAGTTTACAAATCTTCGTTGCAAACTCTTTCATTAGGCTGCTTCTTCCTTCATGGTTCCTACTCCCTCTTCACATGGAGTGCTCTGATTAACCTCAAACTTAATTTATAGCTGCAGTTTCCTTTTAAGATGGCTTACCCGAGACTGAACTCTGCCTTCCAGGTGAGAACAAACCACTGACTTCTATCTGATCATTCTTATTCACCTCAGTCTTTCTTCATCCTTACCCTTCGCCACACGCGGGCCAACTCTGCTCCAAAATGATTCACTGTGTTCAGATGGGGACTGCTCACACTGACCCCACTCGTAATTGCACGTGGTTAAACCTTCAGAAACCAAAAATGTACACAAAGAGTTCAATGTCGTTTATAGGGTTTTGTAAAAATACTGTTTCAACCAACATTTTGTGGTTGGGAAATGGCTTTGGCTCTGCAGTTTTCAGAAAACCCTCCAGCTAAAACTTTTGGAGGAGGTGCAACATTTTGGCAGCCAAGTCAAGGACACATACCTCTTCTGTGGCAGCTAACCCTCTTCTTCATAAGATACCTCGGACCTCCTAGGCACAGCCACTGAGCCGCACCAAACTTTAATTTAGTACTTTCTCCAGTAGATTTTTTTTTTAACTAAGTCCTGGCCTTCCTCCAAGGGAAACTGTTGAAGCAAGTAGTTTTGGGGTTTTTTTTTTCTGTGAAGGTTTAGTCCTGCAAAGTGCCTTAGTCTCTGGAAATTCAGCTCTTTTGAAAGTTTCCCTGCTTCTGGTGCCCCCAGCTGGCTCTTGCTTTTGAAGTTTCATGTGTGACCTCCGCAGTTCACTTGTGATCGTTCACATTTCTTCCCACTGCCATCAGTAGGGCTGAATCCCTCACAACACATAAGAATAAAAACTGCTCTCAGCTTCATCCCAAGTAGTGCACATCTGTCATTAATGCTTAAATGGCCACCTTAAAAACTGCTTGTCTTACAGGTGCAGATCATCGAATCACAGAATCATTAGGGATTGGAAGGGACCTCGAAAGATCA
>VXBP01004488.1:138839-217796 GCA_013400115.1 Rhinopomastus cyanomelas
ATCTGCTAACCACCCCTCTTCTAATCCACCCCAGGATGCTGTTGGCCCTCTTGGCCACAAGAGCACATTGCTGGCTCATGGTCATCCTGCTGTCCACCAGGACCCCCAGGTCTCTTTCTCCTAAACTACTCTCCAACAGGCCAGTCTCCAGCCTATAGTGGTACCTGGTTATTGTGTTTGCTCTTAAATAGAAAACCTCTAGTAAAAAGGTCCTGAGATTAGGAAATGTAGATCTTTCAAATGAATGTGACATGTACGTGAAAGGAGGCAGAAAGACTTTGTACATCTAACCAAAAGAGATCAGTAAGACAATACACAACAATGCAGAAATAAATGGATCTGCTGTCCTTCTGGAGCAAGCAAAGATTTCTTCATGTCAGATTTTCTAATCCCAGTTTCCTTCATGTTGAATTGTTGCAAACTAACTACAGGATATTTGAAATCCTTTGATACTATAATTTGCTTAGATTTCCCCCCCACCCCGAGTTTTCTTAACGCTGCACGTTAAAATCTCTTCCGCTAATGAGAAAATTGATGGTAAGATTGGTATGAATCAATATTTACCTGCATGGCCTATGTATTGTTCTGTATAGATATTACAATATGCTCTGCAGAATGAGACTTCCTCATCAAAAAGTTCTCTGAAATCACTCTCCTGCATACAAAGATAGATCCTTAATACTGGAAAACAACAAACGAGCACGGTCTGAGCACGGACCTGCACAAAGAAGAACTACTGCTACAAGAGCAGCAATTCTCAGGAACAACGGTCTGGCACCCGACTCCAGGTTGTCAGGAGTGGCAGATAATCCTGAGTCCAGAAGGCTTAGAGAAAGGAACACCAAGGGATCAGCAGCAGGTTTAGGCCTACAAACAACTGCAAATGGCTCTCTCACTGCTGGCTAAATAGACCTGAATACTGAATTTCCACTTGCAGCAGTCTTCGTTCTGTCTGTGACACAATCCATCCTTGCTAATCCATACCTGTATTTGATCCTCACTGGAGAGGTGCTGCAGGAGCTCCAGAGCAGTGGTAGTGGACATTCAGCCACTTGCCATCTCGGCGATGCCAGACACGCGTCTCTTCAGACTGTGTGGTGCGAGGCCGGCCTTGGCCATCAATGTACTGTGTCAGGCGGATGTACGCGATGCAGGCAGCATCTTCACCAATGACATGGACGTGGGGGTTCAGGATGGTGGTGTGTATTGGCTTGCTGTTCTTCGACAGTACTGGCAGAAGATGCAAAACCATCAGCCTGACTTTCCTACTACGGAGGAGTATTTCCCCACACTTTCCTCCTTTTGTATTCTACTCACCTTCCCTTGGATTCTGGGATACAACTAAAAATTAATCCTACAGTTTTCCTGACAAAATCCAAGGAATTCTTTCCCTCATCACCTGTTCTTCTCCTTAGGAACTGGGCATTTATTATTGCCTAGAACACCCTGGCCCCTTTGCTCCTCGTTCCACAAAGAACACTCACGGCTTTTTCAACACCAGTGCTGCCGTTTCTTCAGTTATAAAGAAGTTCTACTACAGAATACTGTTGTAAAGGACTCGACAATCAGGAGATCTCTAAGCTAGGCCTGCATCATGAACCAGCCCCAGAGAAGTATAAAAATCACTCCAGAATGCACTTCTGAAAGAGAGACAAAATCTCTGCATAATTAGAGGACGAGCAATTGCCTATACTAAGGACCTTGACCTAACCCCCAAAATAAAACAAATGGAAGAGCTCAGGATTTAAGTTTCAATGATCTCATCCTGCAAAGGCATCCAGGAAGGAAAACAAATCTGATGGTACAAATGATAGCATTCCTTCCGGCTTCTTTTCCTGTGCCAGGCTGACAAGGTATCCATGTAATGGGTTCATTAGGTATTGGAGATCTGAAACTGCCCATGGAAAACTCAAAGAGAAGGCAGGAGTGATTCATGCAGAACTACCTTTAGGTCTGATGATTCTATATGTCTATCCCAAAGACACATGTTGCTTCCACCAAAATAAACTCATATTTTTAAATCTCCCTATTAGCAGAAAACCTGATGCCTCAAACTTTTAAAGCTCCTCTTTTACAAAATATTTGCATCAGGCCAACTGTGAAGGGATGTGTGGGTTAGAATTGAAATTGTTTCTAAACAAGTCTCTTGAGAGAAAGAAAGCTGGCTCTTACGAATGCATCATAACCCATCCACAATCAAGTTCTTGCTGGGTCTCCCAGCCAATAAAAACAAGGGCAATTTTTCCCCCCAAAATGTGGCATAAAGGAAGGTTAGAGAGAAAGCTGTTGGCATTACCCAATCTACCTACTCACAATTCTCAAAGTAAAACTTATGGAAATCCATTCCTTCAACCAGGTTCCCCAGTGCTTCAGGCTCAAATGAAGTCAACCCAGGATCACAGATTTTTCTGCAAAGAAAAGCACCACAGGCTTACAGTCAGCATCTGAGCCCAAGGGCTACTTAACCAATGAAGTGCTGGTAAGGCATTTTACTTACACTGTAAACCTGCCTACCTCCCTACTCCAAAGGGTAAGTTCCAGGAGGACTCGGTCCTACTGCACCAAGACAGTGTGGTGCCACTAGGCATTTCAATAAAACAAGCCTGTTTCTGGCTCTCCTTTTATTCTCTTTCTGCCCATCTCACCGTTCTCCCTGCTACTTTTCCTACAGAGCCAGGATTTTCTCCCTTCGTTGCTCTCTGATGCCTGCCTTTTACTCCACGGTCATTTAGAGAGTTCTACCGTATCCCTAACTCCTAACTGACGCAGGCTAGAAAGCATGAAACTTCTTACCATCCCTGACCAAACGACAACACCTGACGTGCAGAAGCCAGAACATCACTTCCACTGATGAACAACATGTCAGAAGTCATTCATACTTACGTATAAGCTTCAAAGTCTCCATTGTTGATGGCTTCTATCAGCTGCTCTGTTATCTTAATTATCTCTTGCTTACGCACTGTGAACAAGAAGAAAAAGCAACTTAACAGGGCGTAAGGCTTCAGCAGGGATACGGGACTAGCGGGTACTTTCTACAAGCAATTTGCAGAGCACCATTAGCCTGAGTCTCATGGGATGCTGCTTCCTGCATTCTGGAGACGGGCAGCAATGACAGCCATCCACACGAGAGTCGGGGGGCAGTGGTATGAAAGGGTAATGGTGATCCCATAATGCAGGGAAAAAGGAAATAAAGATGTAATACTCAATGTTGGCTCTAGAAATGTCTAAAGCGTCAGGGGTGCCTCCTGAATGATGGCCTCGGGTGCTTCTGAGGAGCCTGACTGATTAATGTCAGTGAAACTGTTAATGGCAAGCATTTAAGATGTGGAAACCTTGACCGAGTAATGATATACAAACGGTCACCCCACAGACAAGCCAGTTGGAGAAAACCTTGTCTATCACCCTCACCAATACCTCAGCTACTATGAATGCTGCAAACAAGCAACTGGGGCATGTAGGGATGAATTCTGCAAGATAGAATGACAGCTGCAGCAGGATGGATGGGTTGGATGAACATGTCCTAGGTACACGCTAGACTGCACTCATTCCTCAGGTAGTTAGCTTCTGCCAATTCCTGCAGCGTAGCTCTTTTCAGCACTGTGACAGCACTGCTATTTAACCCAACCCAGTACTCAGGATGACTGAGGGCTAGCTGTCTATTGTTATTAGGCCCTTCTCTGGCCAGCACATCCGCGTTCTCTCTTCTTTGTTTTGCACAGCTGATTGCCCAGGCCCCATCCCTCTATGTTCAACCACCCATGACGGTTCTTAAGAATTCTTAATACTTGCAAAGTTTGGGTCAGCTCTGTTAAATAACAGCATTCCAGTTCTGTATCTACATGTGCACCACATAGACACGGTAGCCTATATGCACATCCCTCACAGTTCTGTAGCCTTCCCCACACTCTCCCTGTACACAGAATATCCTGCACATTCCACAAGCACTTAGGAGGTTCTCTAATATTATCTTCAATGTTACCAAGTAACTTACAATTCCTGCCACCAGATACGGAGTTTATCTGCCCTTAGGCATCTAAAATTTGTGTGTTTGACATGGAAACAGTCACCTGACTATTCCTCCCTAGAAGAAATGGGCACTTCTGGAAGTCTCACCTAAGGCATCTCCGATGCCTGCTATTTTAAGGGCATGGTGTTTCAATACAACCTACCACCTTTAGATGGCCCAGTCAGGAAAGCCAGATTCCACTTTCAATGCCAGCCTGAACTGCCCTCCCCAGTAACCATTAACCCACACGTCTCTCATCCCACGTGTATTGTAAGTGCAGCTGGGAAGCAGTGAGACGATAATCTCACTGGCTATCAAAGATGTTTGCCTCCACCCTGGTAAGCAATTAAGACGATTACACTATCCAGCCAGCCTCATCTCAGACCAGACAGCTGGCTCACAGTAGTGATGGTGCTGTTTTTCCCACCCAGACCATGTACACCCCCACATCTAAAGATCTACACAGGAAATGGACCAGAACGCCACAGCGGGCTGTGTCTATTATGAAAAATGCCCTCACAAGCAAGTTGTCTAGAATTCCTTCCACATGAAGCAGGACCACATGCCGGTCCCCTCCGGTGCAGGCACACACCAGCGTGCGCAGTGTTTGGAACTGCAGAACTGTTTAGCTTGGAACAGACCTCTAAGCTCGAGTTCAGCTATAAGCCTAACTCTCTCAAGCCCGCTAAGCCATGTCCATGGGAAAGGCTCCCCTCAGGCTTGGCGAGGAAAGGTGCGGAGCACAACCTCCACGGGCTGACTCCTCTCAGCGAGACTTGCATCCTCTTCCCCAGCATTTCAGCGCAGCAGCACCGAGCCTGCCCTTCAGCGCAGGTCTGTCCCATCCAACTGCCGTGACCGCACATCCCGAGATCCGGCCGTCACGACCAGCGCACAGGGCGAGATGCCTGGTCCCCACACGAAGCAGTAAAGGATCCGCGGTGAATCGCGCTCATCCACAGGGGCACACCAAGTCTTCCGAAGCCCCGCTCCCGGCCGCCCGGCGCCTCTCCGCAGCGCCACTGCTCCTCACAGCTGGGCGGGGCTCGGGGCGGGGCTCNGGGGGATGCGCGGGGCACAGGGCTGGCGAGAAAGGTACGGGGAAGCGCTAGAGCTACGGTACTAGCGGTGGGTGCGCTACGCCACTACTGCTCCCCGGCTGCTAACTTACACGGAGCTCGGTTAAGAACAAAGGGAACTACTGGAGTTAGCAAAGGCTCCGACCGAGCACGCTCTAACTCCAATGTCTGCCCTGGGCTGTCCCAGGCAAGAAGCTTCTCTTCACAAGACTGTGTAGCTGCAAAACAAATGTAAGCGTTAAAATAATAAACAGAAACCAGAAAGCAAAATAAAAACCAACACTGAATACAAACACACACAGAGCCCCAGCCTAGCCCCAGCCGGCACACAGAGACATCCACATCCCTGCAACCTCCAGCCTGCTCTCCTGCCTCTGTCACTCGCCGAAGGGGCCGGGCACTGCTCAGCTGGGACCTCCCTGGCACCGGTGCAGAAGACTCCTCAGGGCAGGTTAGGGATCACACGAATGCTGCCAGAGGCAGTTTGAGGGTGACCTAAAACCCTGGTCAGAGCAGTGACAGAGCAGCATGAGGGCAAGTACGAGATGCAAGGGAAAGGGAAAGAAAATTGGGCTTTCACATCACTGCAAATCTCAACACAGAAGGGAGTGGGGTGGGAGAGTTGCTGCCCCACTTAGCAGAGAAGTGATTTGGCACTCCTCAGCACACCAAGCAGGGCCTTGCCATGAGCAAGAGGAAGTAGTTAAAGCAGCGATGGACAGATCACAGCAGAGATCATTTCCCTTCCATTCTCTGGCTGAGCAAAACACCCTTCCCATTGCACCCTTAGAGCTACCTTAATTGAAATAACAGAATCACAGAACATTAGGGATTGGAAGGGACCTCGAAAGATCGTCTAGTCCAATTCCCCTGACACAGCAGGATCACCTAGACAGAAGTCACACAGGAACATGTCCAGGCAGGTTTTAAACGTTTCCAGAGAAGGAGACTCCACAACGCCCCTGGGCAGCCCCTTCCAGTGCTCCGTCACCCTCACCATGAAGTTTCTTCTCACATTTATGTGGAACCTCCTATGTTGCAGCTTACACCTGGTGTCCCTTGTACTATCGTTAGATGACACTGAGAGGAGCCTGGCTCCACACTCTCTTTCTTTCCAAGCTGAAGAGACCCAGCTCCCTCAGCCTGTCCTCATCAGGAAGATGTTTCATTCCCTTCATTATCTTTGTGGCTCTGTGCTGGACTCTCTCCAGCAGTTTGGTGTCCTTCTTGAACTGAGGGGCCCAGAACTGGACAGAAAGGCTTTGACTGCTGCATCACATGAGATGCTGTGTGCAGGAAACCAGGGCAGGAAGACAGGAGGAGACAGGAGAGAGCATGCCTGTTCCTTCCTTCCCACACAGACCTGAACAGAATCAAATACTCCAGACATTCCCAACTCCCATCGAGGATCCTTCTGTTACAGCTTTAAATAGTTAGACAGCTAGCATGCTATGCATGTGTAGGGGAAAGGCTGGCAATCCCACCTAGATTTTCTCCCACCTACTACCTTTTTTCATACCCAACTCTCAGTTTTTCAGCCACAGGCTCCTCTAACAGATGCAGCCAGTTCAGGAGATAAGGCAGACAGTACTGTAACTGGCAGACTGATCACAGTACCAGTTCACCGACCCAGCAAGAAAACCGTGTAAGGTGAAGTTCACAGAAGAGAAAAGCCCCTCCACTCAAAGCAGCTAACAACAGACTCAGAAGTGCTCTGGAGCTGCGCTCTGGAGTTCCTCCAGCAGCAGCAGCAGCCACCCTCCCAAAACATCCCTGACGCCCTCTGTAAAACTGCTTTTGTTCCTTTTCTACTTGCCAGGCACTATCCATGTCTGGGGTGCTCAGAAATTCTCCAGGAGCAAGACTGAATTCAGCCTCGTACATCCCCTCCGTAAACAGACCGGCACCACTGACCCCGCTTACCACAAAGAACACTAAGAGATGTGGCGACTCGCCCAAAGAAACCCTGAAAGGCAGTGTCACACTGCAGAGAACCCCACGTCTCCCCCAAATGAAAGTGAGGGAATGAAATTAGCTTGGATGAGGTTCTAATTGTTGTCAAAAGGGAAGGGAAGGTTTATAAATTTTCAGTGTGCAAAGGAGGGCATTCTGCAGGAAGGGAGATGATTTCTTTTTACTCTAGAGTACTGGAAATGAAAATCAACATTCTGGAAGGCATTTGAGGAAAGGAAAAATCTTGGGGAAGGAGATATGGAAAGGTGCAGGGAGGGGTGGGAAAAAAAATGCCATGAAGCACTGCACCCCTGGACTTACTGGCTGAGAAACAGAGAGAAAGCTGGGACTGCATGGACTCAGTCTGTGTTTTGCTCTCACTGTGCCTCCGTCCTTCAAGCACTGAGCTGCCATCCCCGGTGGAGAGAGGGGGAGCTAGCATGGCAGGGAATTGAAACACAAACACAAACAAAACACGCAAGTTCAGTAAATAAAAAAAGAGAAAGGAAAAAGGAGAACATTAAAGAAACCACAATACTAGGCACAAAACATGCAGGAGCCTCCTCCAAGGCAAAGCCGAGTAGACAGCTCTACAACACTGACCTGCTGCTCAATTTAGAATGACACGGGGGTGGAGGGGTTATGGCCTCTAGCCCCACCACTGTGCAAACAACATATTCCTGAGGAAACCATCCCTGACTGATCAAAATGATACCACCCACACCTCAGCAGAACAGATCTGCGTAACCTGCTGTCTATTGAGAACAAGAAGTTGTCCCAGGAATGGCACAAGCGTTTCCGTTTCCCCAGAGTCAAGGCTATGCAGAATGCTCAAAAACTTCCACATCCCTGACCATGTTGGTCTGTTCAATTTGGCTTGAGTGCTTGCTTAGCTTAAAACATAGTGGGGCAGGAGTCGAAGACTAGTGAATGTTGCTGGCACCTTTAAAACTGAAGCACTAAAATTAACAGAGCTGGCCATAGAACAAACCATTACTGTGCAAGGTCCCTGCCTCCCAATCACCACTCAAATGCTGCCTTCAATTAAAATCATAACAAGACTTTCTAACCCCTGCAAAAAAATGCCCACCAAACCAGTAATGTAACCCTATACAGTTCTTCCTAGATTTAGTCCTGGTCAGCTGCCGTCCCCATGCCAACCTTCTGTTTTGGTCCTAGACTTCCTCTCCTCTATTTGTATCCCTGACCTACAGGACCCGTTGGCTCAACCTGGGACCTCTCCTACATAAAAGCTGCTAAAAGAGACAAAGTTCTGGGCAACTGTCTCTTCTGGAGATTAGATAAATCAATTTCATTACCACAGTAACAAACCCATGCAGTTCCCTTCCCTCAAAGCTGGGTTTTTAATCCACAGATTACTCTTTGGCCAAAAGGTGGGAGCTAGAACACTGCCCTGTAATGAGGTCAGGTTTTATCTGAAACCATCTGTATTGCAGAGCTCATTTCACTCACTGGCAGGCATTTCTATGCCCTGTAACTCCTCAGAAGAGGAGCCAGCAGCTTGTGATCAGCCACAGGAACTCGTCCAGCTGACAGAGGTGACATTGCTGCTACAACACAGGCTCAGCACCGATTTTTCCCTGGATATATAAATCAGATTGACTACAGAGAAAAAACCTCTGCTTCCAAATGCAAACTATTAACGCATTTGCCTCAGAACGCAGAGCTGCATTCACCCATCCCAAACCTGTTCATTCAGGGAAACATCTGCTCATCCCCCTTTAGGCAGTCCAAGAAAAGGACAGCTGCTCAAACATCATGAGCAGATATGGGGCTTCAATCTTCTTCATCTAAGAATGTTAGAAGCACAGACTATTTATGATGTGATCACCGGAAAGTGTTAAGTCTGTTCTCAGCCTCTCCCTCTACTGAGATCTCAGTGAACGACGCGAAAAACAATTTCCATTCAGAGATGACAGTCTGATTCAGCTTTGATACAAAAACAGATCCAAAGAGAAATAAGAGGGAAGTGTGTTCATGTCATTACAGAGATTCCCAGAAAGAGGTGAGAAGGGAGAGTGAGACCTACAGGGAAGCACAAAATCACAACCAGACTTGAAACCTCAAGGGACTAGTAATTTTCCACACCTAGAAATGGAGTGGAGATGAACAGGTTATGATTATTTGTGATAAAAGAACTCCAGTTCTGAGATAAAACTAAATTATCTCGAGGCAAACAGCGCTTATATACCACAGAGGCCAAGTCAGCTGGCTCCCCAGTGCATGGTCCTACTGCGGCAGGAATGACAGCATCGTGGCGAATTTATGAACTGACTCAGAAATCTGGGAAGCTAGTTCAAGGCAAGGGCCAAATCTCCAAGATCCCCTTCGTGCTCTTAACTGTCAGAAATTACAGGCAAAACACCTACCTTTCAGGTCCTCGTCTTCGGTCGTGGTGTTACAGCTCTCTGTGGAACCCTGCGTGGCAGAACAGAGCATGACCAGGCATCAGCAGTGGTGAGCGTGGGCAAGTAATTCTTTTGTGCAGATTTTTTTTGTGAAGGAAGATGGGTAAAAGCACAAAAACCATTGACAGGGACAGCAGAGAGCGGCTGATACAAGGAAGATCTGGATGAAAGCAAGCCAAATATTAAGCAAAACTTGACAGCCTCTCTGCTTAGCTTTTATGTATTCAAGCCATTTAAGCCATCCACCCGGAACTTTTGCACGGACTTAAGTTACCCAACTCTGTAAGATGTGATCAAACGGGAGTTGCTTCTGTTTGGAAGAAGAACAGCCACAAAAAGCTAAAGAAGGGCTCCTAGGCTTTCTCAGAGGAACAGGTCTCCATTTCCAGAAGGAAAAAAAAAGTGTGCAAAGTGCCTGTATCTTCTCTTACATCCTACATACAAAAGAGACTGGTGATAACACCACAGCGGGAAAAACTTTACACTGTTCGCTCAGCTGTCCTTACTCAGCCTCTTCTACGCAACACAACCCTCCCAGTCTACTGGCAGCGGTACTTCGGAGCATGCTACAAACCAAACACCAGAAAGGTAGAAACCAAAGTAAGACTCACAAAGACGAGACTGACAAGAGAGAAGCAGAGGTTCCTCTGGCAACACTCCCACCCCTTACCTTTATGCCATCTGTAGCATTATGGACAACAGTTGTTTGAGGCTCCTAGGAAAGGACGGAAGAACCATTAAACTCCGGTTCCAAAGCATTCTCTCATTTACTTTCACTCCCCAGCAAGTAGAAAAAAGGTGACCGACTGGTTTTAAAACAAAAACAGCAAAACCAAACCACAAACTCCAAACAGCACACAGGTGCTCGCGTGCGGGTGCAAATACTTCCTGCACAGAAGGTTTCCTGAAGAGAGACGAGGCACTAAAAGCTACAGCTGCAAGGAGACAAAGCCCCCAGCTTCTCTGCAATTGCCCCTAATTCCCCAGTTTGTCTCCAGCAAGCCAGGCTGGCACAAACACCAGGTAGCAACTGAGCAGCCATTCATGGAGTAGTGGCCCCTCAGCACCATCCTCACTGGAAAATGCTTCAGAAGAGGAAGAGGGGGAAGAAAGGCTAACACGGGGTCGGGGCCTTTGTCTCGCAGCTGTTGGTTCTTTCTGAACGTTTGCCAGTTTATATTGCCCTAAAAAAGGGACATTCATAATTTCCATAATAAAAATGGGATAAGCCAGACCTCATGCAGAGGAGTTCTTAGAGGAACTGGCCTGTGAAAAAAGGTACATTTTTCTCAAAGTCTCTAAAATGGTTCAAATGTCATTAGTAAGAACAATAATTCGTAACTTATAAAGGCTCCCCCAGTATCAAAATCATCATGACCAAAGCCAATGAAGGGAAAGCAGAAAATTATGAAGTGTCCCAAGAACGCTTCACCCTACAATAGAAACATCAAATCCCACCCTCCCAGCCCCCCAAATCCAGCTCTCCAGAGACACACAACAAAGAGCAGCTACCGAGGCAATCAATGCTAATTAGTTCCTTCATTCCTGGGCCAAGAACTCAGGATCCTGCACTACCTCCTCCCATAGCTGTCAGTCTCGCAGGGTGCCTCACTGAGGATGCCAGAGACTACGAGTGTGGTGATGTACACTCATCCAGCTTCTGCTGTCACCCACCGCCTGATCTTCCCACGCACAGTGAGGCAGACCACCCCAAGCTGTGCCATAAAATGCATCAGGCACAGGACACTAAGAAGCCTGCTGCACAAGCCCAAACAGAAAATGCTAGCTCAGCAAGTTACTGAGCTGCAGAGGATCAACTACACAACTGAGCAGGCCAAACGGGCTATCAAAGGATTCCTCTAAACATGCTTTGTATTGTCCTTTCTTCTATGGTGTCCTGAAGTCCATTCTCCACTTTCTGAAAGCTGGAGAGTAGATGGAACTTGACACTCACTTCTTCCAAACCAGCCTCTCCAAAGCCAGCAGGAACAGCTGAACAGGACACACATAACTACACAGGGATGGCACACGGGGAAGTCCAGGCAAGCTGCGATCCCCACATCCCACCACAGCTCTGCTCAGCACCCCCGCCCCAAAGCCTGTGAGGCTGTGATCAGGCCCCAGAGCAGCACAGGGACAGACAGAACAAAGCCAAAACACAAGCTGAAACAGAGCAGCACAAGCAGCACTCGGGATGGGAGGCAGGTGAGGAGAGAAGGGGAGAGGACAGAATCAAAACTAAACCAAACAGGAAAAGAAAAAAAAAAGCAGTTGGGGAAGATACCATGGACGTCTGCACTGGGGGTGTTTCTTTTGCAGTGCTTACTATACTGGCTTTGTTGTTGCTCTGCGGCTGAGACAGAAAAACATGGTTTTAGTTCCTCTGCTGGGCAACAAAGGCAGCAAGAAAATGACAGTGTTGCTTCAGTCCCAACCATCTCATCAGACCCTCCCCTCCCAGCAAGTTTGATCACCAGGAAGAGGGAGGACAAAGGAGTGCTGCTCAGGCTGGTGAACATCATCCTTCCCCCAGAGACAACAGATCAACAGATGTTGTACGGGATGTACCCAAGCCCAAATGTGCACGGACTGCTAGACCTAAAAGGAAGGAAAACCGAAGGGAAAAATGCAGCAGCTCAAAGGGTTGTGGAGAATCCTGCAATGAGCACCAGCCAAAGTATTTGGTGAAGAAGAATGACAGATGGCAACAGTCCCAAGAGAAAGAGACTACAGAACTAAGACACACAGGAGTTGTGCTGCAGTCTCAAACAGGGGGGAAATGTGAGTCAAAACTGAGGAATCCCAAAGAGAGCAGGAACAGTCCTAGGCACGTGATGATGCTGAGGGTCCCAGGGAATCTACTGATGGAAGAGAAAGTGTGGCCAGCCCTAGAAAAAGTAGAGAAAAGGTGAGGTATGGTGTATTGTGTCCCTGCTGTGACCTGGGCAGAGACTTCAGGACCAAAACATGGAAAAGGATGAAGGCGGAACGCAAGGAGAAAGCCACAAAGTTCTCCGAGTAGAAAGTCCTCTGGATGGTGCTTGGCAGTTTGTCACATTTCCCCTCTTCGTCTTTCTTGTAGCTGTCACGGAAGAACACAATCTGCATTCACACAGCACACCAGCTTGCTGCAAATAAACGGTCCATGGAGTCATGTATGTCAGTAATATCAACAAAGTGATAAGCAAAGTCTGTTTCTGTAGGAAGCCAAACCTGTGTCCACCAGCATATAGCTCCTAGCCCACAAATCCAGTCAGCTGTTGGAGAACCAGGCCCACAGTTACACTGCCATATAAACCCCACACCGGGTGTGCTGCCAGACACCAGCAGCAATGGCAAAATCAGCACGGCAGGAGCCTCACTCAGACTCCTCGGTATACAGATCCGGGATGCCAGATGGGAAGTCACAGCACTGTGACCCCACTGCATCTGCTCTCCATCCTCCATCCCACCATTCTTGGAGAGGGCATTCGTAGTGCCCTCACCACCAGTTACTACCGCAAAGAACGCAGAAGTTAAATGCTGAACTGGAAAAATATCTGCCAAAGGTTTAATTATGCCAACAAAAGAGAGAGTCCACGAGGTGGAGAGTTCACACACACCTACTACAGCTTTAGTTTTTCTTCAC
Organism: Rhinopomastus cyanomelas; assembly: GCA_013400115.1. Classification (NCBI taxonomy): domain Eukaryota; kingdom Metazoa; phylum Chordata; class Aves; order Bucerotiformes; family Rhinopomastidae; genus Rhinopomastus; species Rhinopomastus cyanomelas. The sequence goes on from VXBP01004488.1 coordinate 151,935, forward strand.
AAGCAGCATGCCTTGGCTTAGCTGTCTCTTTTGGAGAGGAAGAGAGGAGAAACAGAAAAGGAAGATGGGCAGGTGGAGAAGAGAGGAAGTAGAAGAGAGAGGTAGGAATGAATTCTTTGTAAGTCCATGGGGGAAAAAGAAAGAGCACGATGCACGTCCCTAAAGCTAAGACAGGAGAAACACTTCACGTATTACAGTGTACAGTGGCCTGTCCCCACACACCCCCACACTGTCCTAAGGCTTTGGCCTTCCCAAAGCTTTGCTGCTTTTACGTATTCCCAGCCTGATGTCAGAAGAGGTGACAGGCTGTGATGGGTGCAAGAAAGGACAAGATCAACCTGAAAGAGTTAATTCCAAGCTACTTTGCAATCTAAACACCATGACACTTCCACACCTCCACACAGCTCTGAGGTCTGCATACTTCTTCAGAAACAACAATCCTAATGCAGAGAACTATCTTACAAACTTCTTTCAATGAGAAGATTATCTTCTTTTCCCAGTGGACTAAGAAAAAAGTTAGCATGAAAAAAGCTAGGTAAAAATATTTGGTCTTGAAAGTTTTATAACTGAGGCCAAGTGAACCCCAGACATCCGTGAAGCTATTGGAAAAAAAAAGTTGACAGGTGTGAGACGTCACCTTACAAAGTTCAACCCTACGCACACCCAAAGCACACAGCCTACCCTCCACCCTGCACTGAACACCTGCTCATACCCTTCCCCAGGCAGCGGGCTGAAGAAAATCAAGTATCACATTTGCTAGCCCAGAATCACATAAGATTTAACTACAGGACAAGGTCCCAAAGAAGTAAGTGACAGAAGACTCATCGTAAGCATTTTCCATAGTTCCTTCTCAGATGGAGGTATCTGATAGACATAAGGAACCTCCTGCGTACACTCATGTCTTGTGGCCACCTAAACATCTGCCCTTCCCTGGGTAAGAGTGGCCTGCCCTTCCCAGAGCCCAGGATGGCACGGCCAACTCTTACCCCTCCCTTTCCCCTCCTACTGCCAGCCAACACCACAGTCACTGGGCAGGCTACAATCCTTGGCAATCCACAAGGGCACGGCTCGAGTTCAAAGAGGCCAGTTCACCTAAAAACTGGTGCCAGGCCCACCTTGCAGCCTACGTAACATGCTTAGTTTTGGCACAGCAGTTGGCAGGGTTCCCTGAGCTCGACGAGAGACAGACAGACATGAACAACACAGAGGGTGCAAAAGAAAGAAAACAGACCAGTGATCGTATCGCTAAGGACACACACCTCGAGGAAACTAGAAGAAAGTTAAGTCCTAACGCATGCACCGCATCTGGTTCTTCGGTCACCTTTACTGCTTCCAGGTTTTTTAAGGCTGACACACACTCCACCTATCCCAGCTGCTTTAAAACAACATGCAGAGGGAATTCAAGCATTGCTGGCAGTGGGCAGAAAGAAAGGGCAATCAAGACACAACAAACTCCTGCTCTGGAGTTTCATAAAGGAGGGGCTGATGAAAAGTCAGTCTGTCCCATCGCATTTTCCAAGTAGTATTTTGGGGTTACTGTTTGTGTTTACATAGTTTTAAGCTACCACTGAAGAAGAGCACAGATAGCTTCCAGACAGTAAGGTACAAACAAGTGACCCAGTTTCTCAGCACTGTAACATTCCTGTTCCTATCTGCAATAGAGAAGAGATGCAGTTTGTTCTTCTTCTGTGTAGAAGAGAATGCAATACTTCAATTTTGTACTTCAGCTACGGCTCCTATCTCTCTGTGTCACAGAGAAAGGCATCACCTAATGGACTGTGTGTGGCTCCTTGCAATAAGGCACTGGCCAGTTTTCTCTTTGCTCCCTTGAGAGTGGATTTCTTTGCTTTTCTGACAAATTCCGTGTCCATCAAACATCTGGATGAATGGAAAAGGGAAATGAACAGAACAGGGGTGGCAGTTACTGGGTGTTTGGTCATGCTGGGATACATAAACAAGACCAGGACAAAAGGAAGTTTTGGATTATAAAGGCTCTGACAAACCTGTTCAGTAAGTATGCTCAAACAAGAAGTGACCAGCAGCTCTGAGCTGCATGGCAGTGCAGTGCCCACACCTTTCATCTGAACAGTGGAACCCCATCAGCCTCTGCCACATTTGGAGCAACTCCCAGTTTGTTCTACACTGCAGGGCTCCCACCAAGGATGACGGCACCAACACCAGGCAAAGCACCTGCTCCTCCTTTTGGCACTTCTGCAACAGAATGACAAAGCCCCATGTCCAGCCAAGGCACGCACCTGTTCTGCCGAGCGGCAGGAGAACCACTGCCCTTTTCAATTTCAAGGCCAGGCCGAACTGCATTGCCAGTAGCTGACCTTCTGCGTAACACGGGAACCGTAGTACTGACAGGGGCCAGACAATCACAGGGCCCTTTTAGTGAGGACATGGACCTTTCAGTGCAAGATGATTCCCCTCAGCCGCCCCCCCCAACCCTGCACAGACATGCTATGTAGGGTGATGAGCACAAGCCGAGCGTGCATGGCATGAGAATGGCGGACGCACGAGTCGCAGGCAGCTTACGGGAGGTGCTCACCATCAAATGCACACTGGAGCTCGACTTCCTTTTCTGGACACACCATTGAGAGAGGGAAAGAGAAGGGAAGAGAGCAGATGAGAAGAAAAGCACAGAAACTATTCACACATTAGTGTGCCAGCAAGGGCCCCCTGCCAATAACACTCCCCTACGGACAGGTATAAGCAGCAGCAGAAATGCACAGAAACATGAGAACCATTAAAGGACATGACTGCACACCAGAGGGAAGGGCAGGGTAGAGGGCCTCCATCCACTCCAATGCTGAGGTCAGAACACAGACGCCTCACACACTGGTAAAGGGAGAGAAGAGAGAGGAATATATACGCACAAGGTGTAGGATGCAAGGGGGTGCCTCTAACGTGTTCTCCCACCTCAGAAATCTCCACCTTCCCCAGGCACACTGCAGAGGTAGGCAGGAAACCCCTCAGCGTGCACATTTGCAGGAAGTAGAGAAGTGCTTGCAACTGGAATCAGAAGGTAGGAGGAAAGCACAATGGGAGAGGCATCCCAAGGGACAAAGAAAGATGAGGAAACTTCTGCACATAGCATGGGGAGGAGAAAGGCTCCTTCACCCAGAAATTGGGGCTGACTGGAAATGCAAGGTGCGCGCATGCCCTGACACAGAGGAAAGGCAAGACCAACCAACAGGCACTGAGCAGCTCAAACATCTTGCATTTTCAGATACTGGGAGGAGAATAAACAGGAAACAACACTCAAACACTAGTCAGCCTTCTTAGACTCTACTCTTGTTCAAAGCCATCTCCAGTTACCTTCAAAGACACCTGCAGACAAAACGGCGCTCCCACAAACCCATAAATCGGGCTCAGCACGCACCTCTCTGCTCATTCACAACACTCCTGGTGTCATTCTGCCCAAGCTATGCCTGGCAGGTCTTTCAGCACTACAGTGCTACCCCTTTCCCCTGCTGTCTTCATCTACGCTTTCCTCTTGCCCTTCTCCTTTGGTACTATGTAGGCTATTCCTCTGCTGCTTATTACAAGCCAGCTCACAGGGTAGTGTGGGACAGCATCTTCCAGCCAAAGCCCACAATGGCTTGGACTCAGCTATGCAGCTCTGGATTCCTGCACACTACCACATTCCACCTCTGGAGCAGCCCTTGAACTCAGCGCAGGCCATGGAGCGGTGTGTCCTCATTTCATACACTTACTGAACCTTCACAGCTTTCACCTCCAATGTTGTCCGTGTCTCCTTTATCCACAAGTCCGAGCCCAAGCATACAAGTGGACTGGCATGTCTTTGAAAGCTGAACTGCTCATGTTCACCTGATACCCTGAACCACACGTCCGTGACATAGATTCATGTCCAGAATCACGCAGGCACCACCCAGACAGACTCAAACCAGCAAACTGCCTCTTCCAACCTGACCGTTTAATTCTGTTAAGGACAGACTCTAAACACTGATCTGTCAGCATTTGGCTTATCGATCTTCTGCTTCACAGAGACACAAAAATAGGGCTTGTCACTACCTGGTTTACAAACCTGCAATTCCTCCCATCTTGTTTTAGAACCATTTGGCTCCTCCAGAGGCTTTTCCTCAAGCTACAGTTAACATAGGCTGTACTTACTACCAGTGCATAAATACACGGCTTAGACCACCACCAACACAGAGGAACCCTTGTACCCAGTTACAACAGGGGAAGTTTTTAACTGGAAATGGAAACTCACACCAGCCGAGAAACTTCTTCAGAACTTCTGGTTTTTATATGCAGTGTATCCCCTAAGTTGCAACAGACAGAAGTTATATGGATACTGCAAGAAAACTGATCTCAAAGGAAGGGAGTCTCATTTGAAGTTCATACAGGTTGCCAGTGCGGTACAGAAAGCAAAACAAGGGGCAGAAAATGTTAGGAGACACGCAAAAGTTTGTGTGTGAGAGTCAAGCAAGCTATACAGAAAGCAGTTACACTGACACAGGAGGAAAAAGCCCTCTGCAGATCAGAATTTAATTAGAGTACAATCTACATTTAAAACAGCGTTGGTCTGTTAACGTGGCATGATGCACCGTGGAAGGAGAAAGCACATGTTTATTGCCTCCATTACAACAGGGGGAGGAGATGCCAGCTAGGGTAGGGAGTGAGGTCTGTGTTAACACCAGAGCACAAAAGCATTACTGCTGTGGCAGGGGGATTGGACTAGATGATCTTTCAAGGTCCCTTCCAATCCCTAACGAGTCTGTGATTACTGTTACTCAAGACAAGTTGGATTACACCAACACGAGGCATCAGCAGGAAGCACTAAAGCATCAGAACTTAGTTAAACCACACTCAGAGAAATTAGTAGAACAAATCAGGCTCCCACACCCCTCTGTAACAACTTCATCAGAACCATCTCTATCACACTCCCAAGGCGACTAGCTGGTGAGCAAACTACTCCAGACAGCATCCCAGGGATGAATATTTGTTGAAGTTCCGTTTCTGTATCCGTGTGAAATTCAGATGTTGATCTCGAGAAAGAAGGTTCTCTGAAGGAGGGCTCTTGCTTTATGTAGCAGTAAGCAGAAGTCAGCAGGTGACACTAGACAGCCTGAAAAATCACTACCCCTTCAGCACAGCAGCAATTCTAGAAAGGGCAAATGAAAATAATTCTGAGCTCCTACAGAAAATACACCAAATACTAGAAGATGTTTTAGGAAGTAGAGCGATTTCAGGTAGGGCCCCATCCCACTCACAGATTTGGCTACTTATCATAAATATCTTTTCACAACAGCTTTTTGTGTTTCTATCTTCTGTATGCAGCTCTCCCCCAGCTGGATCCTGGCAGCACATACTCATGTTATAAGATCACACTTGACTGTAGTCTCTACAGGACTTGTAGCACTTCAGGACTTCGGGCAGGAAAAAATATTGAACTCAAAGCAGATCAGTGAGAGGCAACCTGAACTAGTAAATTTGAGGTCCTGTTTCTACGTCTGCTATAGAACTTCAAATAATTGAATCTCTGTCAATTCACCTTCTCTCTTGCCCTCTGCCAGCTTCTCTATTTCAACTGCAAGCACAAAGACAGGGATTTTCCACTTGGGCATCACCACAATCCCAGCACACTGGACTCCTGGTCTCAGCTGGAGTTTCTAAGCAATACAACAATGCAGTGAATAAAGTGGCTACATCAAAGGTGGGTCCGTGTTACGGGATGTCAGCACGGAAACAGATCTGAAGCGCTCCCTAAGTACCTCGCATAAAAGAGCTTGGCATAGAACCGTGCTGTTCAGGTGAGGCTGGCTTCTCTTCATTCAGCTTCATAGAATCACAGAACATTAGGGATTGGAAGTGACCTCGAAAGATCATCCAGTCCAATCCCCCTGACACAGCAGGATCACCCAGACCAAGTCACACAGGAACACATTCAGCGGGCCATGAACATCTCCAGTGAAGGAGACTCCACAACCTCCCTGGGCAGCCTGTCCCAGTGCTTCATCACCCTCACTGGGAAGAGCTTCCTTCTCATATTTATGTGGAACCTCCTGTGTTCCAGCTTACAACCATTGCCCCTCGTCCTATCACTAGATGACACTGAGAAGAGCCTGGATCCATCCTCCAGACAACCAAAATTTAAATATTTATAGACATTAATGAGGTCACCCCTCAGTCTCCTCTTCTCCAAGCTAAAGAGACCCAGCTCCCACAGCTTCTCCTCATAAGGGAGGTGCTCCACTTCCTTCGTCATCCTCATTGCTCTACGCTGAACTCTCTCCAGAAGCTCCACATCCCTCTTGAACTGAGGGGCCCAGAACTGGACACAATACTCCAGATGTGGTCTCACCAGGGCAGAGTAGAAGGGTAGAAGAATCTCTCTTCACCACAACAAACTTCACACTGTACGGCTTTAAAATTCCTAAGTAGTCCAGACACAGAAACAGGAGCATCAATTCGTGTTGCTCCCTGCATGGATGGTATTTGTCCCTCGCAGACGTCCACAGCCTTGCAGATTTGCTTAGGATTCCCTTGGTCCTTGCTGCTGTGTCCTCTCTAAGGCACGCTTTGCCAAGCGGCCACGCCACGCTTTCTTCAGCAGCCATGCCAACTTACAGAGCATCCTGCCTTCTCCACTGACTCTTCACTGGGCAAAGGGAAGGGAAGGCTGCAACCCAGCCGGCATGAAATGCACGCTGACCACACACAGCAGAACAAATGGTATGTGGTGCCGCTTTTGTGCAGTGATGTTAAGAGGAAGGGTAGGTTGTACAACATCCACATTGTCATGGTTTTTTTACTCTTTCAGCTGAGTTTTCTTCAGCTCTGCTATTCAGCTGTTTCTGCCAAAGAGAACAGCACGTGCACCGCACAGACACGAGGCAGAAAGTCAACAGGTTCTGCAGAGCGATGCAAGTGAATGCTGAGAAAATCTCCTGCATCCCACAGCAGCCTCCTCAAGTTACTGTTCACGTAGAGCACAACAGTGGGCCTGAAAAACATGCCCGATACAACTCCGTACCCCCTAATCACAACCAAAGTACTCGGGGAAAAATCCGAAACAACAACAACAAACCAAAAAAGAGCTTAGGAAAGAACTCCTGTTGAAACACTTAAAAGTACGACGCATCCTCTCTCGCCAGTAGGAAGGGGAACTCCCCTTTGGGAAAAAAGGGAACAGGATTGCCTGAAGTGCTGCCCAGAGACAAGAAATAATCACCCGTAGGACTGTTACGTGAACTACAGGCAGCCCAGACCCTCAGGAGGTCAGACAAAGGACATTGAGCATAAAGTGTCCACAATCTTCCCCCGGGTGTCTGCCCCGGTGCACTCGTTAACCCCTCCCTCACCTTGCAGTGGACGGCAAATCCAGGTCACAGGCAGAAATGGGAGCAAAAAAGCAAGTAAATTTGACACGAAACTATCTGAAGTAAATTTTAAAATGGCAGCTGCACAACTTGCTCATAAATTTAGAATCTTAAAAAAAAAAATAATACCTGGGACCTACAGCAGTGGCCACAAGGCACGTGGCATGTTACATGGCTCTGCAATTCGTCACCCAGTATCCTGCAGCCTGGCTTTCTGGATTTGAAAGCAGGAAAGTATGTTCCTTGGGGATAAAACCCGGCCCACCCTTGCTGCTAGTCCATCAGCCCGGATCCACGTTCTGCCTGAAGAAAGCGTGCGCGGCACTGCCAAGGGTTTGGCGAGCAGGGCCAATTCAATATTCAAGGCAGTTTAAATCATTCATTATTTAAGATAATGGAAAAGTTCTCAAGTGCCAAGCTGATGAAATATCTACCAATTAGCAGAATTAGCACTTGAAATAGAAGCAGCAGTGCAAAATGAAAACCGAGAAAGCTTCAAATAGATTTTGGAAAGGAATTTGCTAGAGGAGGGGGTCATACACATTGAAATTAATCAAAATAACCCTGGCATGGATACACCTATAAAATCAGAATGTGTCACTCCTGTGCTGATTTCATCTTCCGCCTTCCTTCCAAAACTGTCTGATGCAATCCCATCGCTTGAGCGCGTTAGGCTTCCTTCAGCAAAGGATTAAAGCCAGGTTAAACAAAAGTGGTGGGTTTTTTCTTATGTATCAGCTCAACATGGCTCACACTGGATGCTCATGACTGATATGTAATTCCTTGCATTTATGCTGAATCAGCGAGACCACCTTGCATCGCATATTAATCGGTGCACATTTTCTTGGGAATAAAGCACGAGAAGGGCACGTACACCTCACATAAACTTGCCTGATGCCACGCCATAGAAACTTCAAAGGGGTTTTTTTGTCAAATTATCATAGAATCATACAATCATAAGGGATTGGAAGGGACCTTGAAAGATCATCTAGGCCAATCCCCNCAACTGGCCACAATCTTCCAGATGTTGTCTCACCAGGACAGACTAAAGGGAGGGAAGAACCTCTCTGGATCTGCTAACCACTCTCCTTCTGATCCACAAATAATGCAGGATTCTAGCATTGATGGTTCAGAACACCAGCCTAAAGGATGGGAAAGTGACCCTGGACAGAAAGCAAATGAAGAGAAAATGCTGATTTTTTGTTCCTGAGTGAGGTCACAGACATTAATGTTTAAACCATTGCAGTCATCGGCTTGTGGAAGAAACTCTTTCCGTCTTCCTCTGCTGTGTGGTTGTCTGTGGTAATGCTCTCACAAAGAACAATCACCCTGGACCAGACAAAACCACTGAAGAAACTGAAACGTATTTTCTCCCAAATCTTCATAAGAAGTCAGTTTCCAAGAAGGTTTTAATGTAACAAAAACCACTCTAACCAACCAAACAAACCAGGAGTCTCATTATCTGGAGGCAACATGAGAAACCACCTAACCACATGGCATGTGGTCAGCAGCAGGCTGCAGTTGAAAATACAGCACACAATGCTGCCTCCAAAATTGTATCCGATACAAAATGATTTATCTCGGAAGTGGGAGTGAAAAGGACACCACAAAGCTGAAAATCTGTTTGGAACTTCAACTGGACTGTCAGGATTTCTCAAATATGATGGACAACGGTCTAGCAACTTCATCCACCACTTCACTAGGAACCTTTGAGTAAATCCCATCCATCAGTTCCCATGGACTGTGTGAATCTTTGGGTTCTTTATAAGGTCACCAATACGATCTGCCCCTACCACAGATGATTGATTCTTCCTTCTCCTGATCCCAGCCTTTGACTTCTGTGGCTTGGATGGCAGGGTTTGAGAGCTTTACAGTGAAGAGTGAGGCAAAAAAAAATACTGTTGAGCACCTCGGCCTTCTCCATAGCTTCAATAATCAGATCAACGCTTTCCCTGGTTTTCCTTTTTTTCATCAATATACCTACAGGAACTTTTCTTGTTGGCCTTGATGTCCCTGGCAAGATTTAATTCTTCCTGTGCCTGGGCTTCCCTAACTCAATCCCTGGCTGTGTCCTTGATTCCACTGTCTGTAGGCTTTCTTCTTGTGTCCATGTTTGCCCAGGAGTCCCTTGCTCATTTCATGGTATTCTTTTTCTAGGGATGCAGTACTTTTGAGCTTGAATAAGGTGGTCTTTCTTCCAGTCCCTGCAGGACTCTATCCCACCACGCTCTACTGAGGAGTTCCTTGAAGAAGCTCTTCTGAAGTGTACAGTTGCCAGACTTGCTGTGCACCCTCCTCGCTGTCCTAAGGACCGTGAAATCCACCATCTCACGATCACTGCCACCAAGGCTTCCCTTGAGTTTCACACTCCCCATCAGCACCTCCTTGTTGGTGAAGATGAGGTCCAACACAGCACCTCTCCTCCCCAGCTCCTCTACCACTTGGAGAAGGAAGTTCTCGTCAGCACACTCTGGGAACCTCCTGGATTGCTAATGCTGTGCTGTACAATCCTTCCAACAGATGTTGGGAAGGTTGAAGCCCCCATGAGGACCAGGGCTTGTGAACATGAAGCCTCTCCCATCTGTCTCTAAATCTCTCTGTCTGGTGGCAGACCTCCACCATAATGTCTAGCCGCCTCCCTTTCACCCTGACCATAAGTTCGCAGTACACCACTCCAAGGTGTAGTTCCTTGCAGTCCATCTTGTCATTGGCATAGAGGGCAACATCCCATCCTTGTCTTCCCTGCCCGTTCTTCCCAAAGCTACCCCTTCATTCCAACACTCCAGTCACAGAAGCCATCCCACCATGTCTTTGTGATGCCCTGCAGGCACACACACATCTCTTAACCTTTCACTTTTATCGCCCATGCTGCGTGCTTTGGCACAGAGGTATTTGAGTTGGGCTTCCAATGAAGTGATACTTGTCCTGCATTTCCCTGTCTGTTTCTATGACTGCAGAAGTCCTTTGCTCCTCTCCACAGGTCTTATCCAGAGAGATCCCAAATGTTCCCCATTTATTTCTCATGTTGCATGCACCAGTGCTAATGCACCTCATCTGGGCCTCTGGCTTCTCTCCCAACAACGGCACACAATCTCCATGCCCATATCTGGTGTGTCCAGCTGTATTCCCTTCCATCTTCAAGTCCAATTTAAAGCCCTCCCACCAGCTGATGAGCTAGAATCCTTTCCCCCCTTTTAGAGAGCTGAAAGGCACTGAGGGTGAGCAAGCCTCGTGGCCTGTAAACCTCCCATGATCAAAGAACCTAAGATTCCTCCAACAGCATCAGTCTCTAAGCTATGTATTAATGTTCTCCTGTTGTCTCAGTCATTTTCCCCACCACTGAAGGGACTGAGAAAAACACCCACTGTGCTCTTGATGCTTCTACCAATCTTTCTAGTACTCTGAAATCCTTTCTGATTGCTTTAGGGGCTCTCTCGTCAACCTCATCACCACCAACCTGAAAAAGCAGCAGCGGGTAATAACTGGAGGGCTGGACCAGACTAGCGAGCTTCCTCGTAACACTGTTAACCTGGGCCCCAGGGAGGCAGCAGGCGTCCGTGTTGAATGAATCTGGACGTGTTAAGGCTGTACCACAAACCACTATCTTCTTTCTACCTTGTCCAGCCTTAGCACAGTGGGGAGGTGACCCACACTTTTGAAAGTCTGCACTATTGACCAAGGTGGAAACACCAGCTTTAAAAACAAATAGAACAAGTACCTCTCAGTTTTTACGTTTTTAGAAATGAAGACTCAAAAGCCACTCCTGAAGACAGCCATCATCTGGGGAGAACAGAAAGCCTAACTCTGAAGAGGACCCTCAGTTGACACTGAAAGTGCGTGGTGCTGCTTACGGGCACCACTCGGGTTCATAATGCAGAGCAAGAGGGTTCTAACACTTGGGAGCAAAGAAGTTGCATGCAGACTCTTGACTGCATGACTCTGGTGTCATGCAGAAGTAGAGAACAGGTTTCCAGAGGGAAACCCCATTCACCAGGTGCAGAAAATGCTGTGCTTTCTCATCTGCCTTCCACTTGATCACAAGCACTCAATTACATGTATCAGGAACAACACCTACAGTGAAGAGCTGCAGACGACTACAAGTCAGGCAGAAAAGCAAATCCCACGTTACCCTTCTCACACAGGAAGATACCGTGTTCTCAACAAACCAAACCAAACATCATCAGTTCTCTATGGAAATGAAGTGTCTAACATACAGGTCTCTTTGTAACTACATGACCAGGAGGCTATGTCTCAAAAATTGCCCCAAAACCTGTCCGTCTCTGGAATATTTTGACCCAAGTTGTAGCACTCCATGTGAGCCTGCTGGAAGTCAAGAATCCTGACAAGACAGGCAGGTTCCTCTAGGCAGGTGACAAAAACTATGTGGATGTGTTGTTATCTGCTGCTTTTGCAGTTGCTTCTCCCCTGACATGTTGGGATCTGGAATGAATTCTGCTGGTTCTCGGTTCACAACGGTTGGTTATCGTCAACTCTCATTCCACCAGAATCTTACCGCAATGCTCTCCATAGAAACGCACGACAAGTGAAGCACACTTGCTCCACTAGCAAGCCTGTGTTCAAAGCATGCCTGTACAAGAGGCAGGCACGTGCAAGGGCAAAAAAGCTCAGTCTTGTGAGCACGTGCCAAAGATAAGTATCCTAGGGCAATGTTCAGGTAACATTTTGGTTAAAGAAGCCCTCAGAGACTTGGGTGTTACTAGGGCAGAAGACGGCAGAACTGCAAGAACGGTTTTGCCAGAGCAGTCCCCAAAGTAAATACGACTGCTCCTGAAAACACCCCTTTTTCCAGCAGCCAGGTTGTATTTGAGCCGCATTCAAATGGAAAAAGGTTAAAAGAACAGGAGAGAACAAGTGTGCTGGTCCTCCAGCGTACATGTCAACCCCCCAGCACTGGGAAAATGAAGACTGTCCGCAGTGTAAAATCAGGAGATGAACTTCTCCACCTAACACACGTGGAGAAAGGTTTGGACTTCAAATGGAAATGCAAGTAAATAAACCAAATGACTTTCCCGTGTGGAGGTCAGTTTTCTTTTCGAACAGTTAAGGGAAAAGAGTGCTCTAGTCCATAACTGTCTCTGCTCCAGTACAGATGGTAAAAGACTACTGCCTGCAACAACACACAGACTTGGGAACAGTCTGTTTGACCTACAGAACTAAAGGATGACCACGCATGCCAAGAGTGAAACTGGAGTGGGTAGCAAATAATTCTGCTCAGGTGAGTGTCTGGCCTTCAGGGATGTGGACTGAACTCTTAACACTAGACTCAGTTTCCATTCTGTCCAAACATGACAGCTGCTTCCCAGCTCAACTTTCAGCATCTGTCCCAGAGAGAAGACAAATAGATTTAGTCTGCTGGGTATCATCCGTCACTGACAACTGCTCTGCAGTTTTGACACCTGGAAGCATTCTGCACTGAACAGAACAGACTAGTCAGAGGCATGTGTCACACCTGAACAAGTCCTTGGTCTTCCTATTCCATAGCATTGACTAGTTCTTCATACTTCAAGAAAGGAGAAAAAAGAAATCTTGCTGGTACAACAGCACACTTAGTTGTCTGCATGTAAGGAACAGTAAGATCCCACCTGGGGCTCCATGAGGACATAGTGAACATAACAATCCCAGCCACAAGACAGGGCTGTGGTTTTAACCTGGATGGGGATGGGCACCAGAGCAAGCAGCTGCCTTCTGTTCAGATGGTGGGAGAAAGAGTGAGATGGGAAAGCAAAAACTTACCTTCACTCCATCTGACTTCTTGTTCAGCAGGCTTTTGGCAGCTGCGGAGAGAAGGAAGAGAAGTAGGTGAGACTGTTATCAAGACTATTCTTTCTCCCCACCTTCCTCAAAACTGCATGAGATTCCAGAAGGACATCCATCCTGCTCCTTTCTCTCTAACCACAAGAGACCTGGAAAACAGGCAGAGTCACTCATCAAATACATCCATCAGATCCGTAAGGATCATCCACCTTATTCATTGTTCATCTACCTGGGCAAAAATGCTCCTATTTTCACCATCTCAGGAAGGCCAACTCTGAAACAAACCCTTGGCTTTAACGTCAAGTTCAGCCATGATGTTGTTTGATAATGTGGAGGCCTGCTAACTTGCTAATGATTGTCATTCATTGTTACTCTGGGGAAAACATCTGGATAGCTGAAAGGAAGAGACTGGAAAATTGCAAAAGGCAGCATCTGAGATCAGTTTAAAAAAGAAAAATAAAAAAACCAGAATGAGAAAAGAGACAGAACTAGGCTGAACCGCTTCACTGAAAGATAAAGATGCTCTGCTGTGCTCAGCTTGAACAACTGTCACTAGCAACGAAAGAGAGATAAGCAGATAGGGAGCCCTCAACAAGTGCCTGGTGGAAGGCACACGTGGGACTGACGAAGGAGCTGCTTTGCTTATTACGGGACTGTCAACGGTAAGACCCAGTCTACAGCCTCAGCAGATATAAAACACCACTTGCCTACCCATGAAGAATGTATTCAGTTGTTTCAAACACAGCGACAGGACCAGGGGGAATGGAGCAAAGCTGGAGATGGGTAGATTTAGAGTGGATGTGAGGAGGAAGTTCTTCACTGTGAGAGTGGTGAGAGCCTGGAATGGGTTGCCCAGGGAGGTGGTGGAGGCCCCATCCCTGGAGGTGTTTAAGGCCGGGCTGGATGGGGCTCTGGCCAGCCTGATCTGGGGTGGGGTGTCCCTGCCCATGGCAGGGGAGTAGGAACTGTGGTCCCTTCTAACCCTGACTGACTCTATGACTTGGTCTGGGTGATCCTGCTGTGTCAGGGGGATTGGACTAGATGATCTTTTGAGGTCCCTTCCAATCCCTAATGATTCTATGATTCTACTAAACCACTGCAAGAGACTGAATGTAGTAATAAGTTCTTGCCACCTTCAAGGCATGATGAAGACTAGCTTGATTTCACATGCAATTGAGAAGAACAACTAGGTGACCATGGTGTCAAAAGGAGTCTAGTGTTTATACCACACGTCCATCAGGGCATCTCGTGCAAGTGTTGACAATAAGAAATTGTTTAGGTCTTACAACCTGAACATTTTTTACATTCTGAAAATGTAAAGGATTCTGCAACTTAAACTTACCATAAACAGGATATCCTTGACATGGAAAAACCTCAAAACATCTGAGAAGTGAAACGACGTCGCCGTGAGTCCCAGAAATTACCCAGACACAAGCTGGGAAGCACTGTTTTCTAGAGTTTCTCCAGAACCTCACATTTCACTTCTTGGACAAAATACAGCTACAAATCACATCTATGCTGTGAAAGCAAATTCGGGTGAGTGTCCCTGTGTGCAGCCCAGCACTACACGACACTGGCCCAACGCTCACCAGCACAACCTGCCTATCTCAGCCTCCCTCCCTGCCTGCACCTCTGCACGACACACTCTGTTCTCCCACTGGTCTGGCAGCACTCCAGCACTGCAGAAGAAAGCTTTCTCGGTGGTGTACTTGTTCAAGAATCATACTGTGGTTTGAAAGGACAACCCGAGAGCCCACCAAAACGCATCCACGCACAAAGAGGACTACAGACACCTCTAACAAAAGGAAGTCACGCAGATTTCTACACAGGCAGCCCAGACTTGTTATGAGACAGAAAGGGGGTGCAAGAAGAATTCCTGCAGCAAGCAAGAGACAATTCCTGCAATAAGAATAATTTTAGATGACGCGCAGCTCCACTCAACATGCAGTTTAGCTGGGGATAAAAATCAAGGACGCCTGAAGACAGATCCTTTAATGCTCAGGAAATGGTCTTGCACTCAGGTTCTGCACTTTTCCAGGCGTTGAGACATTAGTATTCAATGTGTGAAAGAGTGGTGAAAATAAAGGGATTGCACTTCCTCTTCTCGGTGGAGTTAAGAGTTCCTCTAGAACGAAGCAAGACAAAAGCACACGCTGCTAGCCAGTAGCTTAAAAGCACGTTTCTGTTACTGCTTTAACAAGACACCCTCCAGTTAATCTCCGAAGAGAACCACAAAAGGCCTCCTTGCACATATCCCATACACACCTCTCTTGTCCCATATTTCTTTGTTTTGGCCTACTTTAGGAAACAGCCTGGGCTCTGGACCAGGTTCTTGGCAGAAGCCCAAATTCCTAATGCTGAACTCATCAGCAATAAACACTAGACATTCTGGATGTTCCAGAGCCAAAAGAGACAAGGCGGGTATGAGGGGAGGCAATGGAAGACAGAACTTCCAAGATGGGATGAAAAACCCACTCCGAGCACAGGCATGAATCACGCCTGCCAGCCTGCCAGCTGCACTCCTCCTCTTCCAGAAGCCCTTCATGCAGCCTGTCGTGGATTTGCCCTGTTCCCAAACGTCAGAACTCAGTTATGCTCCTCACCTCGGTTAAGCTTGCAGAGCGTACTTTTTTTGGAGGCAGAGATATCACTGAGGTTGCTTTTATTAACCCTGACTAACTCCTGATGCTGGTCTAACAGACAAGGCAATTTGTGGCCTCCAAACCCAAGCGTTTACACCGCAAACAAGGCTGGGCTTTGCTGAGGCTTGCTCATTAAAATAACAACTGTACGACACGAACAAACAGAATTTCCAGAGGCACAGAGTTGTGCTGCGTCATCCTCATGCTCTCGGTTCAAACAGAAACTATTTCTCAACTCAATGCCATTTCTGGGGTTCACCACAAGCAAACTAACAGTCAGCGTAGCCACAAAGAGGCAGCCCTGCTGCCCTAATGAACAATGCCTGGAAACGCAGCGTAACTTCAAATCCATTTATTAGGGACAGACCAGACGAACCAAGGACTGGGACTTGCCTCTCCACTACAATGGCTGCTTAGGCACAGATCACCCCAGCAGTGGCCATTTAAACAAAGCAGAGAGAATTCACAGGATGGAGTGAAATTGCCTGGTGCTCTCTACCTTTCCATCGCAGCTGCCTGCTTTCTCTTGGATTGTTCAGTGACCCGCTGTGGGAGCTTGTTGCAGCACCAACTGCACAGACACACTCTGCACTAAGTGAGAGACCAACACAAAACCAGTCTATCTGCACAAAGAGGTGATAAAAACATGAGAACACTGTTACCAGCACACCGTTTTCCAACAAACCAAGTAGCTAAGTGAGTGAAGAGCAAACACTAGAAACAAGAAAATATATTCAAAGAGTTTTCCTGAAACTCCTGACTGTTTCTTAAGTAACTTAGCAGATGCAGAGAAACCACTTTACAAATACCTTTATTTTTCATTGTATGTGATTTCACAATCTGCTTGGGAACGTAGCTCACAGCGATCTCATCCTCATTTATTGAAAGCTCTCCGTAAATATTTTGATCAATTTTTGCCTCCGAATTTTCATCCTTTGAAATCATACCAGGAGGTTAATGCTTACAAGCCAGGTGATACAACTTTCTGGTGCTGAAATGGTATCTACATAACTACCACAGCACAGCAGAGACCTCAGATATATTACTTGCACAATTTTAACTTTCACAGTATCACAGTAATGATCAGGTTGGAGAAGACCTTAAAGATCATCCAGTCCAGCCTGAATCCAAATAAACCCAGTAAACCTAACATNGCCAAATACAGGGGAAGGATAACCTCCCTTGACCTGCTGGCCACACCATTCTTGAAGCAGGCCAGGATGCCATTGGCCCTCTTGGCCACCTGGGCACACCGCTGACTCATGTTAAGTTTGCTGTCCACTAACACCCCCAAGTCTCTCTCCACCTGAGAACTCTCTAAGAACTCCATTCCCAGCCTATAGTTCTGCCTGGGATTGTTATAACCAAAATGCAGAACCTGACACTTTAACTTGTTCAAACTCATCCTATTGGAGTCTGCCCATCTCTCCAGTCTGTCCAGGTCCCTCTGCAGGGCCCTCCTACCCTCTAACAGATCAACACGGGCTCCAAGCTTGGTGTCATCTGCAAACTTACTCATGATGGGCTCCATCCCATCATCAATAAAGAAAGAACTCAAATTCTGACCCAAGTATAAATCCATACACACACGAAATGGAAAAAGTGCTGTCTCACAAGCACTTACAGGAGGCAGGTAATAACTGTAGTGTTCTAGTGAAATGCTTCAGTACCACATCAGCATTTGTCACGTTGCCTTCTTGCTCTTCAGTCAACTCAGAAACACCTCTGCATGGGCTACCCCAAACACGCAGAGGCACACTCAGTGCTTTATTACACACTTCCCCACCGGGGCTAAAGGCAGAGCCATGGAGCGCTCAACCTCACCTATCCATTACAAACCCCTAAACTGCGAGTTGGGGAGTTAATAAGGATCTGCAGAGACATGGAATGAATTCCAGCTACTGTCACAAGCTGCCACAACAGCTGCATCACAAAACTGAACTGAGCAGGCAGAGGCAACTCCCAAGGGAAAAACTTAGAGAAATCAGGCATGAGGCTCAGTTACTTGCAACGTCTGCCTACGGATCTCTTTCGAACACAGCGTAACACACACAACTCTTGCTTAGTTTACAGCAGGCTTACAGTTTTATCTGCGTAAATGAGTCAGCGACCCTTAAAAACTGCAGCTATTAGCAATCTCTGAAAACCTTGCCAACTTGCTGCTAGTAATAAATCTACATTTACTTCTCAGCAGGTGATCTAAGGGCTTCTTGCGTATGGCGAGTGAATACCTAAGAGCGCAGACAGAGGCTACAAGATCCTTATTATAGGCAGGTCTTAGTTTCCCGACTTATACCAGAAGGATTGCAACCACATCTGCTCTTAACAAACAGCCTCCATCTGAAACGAGACGGTCTTTGAGGAGAGCTGCAAACAGCCAATATTAATTAGATGACTATATCACAACTGGGGAGGAAAGGAGCCAGATCACATTTCTTTATCTTAGGAACTGGCCTGGGGCAAAAGGCACCTAGGAGGCAATACATCACTCACAAAGGAACAGAAACTTTTTTAAAAGTAAGATTTTCATTGATGGGGGAATAAAAGAGAGAGAGTGCCGCTACAGATTCATTAAAAATACAATTTGTCACCTAAAATTTTGCTGTTGAAAAATATTACTGGGAAGTAGAGCATCAAGGCAGATTACTAGATCAGAACGAGGAAGTTGATGAGCTGACAGCAGCCTCACAGGTACAGGCCCTGGTTCTCATGGGGGATTTGAACTACCTTGATATTTGCTGGAAGACCAGCTCAGCCAGCCACCCACAGTCCAGGAGGTTCCTCCAGTGCATTGGTGACAATTTCCTGATGCAAATGGTATCCTGTAGATAGCACTATCAAGCCCAATTCATTGATACCAGGATCACATGAGCCTTTGCTCTTCTCTGGATTAAAAACATCTGTGAAGAAGCTTTTGGATCTCGTCCCCAGCCAGAAAGAAGATTCCCTCTTCATAAATCTAGTTCCCTGACTGATGGGAGTGGGGCTTTTTGAGGCCCACAAAATAGTGTCACCCAATTAAAGAAAACAAAAACCCCTCGAGGTCTTTAGGGCAAGAAACAAATACTATTTCAGAACTTTTCAAGCAGACAGATGACCTGTCACTATAGAAGAGCCTGAGCTCTAGTCCTAAAAAACGGACTTTTTAATTTCAGTTAGCATGCACTTAACCTAGAGTTCCAGCAGATTCAAGTATTTCAACTGCAGCAGTTAAAAAAAAGTAAGAAAATACAAAAGAACCCAAAATGCAGCTCATATTACCTACAGTCCTGGCAAAGAAAATGAAGAGTACCCGATTTTCCCACTTCCAAAGTGCATAAAAGCATAAGAAATCGTTACTATCTACAGAGATGATTAATGCTTTGCACCTAAATAAACCACATTTCTCTCTGGACACTTTTTTGAACCATCTCATTACCTGGGACCACAGCTTATACTTCAAGCAGAACTCAGTGATACTGAGAACTCTACGCTCACTATGGGCCACCTAGGATTTCTTTATCTTCCGCTGTTAACTGAAGCGGATCCAGCAGCTCTTGAGACAGAACAATGAGCAGAGCAAGCCTCCTCCTCGACACCAACTCAGGGAATAAGTGGATGTGTAGGCTACACGCCATTAAGAAGAACCTTTGTGGCAGGCATTTCAAAATCTCGGCCACAGGAGATTTTCTTACTCAAGCAATTCTGCAGCTTCTTTAGAAGTGACATCATCTCCAGACTGAAAACAAATCTAAAGCTTTTTGAAACAAAAAGTAGGAAAAGCTCTGACTATTTCGGAATTATCAGTCAAGAGAAAAAAACCAAACTAGCTGTCTGAGTTGATCAAGAACGGTTAACACCAGCAGAAAACTCACAAAAATGTTAACTTCTGAACAGACCCACAGAAGCCCCACTGTCGTGTCCTAGCTGCTCAAACAGTTATTGCACAGTCATGATGAGAAAATAACACCCATTTTTAAGTCTTTTAATAGCACAATCCTGGGGCAGGTGAACAGAGAAAATTATTCTGCCTCTTTTAAGGCTAAATCATAAGAAACGCAGTGAAGAAATTGCCACAGACACAAGTAATCCTGTCACACTGGCACAGGCTCATGTGAAAGCAAAAACCAAAAGAAAAAGGTTCTGAAGTTGCAGAAGGTTCTCTCTTGATTTTGGCTTGATTTCACATCCTTTACTTTTTTATTTTTAAATGTTTTTAAAATCACTATGCAGGAGATTAAAAATACTGCCTTGATTTCACAGAAGAATGTAGTTGAAATCTGGAATGAACATTTCACAGAGGTTTCCATCCCTACTAGAAATTCATTGGAACATCGCTCAGAACAAAAGTAGTATAATGGAATCATTAGGGATTGGAAGGGACCTCAAAAGATCATCCAGTCCAATCCCCCTGCCACAGCAGGATCACCTAGATCAAGTCATAGAGTCAGTCAGGGTTAGAAGGGACCACAGTTCCAACTCCCCTGCCATGGGCAGGGACACCCCACCCCAGATCAGGCTGGCCAGAGGCCCATCCAGCCCGGCCTTAAACACCTCCAAGGATGGGGCCTCAACCACCTCCCTGAGTACTGGTGTTGGTGTCCACCATTAGTAAATGTCCAGATCAAAAAGAACACACTTCCATTTCATTCATCATACTCATAATCCACACAGCAGACCTTCACTTGGAAGTGCCCGTAATCAGACACAATAAAAATCCGCCTCATGCTTTCGCTGACCGCTCTTCTCAAAAGCGAAAAGAAATGGAGGAGAGCAAAGAACGAGAAGACCCCACAAACCAAAAGCATTTGCTTTTTCCACCCAAACAGAAATGAACACAAGTAAGACCGCGTCGCCTAGACGTGCTGAGCTGAGACAATCATCTTCCAAAAAGCACTGATTTGCATGTTGAGATTTGCATTTTCAGTAAGTGCACTATGTAATGCAGTTGGGTGGAAGCCAGCCTACCAGTTATTAAGCTTAAAAGGATGAAAACCACTTCTGAGACTCCAAGCAGGAGAACTCTAATAGCTAGATGTTTCAGATCCATTTCTGATGAGTCAAAGTAATTTAAAACCCAAATAGCTCCTGTCTGTATTCCCACCAATATTATTACTTGCCTTGCGCCCCTGTCTCTGATCTAAAGGAATCACTGCTACCTAACAAGGGTTCTTGACTGCTGCTTTCAGATGAGAAAGTGTCACTAGAGTTTGCAGAAAATAATTATTTGATTAAATATCATGAAAGGATCGTGGCAGCTGACATCATTTCTGTTTTGCACCAAACTACAGAGCCTTGTGCTCCTCCCCAAACAAATCCCTTCCTACTTCACACTGGTCACCAGCCAAGGCAAAGCGACCACCGCCACACTGTGATGAATCGTGAGCCTGTGTCTTTCCCTCTCACTCATCTGACCCAAAATGCTCAAGTTTTCCTGACCCACTCACACAAAACAAAACCTAGGAAGGTGTGGGAATAGCATGAACTTACCTGAAAAGTTCCGAGACACAAGCATCGTTGTGAGGATTGCACCCTGTGGGGAAGAGAAAGCAGGGGTAACAGGCAGAGTCACTCACTAAATAAAAGAGGCTGCGCTGAACCACGGAGAACTACGTTAGGTGCCAAAGCAGAGCTATCCAGGATCCTCACATTAGACTACTCGGGGTCCCACACTTCTAGAGCAGCATCTACAGGGCAGGGAGGACAGCCCAGGACATCTAAAATGGCACTAAGAGTTACATTTACACACATCAACCACCACAGTTGCTTCCTGGCTTTCAAACAGTTGCTTCGTGCAGAGGCCAGGGGCTTTGCTCTAGCAACAACAAACTGAGAGGCAGAAAGTGATGAGAACCACAAGTCCCAGGATTTCAGAACTAGTTGCTCTACTTTAACTCTCTCACAGAAAGTAGAAGGGGAGATTATGGAGCAAAAGCAGCACAGGAAATGTACAGTTTAGAGAAGGAAACCACCCAGCAATGCACTGCTTTAGTACTCTGTACTGGAAGACCACGTAAGGTATTTCATTAATGCTAATGAGCTATCCATAAAAACTCAAACCAAACATGGTTGCCGGGAAGGCACTGACCTCAGATTCAGAGGATTAGAAACAAACGTCAGGCCAACTAACACATACATACCTTTAGCTTCCTTCTAGCATTAAACTTTCTCAAGCATTCCACAGTCTCCTGCCTGTGCATCATGGAAGCAACAGTGGATCGTTGCTGAAACACAAGAACAGCAAAAGATCAAGAACATAGCCCAACCAAATCAGCTGGAGAAGTTCACTCCACTTGCACACAACTGCAACATGCAAGCTGACCTGGCAAAGCCTCTCACCAGCTCACAACTTAAGAACTCCCCAGTACAGCAAGACATGTTGAGCCAAGGTTGAGTGCTACAAGACTGCGTCCAGGGTACACTATGACTGAGGTACAGGGAAGAATCAATCCTCCCTCACACACAAACAGCTCAAGACAGGAACAAGCTGAAATCAAATGAACGAGGTATACCCATGGGGGACTGAATCAGAGGCATTACAGAAAAGATCTGGTTGCATTAGTTATAGCTCTAAGGGGAAATTCTGAGTTGTAAGCGAAGAGTAGTGAGCAGTAGGTAGCTTTCCTGGATATGGCAACTCCCTGAATGTATAAGCCTGACTAGCAGAGGCCTCAGCATCTTTGCATCAGGCTTGCAGAAATAGATTTTCATATAGCTCTGTTGTACCAATACAAAAAACTCAGCATCACCTCTAGCCAGTGATGCACAACTGTGACCCCCAGCAGACTGAGATCTCATCAGCTGCAAAAGAGGAGAACTTCTCAGAAGCATTGGCAGTCATTGAGAGCACACGAGGAAACTAGAGACTGCTGCTGTCAGGCATTTAGAACACACGAAGAAAGCAGACTAAGCCAAAGTAGCTGTTGCTCTTGCGTAGAGCCACAAGCCTGAATTCCCTTTTACAAGGGCAGTGGATGAATTGCTGACTTGGCAGACAAGTGTGGACAATCCCTCCCTTAGCTTTCTCCTGCTTGGAAAAGTTCTGCAATACCCAAAGGAACAGCAAACTATGCTTATATTCAGTTGGGTTTACGGGAAGTCTCTGCTTCATTCCTGTCCTCAAAGCTAGTCCCCTGCTACGCTAACATACTTTGGTGTAGAGTGAGTATGTACCTTGAGCTGTCCTCTAACAATTTTGGTGGTCATGGTTGGCCCATCCTCCTTAGGCATGACAGTGGCGCCCAGTTGTTGGATGTGGGCTAACAAGAGTCAGGACAGGTACTTCAGAGGTTCAGTGATGCTAAGATACTGGGGACTCATAAACCTTTAAGATTTTTATATCACACTTACATCTGAAGAGCAATACATGTCCAGAAAGAAAATGCACATTGCTTGCTCAGAACAAGAGAGCAAATGGAAACAACAGACTCAACAGGAGGCAGTTTGGGTGAGAGGCTGAAATGGCTGCGCAGAGAAATCAAGCTCCATAACTCAGAGAAGGAAAGCCTCTCCTGAACCACCCTGTGTTATGTCACCACAGGGAGGGAGCTGTTGTAATACACACAGCTTTGGTTACAGTCCTTTGGACAAAAGTTAAATATACTGGATCTGCTGCTATTGATGACAAGCTTGGAAGAAGAAAACCGTCCAGCAATACAAAGTCTCTCCTAGTGCAAACTTTTGACTTCCAAGGAACTTGCATCACTTTCCAGCAGCTACAACACTTCTGTTCCACAGATGTTCACGTAAGTAAATTTGAATTGCTAATTTGCTGGTTTGGGACAGAAGGAAAAAGGACCCCACAGTTTCTCAAGAACAGCTGAGGAAGGGAAAGCACTAGACAAAACCCAGAAAACTGGAGCATGCTGCGGTATTATATGAGCATCTGGTTAGACTTAGGTGGAACTACTTCATCCCACACAGACAAAAATGCACCACTGCTGCCTGCTCCTACACCCACTCCCAGCCCCAGTCTGGGCTTTCCTTGTTA
Source organism: Rhinopomastus cyanomelas (assembly GCA_013400115.1). Taxonomy (NCBI): domain Eukaryota; kingdom Metazoa; phylum Chordata; class Aves; order Bucerotiformes; family Rhinopomastidae; genus Rhinopomastus; species Rhinopomastus cyanomelas. Next base: position 175,670 of record VXBP01004488.1, read on the forward strand.
ACTTTGCAAAGGATGAAAAATCATTACGTGTGGGGTCTGGCAACACAAAAACTACATACACAGTACAGCAAAAAGATTGTTGCTGACTTCAGGATGACAGCCAGTTAAGGTGCAGCACAGTACGCGCTTCATCGCTGCAGAGACGCGGTACAATTAAATGCTGTAGAGATTAAGAAGGAAATAATCCTAAAATATTTAGTCTGATGTTCAACTCAATGATATAGACTGGAAGAGGAGATGTGGGTAAACCCAAAAACTCTGGACATTGTCAAATGTTCTAAAGCAGTAAAGGATTTTTTTTTTCCCCTACAGCGGCAATGAAAGCACCAAGGCATGACAGCATCTGCTTGTTGAAGGTCAGTCTTCCAAAGGAAAAAAAAAAATCACAATTTGAAATAAGTAAAACATTCTGAGTTCATTTGTAGCCAAGTCGTTTTGACATGCCAGTTCAGGGTAAACCACAAATCCGTAACAGAGAAGAGCACTTACACAGACCCATGGATGTTTAAGAGCTTGGTCAGCTGTGATACGCTTTGCTGGGTTTATTGTCAGCATCTGGTTGATCAAATTCTTTGCTTCGGGAGTCACTGTGTCCCACTCAGGTGATGGGAACTGAAAGAGGAAGGAGGAACAGATGATAAACTGGAAGTATCTTCTACCAGCAGAAGAGACTTTCCCTCTTAAAAACAGCTGAATTCCAGCTTTTGCCCTTTTGCTAGCCAGGACTAACACATTTGCAAAGACCATCAGGCTTTGTGAAGACGCACAGTACGGAATCCAGCAAATGAATGGTACCAGACAGCCGGACACTTCTGCACCATTCGCCAGACACAGGCAGAAAGAGTAGCAGCTTAAAAAAGCCTTTTACAAATCATTCAGACCTTTGAATCTCTTTCACACTCAAAAAAGCAAAGTTCAAGATCTGACACGAAAAACACAAGCACTGTCTTTTACACCCCACCTTGCTCTTTTTCCAGCATGCCAAAAAGCTCTAACACCAGATGCAAAATCACAAACACTCAGCTACAGCAAAACCTGGGGAAAACAAAAAACCATAGCAGAGAGCATCCCATCAGGTAAACTTGCCCAAGCATAAAGCACAGTATCCTGGAACAACACCAGTCTCTTAGGTGTAGCAAGATGTCAGCAAGCATACACCGTACCAGAAATCATTACTTGGGGAGCAACAGAGATATAATAGTGGATAGATGCAGAATCATGGAAACAGAGAAAAGAATCTTAAGCAATTCAGCTGCTGATCATCCACTGCGGGTACCTGCTCTTTCCTACAGGCCCACCAATCGTGAAGATATTTACAGTGTCCTCCTGAAGCCTGCAGGTGCTACAGGCAACAGCATGCCGAGGTTACACGCGGTACATCTCACTCCTGTGAGCCTACCTCTAGAGAGCATAAAGCTAAAGGTGCTGTTGGGATAAAGTCCCCTGTCTTTAAGCCAGCGGTGGTGGGGACGGGCAGGTTGGGAGGGCTGTGGAACTGATCTATCCCGAAAATGGCGCGCTGTCTCTCTTCTCTTGCATTCTCTGCTTAGCTCAGGCGGGTCGTAACAATATACCGGCCACATCTGCTTTGCATATAAACTTACGTCTGTGTTCTCAGGCACCAGCAAGGCATTATGCAATTTGTTCTGCCAACAGTGGAAGGGACTACTCGAAAACGGATACTGGGCTTTCAAGCTACGACATTTCACCCCGTCCAGTCTCCGAAGCACTCATGGTAACGCCTTGCAAAACCCCTGCCCAACAGCACAAAATCCAATTCACAGTTGCTGCTTCCTTCACGGTCAAGAGACAACAACAGGCCAGACCAGTGTCTACAGCTTCCTGGTACTGGGGTAAGGGCACCATGGGCAAGTGCATCAGTAAATCTTGAGCCTTTTTTTACCAGGCAAAACAAGAGAGAACTCTGCTGGAACTTGCTCATTGTAGGTAAGAATTCAAAAACAATTGGTACCTACGGAGGAATCAGACACTCCACCCCTTGTGACTTGAAGAGCCAGACATTTAACCCCTGAAGCACTTGGAAAATTCCCATCAATACCAGTAGCGCAAAAATACTGTAAATAAGAAGCAGCACAGAAAGAAGAGGGGCAGGAAGGCGAGAGAAGAGCACAAGTCCATCTAAGGCTATCGAGTACAAAGACATGGCTTTTGTTTCACTCAGGAAGCCACTGAGCCAGTAACATAGGGTTTGGCAGACCTTTGTTCTCACAGTATAGCTGTTCTCATGGTCTCAGACACAGAAGCTGGGAGGTAAATGTGTTCTAGCAGAACCCTTGCTTTTTTTCTTCTTTTTTGTTTCAATACAAATCACAAGACCGCCTACAAAATGAACTCCCCAGCTTTCTCTTGACACTCATGCCCACAGGCTTTGAGCTAGAATTTCCAGGAGTTTCTTCATCCCTCCCAAGACTTTAATTACAGGGAAAGGTTTATGTCAAACATCCAAGCTGTGACACCCAGGACACATTTTACACCATCTTTGCTCCCCAGTACTAACCTACTTGCTCTTCCCTTCCTTCAGGCACTTTTTACACCTCAGTTCTTGCTATGCTCTGAGAACTGTTTCATGAACTACCTGGCTCTTTATCAGAACCTCCAACCCACCGTGCGGTTTCACAGCACAAAGCTGAAGTTCAAACAGCCCCTGCCATTCGGTCTTTTCTCTACTGGAAGAAGCTCCACTATGGCAATGAGGAGCTCAGAGGTCACACTTTTACCTATTGTTCTACAGAATACTTCCCCATATTTTTAATTAGGCCTTGATAAAGCCAGGCTCCTGCGATGTACTTTCTGGGAGCTCTCCTGAAAGAGTTACATCAGCTCATCAGCAGCACTTTGTGCTAAATGCACAGATGACACCATTTCCACCGCATAAATTTCCAGCTCTGCATCTCCCTAATGACCAGAAACGCCCTGCTGCCCTCTGCGATGCTTTCCACATATCCTTTCAGTAGCCTCAACCAGGATTGTATCCCAGGCAGTGAAGAGGTGTATGAATACTCCAAACATCACTTTGCACAGTAGCTTGGGGCTTGCTGCTGGACACCAAGAAAGACAGTGTCACATTTTGGATGGCTTCTACACCCATGCAGGTACTCAGCAAGAAAGCGCCCTTACGTCATAGGCTCCGGCTTTGATCTGCTGATAGAGTTTGTGCTGATCTTCATCCCAAAAGGGAGGGTACCCCACTAGTAATATGTACAGAATCACTCCTGGGAGGGAGAGACACAGATACACTATGGTTAGGCTAACATGCCAATTATTCCTTCAGCCCCTCTTCCTTCCCTCCTGACAGTCCCCAAGGCAATGATTGATCTATGTCTTCATTTGCCATCATATTTAGCCTTCCAGTGTAGAAAGACAGTACAAACCTCTCCTCTGCTGAACCTCACTCTGGCACTTCATGTTCAGCAATTAATGCTAGATGCCAGGAGCTAGAACAAGGTGCATGACGTCCTCCTACCCTCCTCTGGCTATCATGGCTGGTGAGCCACCACTCCCAGCTGCTTTCAAAATCAAATGAAGCCATATCCCCTGGGGTTGCTGAGCAGCAAGGGACTTTCCAGGGAGGACTATGTCTTCAGACACCTACCATGCGTGGCCTTGGGACAAAAATGACACTGACAAAGCTAACACTCCCAACCTCCAGAGAACCACTTAGTCCATGTGTCAGGCAACACTCATATCACATATCTTTAAACTTATTTGCCTCAGGTACATCTACACTTCACTTTTTCCTTTTAAAAAAACCAGTTGTCCTCAGTACCCCGTCTCCTACACAGCGTAATAGGAAATTGCTAGTTATCTAAATAACTGGCTCTGCAAAGCACAGACAGGTCCCATCTCTTGCATCTCAAATATCTGATAATTGGCCTGAGGCAACAGTTAGGAGCCAGAATCACTGAGTTCAGGCTCCAGCATTAACTCCATCTACACAAGGTGCTTATCTTCAACTGTGCCTTCATCTCTCCACCCAATAAGGAGGAGCACTGCACACCCTCCCAGCAATACCTTGCAAGGAGTTGCTCTACATGAAGCAGTGCTGTTTTATGTAAAACATTTTGATGGACTCTTACCACATGCCCAGATGTCGACGGGTTTTCCATAAGGATCTTTCCTTAAGACTTCAGGGGAGAGGTAGCCTGGAGTGCCAGCAAACCCTGCCAGGAAATGGATGACATAAGGTTCTTTCAGTATCCAAACAGAGGAGATCTTGCCATACCCCAAAGAGGGACCACGTCAACCTGCTGGGCACAAACTCATACACCAGGCCTCATGTCATTGTTGAATATAATGGCTCTATGTTTGAAAACACACGATGCAGATGGGACACAGTCAATTACCAAGTGGTGTGGGCACACCGGGAAAAGCAGGTCGTCTCTCCAGAATGTTGACAGTGCTGAGGAGTCAAGGAGCTGTTTAGTCTGAGGTGGTCTCATTTCTAATTATACCAGATCCAAACGTGTCTGAAGGAGACCGGGTCAAATGCATTTCTACAAAGTGACCAACCAAAATTCCAGGTGTCTACACTCCTAAGCAGCAGGAAAGTTCGGCTTAGGGTCTAAACTCAGTAGCTGCATTCATTCCTGACATTAACGTCTAACGTAAACCAAGCAGAACAGAAATGTACAGCCATTGTTTCTTTTCTGTCTTCGTGATGCTCTTTCCTCTGTTGCACCTGGGTTTGTGCACGAGGACACTGAGGTTAAGAAGCTTGAAGAGGAAGCAGCAATGCCAAATAATAAACAAGTATGCTGGGAGAGCAAAGAGAAGGTACTCAACCAGCCACCAGGAAAGGGGAGAGCAAAAGTGGTAAAGCTCAAACACTCTTACCAAACCAGGCCTGCTGTTCTCCCTGGACTTCTATAGCCAGTCCAAAGTCAGCCAGTTTGACAGCAGCACCCTTACATTTACTTGCCAGTAGTAAATTCTCAGGCTGGGAAGAAGAAAGGAGAAAACAAGGGGTAAGAATGAAAGACTGACATCCTTGTTGAAGCCTCCTTCTTCAGTATTCACATAATTAAATTGGGTCTGCTGCTGTAACTCGGCAGACACGTACTAAAGCTGTTCAGGTGGAGGCAGAGCAACAGCAACAAGTGGCCTTGACCTGGAGGAGCAGAAAAATCTTCGTCTAACCCAAAGCTAACGCTAGTCTGCTCTGACACGAGGAGTCAGAGGCTCTCCGGTCCAGCTCATACATTACGTGCTGACACCAGAGGGCACTGACAGCACAGCTCCTGCCGCACAGAACCCAAAACTTGTTTCTGTTATCCCAGCAGAGAGTAATTCAGAGGAAGGGAGAGAGAATGGGGGGGAAGGTGCAGTAGATACAATCTACAGTGATGTTTCCCCTTGTGAACATTCCCCAAGGCAGTGGAAAAGTAAATATGACGCTATCAAGGGCTGCCAAATGCAGCACTACAATGTGGGAAGGCATCATCTGGATCAGCAACAGCTTTTGCCCTTAGAGGAAAAACTTTGGACTCCAAGTGGCATAAGCAACACAGCAACGAGTATTCTCGTAAGCTGCCTTTTCACACCACGTATTTGAAGTGGCATAAAACACACTGTCTTCCTACTGCTGCTGGCACCTGCATGACAAGCAGCCACGTCACCTCCTGCCCTGTGCCAAGAACGTGAAACAGACCTCTGCCCCTCACATGAACCTGAGTGAAACTACAGCTCTGTATTCCAACACAGGACTGGGGCAGAAGGCTTAAAAAAGTGGACAGAGTCAGGAGCTTCCTCGGAAACACCAGAGCAGCTAGTTACACAGGACCTTAAAAAAACAACTGTGAAACCCTTAAGACAGTGGCTGTTACAACTCTGCAGGAAACCCAACTTGAAGACAGGCAGGACAAATGATAATTTGCACAATTCATACCAGTATTTTAACCAAGCAAGACAGAAGCCTGGAAATCCTGTTCTGTCTAACAGGAACAAAATGTTTTGCTCATTCATCTGGCTTAAAAGTAACTGGGCACATCCTTTGCTTCTGCTTCAAATGAAGTGAGAACAGCCTGGCCCATCGCAGTCCTTGCCATAAGCAGCACAGAAGGAAGGGGAACGCAGCCTTAATATATTTCAATTACACTGGCTTTTCATTATACAGGAAGTGGAAAAGACTGTGTTCATCAAGCTAAGCTGATGAAAACCCACCAGTGTAAACAAGTCCCAAAAGCAAAAGCCCTCCGGTGAAGTATTTTGAAAATCCCTCTCAACTTCAGACCATACCTGGGCTTGGCCTGACTCTGGAACAGTCAAAATTAAGCCAGGCTTGTGCCAGCCAAGCACTATTTGCTTCTATAACACAACTACAAACACCTGAAGGCACTTGCCAATGTGCACGTCTGCCAACCTACGAGTTGTCTCAGGTTTCACATGTTTTTGGTGAGGATGTGAATACACCTCCTAATGTCCTATGGTCCCTATAGGCAGCTCAAGATTTGAAGTTCTTTAAGGGCATGTCATTCAAAAGACAGGGTTATGAGAGGGAAGGAGATGCAGAAAACTTAACCTCACTTGAAGCATGTCTTGCAGTTATTACACACTGATCCTGAAGGCCAAACTTTTGGCAAGGAGCTAAATATTAAATGAAGAGCATTGGGTCTTTATTGCTAAAAGGAACATCTGCTCCTCAGGCTTGGACAGTTTCAGTGAATGACAGCAAGCAAAAGAAGAAACACGTAAACTGCAGCATGGAGTGTGTAGGCAAATTCTAAACAGTCAGCAAAACCTGGGAAGCAAAACAGATTGTATCTGAACACTGGATGCAAGGGAAAGCTTCAACCATCACGTATGGGAAAACACTACGGAGTTCCATAAAAGCCCTAATTTTGGGCAGCAGCACCTCTTGGAGGCTGCTTTCTCAAGAACAGGTGTCAGCTCTAATCCAGAGCAGCCATTCTGCAGTAGCCTGGTTACATCTTGTCACAGCGCTTTAAATCAGCAGGCCAAGAGAGCTGCATGAAAATTTGCCAGAAACACTAAGGGTTAACAGTCGTGGACTAGGTCAAAGCACCAGGGGAACACTGAAACCAAGCTTGCGACACGCTTTTACCTTGCTACATACAAAAGTAGTTTTATAACATTCCCCTTATGCATTGTGGAAGGCACCAAAACCAGCAATAATAGCAGGTGTCATACTGTGTTAATTTAACTGGACCACTGGTGGCCATCACCATTCCCACTTTAGACAGTGGGGGCTGCAGGGCAGGCAGACCTTCTCATCCAAACCTCTTCATTCTGGAGCCTGTCCAGCTCCCCGTACGGCTGGCACGGCATGGTGAGAGAGTTTAAGTAACTACACTGCGGAGCCTTTGGGTCTATAAAAGTGTTATAGTGACAAATGGCTGATTCACCCAGCGTTTAACTGGCCAGTAGTTTTGATTTTAGATTAAAAGCACTTCTACTGATGAGAGAGGAAAGAAATGACACGAAAAGTTCTTGCTGTGCATCTCTGCCCTAGCTCAATGGCATGTGTCTGGCAACGGCACAAAATAAAAATATACACGCTCTGCGCAGACAAACTCATCCTGGCAGATTGAACAGAGATCGCCCCAGGTCTCTAGAGATCTCTTCAGTGGCAGCCTAGAAACTGCCCTTCATTATGACCAATCTTACTCGAGTTTCTCTTAAGGTCTACTGCACTCCTAACTACTTAATCCTTGCGCTGCCTCAGAGAGGCTAAGAGCTGGCAAGGTATACGGAGCCTGAGAAGTTCCTTGGGAGTTCAGCATATCCTCTAGAAAACTGAGGGAGCAAATCTGTGCTTCTGGAACCTCTGAGCCCACCTCAAGCCAAAAAAACCCAAACAAACACCTGCCAGCTAGCAACACAGCGTTCCTGTTTTGCCTCTTCCAATGATCCCCTGGGCTGCCTCTGCAGCATGGAGGAAATATTACCTTCAAGTCTCTGTGCACGATATCATGCTGGTGAATGTGATTCACACTCTCCAGTATCTGATGAATACAGTGGCTGCAAGATAAACGGAGAGACACCCAGGGTTACTTACACACATGCACTGGACATCTCAATCCTGAAACAATTTTCCTAACTTTCGTATTGGTACCAGAAGTTTCCCAATCCCCAGACTGAATCCCTTTGTTGTGACCACTGGATGCCACAGCTCTGTACTGTCACAGCTGGACATCAACATCCTCGGTGGCAGGATGCTAAACATCTGTATCCATCTATAGCAGGATCACAGAGGCCCTTCTTCTACCTCCTGTCATCACCTTCCTCTCCTCCCCATTACACCAAGCATCTCACTTGTTCCTTGCACAGGGGAGCAGACACACCCAAGCATCTGCAAACAGCAGCTGAGATGGGCACAGGCAAGCGAGGTCCACTCAATCCAGGAAACACCCAACTGGGCTAGTCTCAAGGACAGAATAAACTTTTAGAGAGCAGCAGCCTCTCCGCAAATTTAGGACGATGGCTCCTGGGTGCTAGCCAGTTTGCAAAGCTTTCAGAATCTCAAGCACTTCACATACACAATGTGAGCACACGCCCGCTTGCTGGGTGCCTTTTAAGTACAGATCACACTTAAGGGGTTAGTGATCTCAAAACCAGATTCATTCCCTGTTAAGTGCAGGGTGCTGCACTCCCCCAGCTCACAGAACATCCCATCCTGGCCACTCTCAGAGCTGTAACCACAGGGGCACAAGCAAGATGTTACCTACACCTTTTGGATACAGGTCAGCAGAGCACACCCATGGGTAATATTTCTGGCTGAGGACAGCTCTTCCGCTAAACATCTACTCGGCTCCCAAGGGTGAACGTAGAAGGGAGGAGGGATTTTGGCAAATATGTCTGGGTCTCTGTCCTAACTGCAGGATCAGCCAGCCCTCTCATTGAATTCTACCAATCTCATGGGCAATGAATTTGAAATGAGTGAATTAGATGAGGGAAAGCAAATGTGCTACTGGAAAAGGTGGGCAGAGGGTGAGGGAAGGAACAAGAGAGGAGGTGCAGGACTGTGCATTTGCTATCCCCCTCTCCTTTGGAGCTGGCAGTACAGTCCTCGGGGTTGGAGTCCATGAATATCTCCCTGCTCCCAAAACAAAAATGTATAATTAGAACAGAGCCGAGCCTGAGCGAGAGAGATTTTCTGGCCAAAAATGGCAAAAGTGTGAGGTGTCCCAGGCGAGCCAAGCACGGCGGATTGGCACAGACCTCGATCCCTCGCTCTCGCAGCCTGCTCTGGAATTCAGCTTGCTCGGCATGGGGAGAGAAAGGGAGGAGTTTAGCCGTGTCATCTTGTGGGCACTGCAAGATCTGGCCGGCTGACAGTAGGCTGGGCACCCCAAGGAAGGCTCATGTTGAAAACAGGTCTCCTTTTCCCTTAACCCTGCCATGATCTACCTGAGCGCTGTTGGCCACTGCCAGCTCCTGACCATTTCAGCAAACACTGGGCAGGAAGAATAGAGGGATGATGACCGACAACCTCAAAGCTTTCAAACTTCAAGTCAGAACAGCTTGAGTGACTGTATCTGCCTGGGATGCTGTGTCTACAACATCTGTACATGACACTGCAAACAGGGCTCTCAGACCTCTGCCAGGAGCTCCATCAAAGGTGATGAGCTCATTGGTCTTCCCTGTTACCAGACAGCTTATGATAGAGCATGTGATGTGATGCCTCATTTGAAAGCATTATGCAATGCCTAGAAGAAAGAGGCTGTAAAATGTCCCACTGGAAAAGCAAATAAGCACCCACAGACTTCGCAGCTGTTTCTACACTAACACACCAGGTCTTTCCTTCCTTACACTGTGTGTGACTTCTCTCACAGTACTGTCCACCAAGGAAAGCAGAAACAATAGGGGCACCCACAGCTCCCTTCTGACCTCTACCCTAATTTTTGCTGAGGGCTGAATGGGGTAAGAACACAGGTACAGAATAAGCAGGGGTGAAATGTCACCATCAGACTGCTCCCAGGCCCCGGTGAAGCAGAACAGGAGCTGTCTGCCAGCAGACAGACAGGTCAGAGAATACTCGAAGCTGCTGCTGCACCCACCCCACATAAACAGCTAAAGGACAAGAAAAAGGAGGACTTAACCCTAATTCTTTCTAATACTAAAGAATGAAGGCTGCTCTCACATACTTTGCCTTTTCTCACCACGCCAACCAGCTCACAGCCAGAGAGGGCTGCCACAGAAACAGCCTCCGAGGCCTCCTCTCCTCCACCCCACAAAACATCACCTAACTGCAGGTAAATTTAGTGGGTTTGCCCAACAGCAATGGCATGTGTCACTGGAAGCTCTACAGGGAAGACAGCCTACAAATGCTCACAGAAGTCACCCTGTCGCCATCCTCCAGAAAGGTCAGGCAGACAAAGCCACCAGCAATGGGTCTCCCAGCAAAAAGCACATCTGCCAGCGGCAAAGACAGCAGCGTCCGCAAGTGGTAAGTGCCCAAGCTGTGGTGAGTCAGGCTGACCAGTGACGACAGTTCATGCTAACAGAGGAACTGTTTTTTTCCAGATGGGGTTCATGAGTGTCAGGACAAAGCCACGCACAGTGCAGCAGTTAGGAAACTCATTTGATTTGCCAATGTGCAAGGCACACACAGAGAAACATCTGGAAACAGTCTTACCTGGCATCTGCTTCACTGTAGTATTCTCTGGCAACAATATCCTCAAAGAGCTCCCCACCAGTAACCCTGAAGTGTAGAAGAACAAGGGAGGTTACAGAGCCCATGCACGGTGCATGGGTCAAGGCTGCGCGGGGTGTATGTGGCCACTCCTCTGAGCCCTTTGCACAGCCCACAGAGGGCAAAGCACTGGTACAGCTATGTGACCGACCCCTTGGACTGCCATTACCTCAGCAGTGTAGAGGACACCGTTGATGCACCTGGCACAAACTGTCCATGCACATCTAAGAGCTTAGAATATGTTAAGCTTGGGAAGAAGTCCCCTCTCTCCTTAGCTCCTCCAAGCTACCTCCAAGATAAAAGTCAAGCAAAGGATACCCATCCTTCGCAATCCCATTCTTACACCTGTTGCCAGGAGCTCTTCCTAGTCTATCCTCTACCACACAGCCAATAGATTTTAGTCACGTAGGCAAGAGGCACCTACAGGTCTCAAAAGGTAAAGAATTACATCAATGCAGGTACTTTTTCACTTGTCAACCATCCATATGCCGATATCGCCGGTAAAGCATCAAAGCCAAAGAAGGACACTTACAGATCAAAGACAAGGTAATGGAAACCTTCTTCTGAAATACTGTCATGGAGCCGCACTGCAAAAACAAACAGGAAAAGGAGATTTACAGAGCATGTAGCAACCATGACACCTCACAGATCAAAACCATGCACACAGCCAAGTTCTCCCTCAATTCGATCAGTCTATTAATTCCCTGTGCTCGTTGCTTTGTCTGCTCACCTAATGACCTATTTCCTTACGTTATCTCAAAAGAACAGAGGATGTCCTTCACATCGCAATGTCAACACATATCTTTGACCTCCTGTATGTTCTTCTCTAACACTTCAGTACCCTCTCTTCACACCTGGCTATGCTTTCTTCCACACTCCACACGTTTTGCCCTAACTCCCCATCTGCACTTATTTCCACAACAACCCTTTTCAAAATCTCCAAACGGCCCCCAATCCACCTGCAGGTCAGTGCCACTGATGTCCCTTCTGGCCTTCATCTGCAAAGCTACACAACGTTTCCTCCTTTTACTTCCTTTTTCTCAGTTTACTGTGGCTTACACCCCAAGGCCTTACCCAAAATTCTGAGCCAGTTTCTTCCTGCCGTTCACAATCATACACTAGCAATCCCATTTGACTCAGCTCCTAAACTTTCACACCCTAATTGGGATAAGCTGTCTTCTTCACATGACTATCTACAGTCCTTCCCTATCGATTCACCCAACTGAAGCAACTAGCTCAGACTAGACTGGGCCTCTGTCCCTATAACACCTTGTAATTAAGTATTGACCAAGCAACATTACCATGCTCATCCCTATAAGAGAAATATCATGACTCTGCTCTGTCATTTTATGGTGCCTTTGCCTCTCTTCTGTTTTCAGTTCCCTTCCCCATAAAATACAGTTTACCTGTCTTGACTTTTCCACACGTCACGATTTTCTCCCTGCTAGTGTCGAGAGGTCTGTTAGGTGCATTATTGTTCCTACTGCTCTTATTGGTGCATGACATCAGCTACCACTATTATCTTGGGATGTTTCAAACTAGCGCTTGGTACATGCCCCTACCTCAAATGGAGCAACTTTTGTGAATATTCTGCGTTCTTTCTAGCTCTTCTTCCAGGTCTCCTTTGCTAGGACATTCTTCCACGTGAACAAACACAAACTGAAAATTGAGAGTAGCACAGATGTGCAGAGACCACTGTCAGCACCTTTCTCAGGAGGATTTAATTTTCTCCTTATTCTTTCTGCCTGTAGTTTCCTGTATTTTCCCTGCCTTTAGCTACAAGCTCTCTGGACTGGTTCCTTGACCAATTTTCTTTCCTCAGCATTTTTACTGCATCGAGGGTTTGGGGGGAGCACTTTACCCAGCGTAATGTTGCCAAGAAACAATTACAGTTGAGTATTGGTACAGCAGGAGTTTCGGGTGCAATGTGCTGTTCTGATAGCATGAAAATGCATCACCCCCAAGAACTATGTTCCTCAAATCATCTGCTGCACAAAGCATTTTCTTCCAAGCAAGCAGCTTTACTTTGCTTTGTAGTACCTTTGTTGCAATACAACTTTGTGTTGACAAGAAAACTCGTTCCTGAGCACGGCAGAAACCAGCAGCGGTGGTATGACAAACACAAGTGAGAAGAAAGGTATCTCCTAGGAGAGAAGATTTCCATTCAAGACTGGAAACTAGGTGGGAAGCGGCTGAAAGACACTTGTGATTCCCAGCTCAGGACAGCTTTTGCTCCAGTGCCCAAGAGTATTTGTGCTGAACACAACAGACAGGCACATGAACTGAAGCTGATGCCTGTGACTATGAGGAGACCTTATGAAGAGGGAACAGATGGAGAAACTTCAAGTAAAGGTGAACGTGCTAAGAAGGTCATGCCTGGTAATACTTATTGTGCATCAAAAAGGATTCTCTCTCCTTTGGCACCTGAAAGGTCCTCGAAGCACTGCAAGAAACATGAAGCAGAGAGGACAGTGGAATGAAATCTTGGCAGACGAGGAGCACAGCCATCAGCAGGCCGAGAGCTGTGGCCATGACATGGGAACAGCAAACACATCTGCAGGCAGAAGTGAGAAATGGTGAATGATAAACTTTGATGCAAAGTTGTGGACAGCAAATTACATCAGAAACTAAAACATGAAGGAGCTGATTGTTGCTACTTCTTTGTCACGGGGAAAGCAATTTTGTCAGATATGTTATGAAAGGGGAAGGAAGTAACAATTCAGCTGGCAGAGAATGGCAGAAGCAGCAGAAAGAGCCTTCAAGGGCAGTAAAACGATGTTTGCATCCTTAGGTGAGGAGCCATGACAGGAGGACTGAGACAACTCATAAATACTGAGGCTGCACACTGCCCCAGGGCTACGCAGCAAGAGAAAGCCTTGGAGGCAGGACACAGGTCATTAACTTAACAGGGGAACTGCTTTTAAGAAGGGAACTGCTTCCTTGCACTGGCCCAGAGCAATGCTGGAAAAAAATCTGCCTGGGATGTAATCTGCTGAGGTAACCAAGCTCAGGGAGTCACAGCAGAGCAGCAAAACCCTGACAATCTATAGAAAACACAAAGGTGGGCCCTGCCACGCTGCACAGGAGTAACTGGCTCAAGACATTAGGCTTGAAGTGTGAAGGGCAGGCAGCGATGAGGGAAATCCGAAAGGATTAAGAGAAGTCTGACGACACCAAAATTCTTGTGACCGTGAGTGCCAGATCTCACGTACTTCAGGGGAAGAGACAAAAGCAACAGTCAGTAGTAAAACAGCAAGAGCACCCAGTGCCCCTTCACCCTAACATTTTGCTTGCCTACCCTCTTGCATAGCCACAGGACCCTCCCGACCAGCAAGGACACTGCGGGGGGCAGCTCTGATGCCGCAGGTCACTCTGCAGGCACACAAGTTGGAATGCTTTGCTTCCTAGCACACTGCTAACTACCAGGGACTGTCAGCTCACACACACGAGCTGCCTTTTCCAAAGCCATTCAGTCAGCCCATGGAACCGCAGAAGTGACTCCATTATCTTTAGTGTCTGCCAAGGGTAAAAACACTTTTAAAGTTTCTTGGCCTCCTCTCCATTTTGGTTCAAAAATACAATCTATTGTATTAACAGTCATCATAAAGAGACACCAACATCAGACACCATCTAATAGCTCCTCCACTCTCCAGGCAGTCCAGAGCTCTCTTTGCTTTAAAGGTGTCCCGTGCAAGTGCCAGGAACCTAAGTACTGGGTTCTCCTCTGTTTCAGGAGGATCCCGTTTGCTCGGCAGGCTGCTGGTCCCAACACACCATCTAACTTTTGCATTGCTGCCACAAGCTCAGCTCCAAGTAAGCAGTTGAGCAAAGTCCACATCATAGGCTGCTTATACCTGTGCAATCTGTTGACATGAGGGTGTGAAAAATATAATCATATGTAGACGTCAGAGGGTGAAGGATTCCCCAAACCCAACCATCCATTACTACAGAAATGGAGAATTAAAAACACTCACACAGTTACTGTCCTTCTTGAGAAAGATTACAGAAGCCATTCTTCCCCTCTCATCAGGGAAGCGGCGGTGCCTAGTGCAGCAGCCTAGACAAACACACCCGTTACAAAAAGGATCTCAACTCGCAGCCACCGGGAAGTTGCACAACAGCAACACAGGGTCTTCCAAAAGACAGCTAAGTGACAAAAGAGTCCAGCGCTTGCCAAGGAACCTGATCTCCCTCTATTCACCAGAAGATGCAGTAGGTTATTTCTATTAACTAATTCTGGTGCCCAGAAGCAGTATGCAAACTGCATTTTCTTCCAAGCTAAACAATCAACACAGGGGCTCTCACAGATGTAGGAAATCGGTCCCTGCCAACAGCACAGGAGTCACCTGATGACTGTTACCCCGTCAAAGGTCTCTGATGGATGGAAGAGAGTACTTACTACAATGGTTAGCAAGAACAGATGAGCAGAGGAGAGTAAGAAAGAAAACAGAAACAAGTCAGACAATAATGCACAAATCAGTTACAGGATATGGTGAAAGACAGTACCCAAGGTTTTAGAGCACAGAAAAAAGCCCCATCCACACAGAGAACAGAGGACTTGTAGCATTCACAAGCACATCTCATTCTGGAAGACTGTCAAGTCTTACAGATAACATCAGAAATAATAAATAAAACACAAGTGACCAGTGCCAGAACAAATGCTTTCCAAAGGAGCTGAATCAGTGACAGACAGTTTGGTAGAAATATCTTCTGCAACAATACCAGCTGCTTGGGCAGCAGAAAGTGTGCATCACCACTGGAATCAGAGAATCATTAGGGAGTGGAAGGGACCTCAAAAGATCATCTAGGCCAATCCCCCCGACACAGCAGGATCACCGAGACCAAGTCACACAGGAACACATCCAGCGGGCCATGAACATCTCCAGTGAAGGAGACTTCACAACCTCCCTGGGCAACCTGTTCCAGTGCTCCGTCACCCTCACTGGGAAGAAGGTCCTTCTCATATCGATGTGGAACCTCCTGTGTTCCAGCTCACAACCACTGCCCCTCGTTCTACCACTAGATAACATTGAGAAGAGCCCAGCTCCATCCTCCTGACACCCACCCTTCACACATTTATAGACATTAATGAGGTCACCCCTCAGTCTCCCCCTTTCCAAGCTAAAGAGACCCAGCTCCCTCAGCCTCTCCTCAGAAGGGAGGTGCTCCACCTCCCTCATCATCTTTGTTGCCCTACGCTGGACTCCCTCCAGAAGCTCCACATCCCTCTTGAACTGAGGGATCCAGAACTGGGCATAATACTCCGATGTGATCTCACCAGGGCAGAGTAGAGGGGGAGAAGACCCTCTCTTGATCTGCTAACCACCCCTGTTCTGATCCACCCCAGGATGCTGTTGGCCCTCTTGGCCACAAGAGAACACTGCTGGCTCATGGTCATCCTGCTGTCCACCAGGACCCTTAGGTCCCTTCATCCTAAACGACTCAGTATGGAAGGATGTCTCCAAGCAGCACACAGGTTGTGGGAGAAACAAACAACGGTTTTGGCGCAGCATTCTTCACGTTCCGTTGTTCACTCACATAACATTTTCCCGCACAGTCCAGAGCCTGCTGGTGTAGCAGTACTCCACTGAGGGTCAGAGGGACTGCTACCCAGAACTGCCCCACCAGTTTACAAATGCACACTTGTGGCTCTGCACTGTTACGGAGCTGTGATGCTTCACTACAGGAGGCATAACCTAACTCGGCATCCTTTAAGCATCCTTTTTCTGCCTTAGTCTCCTCTCCAGCCTCATCCGGGACACATGTCCCACCAAGCTGACCTTTTGAAAGAACAACTAGTGACAGAAAAAGAGTGAGACCAAAGCACTCCCCTTTCCCTAGGAATTCAGATCTTCAACAAGCTATACAAATTATTTTCTGTCTTGTGTGGGTGTTTGTGGCAGATTCAAGGCTCTAGTGCAATCCAGAGCACTTGCAAAGAGCCTGATAGCACAGTGCGTGGCTCCAGGGGATGTGCTGTGCTTACCCAGCCTGGCATCAGCTGGGTACTAGGACTGCAAGCGCTCTCGAAGAACATCTGCTGTGACTATTACTTTTCTCTGCCTGCTGTCTTCAGAGTTGCACTGCAGATCTTGCCTCAAGAGCAAAACCTCAAGCTGATACTTCAAAGTGCTTAGAAACCCTCGTGTGTGTACAGTTTGCATTTTAGAAAGTAATAATATCAATAAAGTGTGACACCAACTACAGAAAACTGAGCATTATGGTGAGAAACGGCAATACACCGGCATTCATGTCACCTGGTTTGCACTCCCTGAATCAATAAGGTGACCGTGCACAGGCAGCTACAGCTCTCTGATGCACGAGTGGGATGCAAAGAAACTGAGCATAAGGGGAAGATGTCTCTCAAACTACCAGCCTAACTAATGCAAACTGCTGCTGCATCACACAACGCAAGCTTCTGCGAATGCAAAATGTGAAGTGAATGATGAAGTAGTCAGAAAAGACCTTCCAATGTTCATAAACGTTCACCTGAACTACAGGAATATAAAGAGACATTGAAAAGCAATAGGCACCTACCTCATTTTTTTAAAGCTCATATGTAAAAGGCCAATCAATATTGGGGTCACAAACATAGATGAGTAGTCTAGAACAAATCGACATCTTTCTTTCATTTGCTGGGCAGAGTAGTTCATTTGTGTTGCTTTCCACTCTTATGTCAAGCCAGGAGCATTTATGCCTGACACAAGCTCCAGGATAAATATTCCCCTCTACCCACGTCACACTGGCAAGGCCTCACCTCAAGTCCTGGGTGCAGTTCTGGCCCCCTCACTTCAAGAAAGACATTGAGGTGCTGGAGTGGGTCCAGAGGAGAACAATGAGAAGCTGAGGGAGCTGGGAGGAGACTCAGGAGGAACCTTATTATTCTCTATAACTACCTGAAGGGAGGTTATAGTCAAGTGAGGGTTGGGCTCTTCTGCCAGGCAACTAGTCGTAGGACAGGGGAGGTTTAGGTTGGATGTTAGAAAGCATTTCCTCACAGAAGAGGTGATCAGACCCTGGAATGGACTGCCCAGGGAGGTGAAAGTGTTTAAGAAAAGACTGGATGTGGCACCTAATGCCATGGTCTAGGTTGTGGTAATGTTAGGTCATAGGCTGGGCTTGATGATCTTAGAGGTCTTTTCCAGCCTCAATAATCCTGTGATCGTGTGACAGCAGGACTAGCTGCCCATGGCTGGGGCAGGCATAGCCTTGTATCACAAAGTGGTTTGTGGCAACCTGCTGCAAGTAAATCTTTGTAAGTGAAGCAGTTACTTTAGTATCTGAGCAGTTACTCAGCAAAAGGCAGATACACAAGCAGAAAGAGACTTTCTTGGGACAATTCCCAGTATCTTCACTTTGCAGTTACTCATCTCTGCTTAGGAAAAGGTAAGATAGGCTCAGATATGCTCTCTCCTAGACACTAATTGTCTTTGCCTTCCTTAGGGACTGTTACGACAGGTTAACTTGCCTACTAAATCCAGGTCCACTGGTGTTTTTAAGTGTAAAGCATTTCATATGATGGAAACAAAACCCCCCGTTATCCAACTACCTCTGCATCGATACACATCATGTGCTGTGATTACATAATGTATGGGGCTCTCTGCAGGCACCGTGTTGCAGTACCTGCACCAGAGCAAATACAAGTCAACAGAGACCTCTGGTTTTCTCCTGGGTCACAGCAGAGTGACAGACTGCTAGAATTGTGAAGGCTGGAAGACACCTCCAAGACAAGCAAGTCTAACCATCAATGCAACACCCCCACGCCCAATAAACCGCATTATTCCCAAGTGCCAGACCTACACATTTATTGAATGCCTCCCAGGGATGGTAACTCTACCACTTCCCTGGACTTGATCACTCTCTCAGTGAAGACATTTTTCCTAATGTCCAACCTAAAGCTCCCCTGGTACAACTTGAAGCCATTTCCTCTTGCCCCATTGCAAGTGACTTGGGAGAAGAGTCTCACCCCCATCTCCCGACAATCTCCCTTCAGATAGCTGTAAAGCACAATAAGGTCTCCCCCTCTTTACTCCAGACTAAATAACCCCAGTTCCCTCAGTTGCTCCTCATGAGACTTGTTCTCTAGGACCTTCACTAGCCTTGTTACCCTTCTTTGGACATACTCCAGCACCTCAGTGTCCTCCTCTCATATTGAGGTGTCCAAAACTGAACACAACATTCCAGGTGAGGCCTCACTAGTGCTCAGTGCAGGTGGAAAAAATCCCTTCTGTAGTCCTGCTGGCCACGCTGTCTCTGATGCAGGCCAGGATGCTGTTGGCCTTCTTGGCCACACTACTGGCTCATGTTCAGCTGGCTGTCAATCAACACCCCCAGGTCCTTTTCCAGCAAGCAGTTCTCCAGCCACTCAGTAATTGCAGCACAGTAACTATTCCACACAGCCTTAGCAGGACAAACTCAAAAGTGCTCTGGGATCTTCTGGACTGCCCTGTGCTGTTCGAAGGTCACCTGCTCATTACAAAGAGCCACAGCTTCTCTTCTCGGCAGTTTCCAACCAGACACCAGACACTGGCCTGTAGCATGAGAAAGGAAGGAGATAAGACACACCACGAGGGGCATATTTCAAGAGACAGTGCATGCCAGAGGAAGCAGAATAAAACTGAATGCTAAAACCTGCCTGGTGCCTCCAGCTTGCAAGGAGATGCTGAAATTATAGATACAAACACACAGGGCCCAACAGGCTGCAAACTGAGCACTACCATCCACGGCAGCACAAGTGACAAGTGAACTGACACAGATGGCTGCCACCCACTCTCTGCTTCTCCAGCTGGTCACCAGCCTGGGCAGCCAGGATGGGAATTGTACCACCACCTCCAAGCCTGGCTGCGTGCCAGAATGCTTCCCGCACAGCTCTGGTCACTCAGGATGCCCGTCTCGTGAGGAGCCACTACCGACCTGTGACTGCCTGTGAACTGGGTGCTCTGCTCCAGACCCAGCTGCTCCTCTAATCACACTAAACACGCAAATTCAGCTGCAGCTGCTCAGGCTGCTTCCAAAAGGACTCTCCTTTTAATTAAAACTTTGTTATTAAAAAGCATTAAATTGTGTAACGCAAATAATCCTCTAAAAATCATCTGTTCTAGCTGCTCATGACCAGCTTTGTGAGAGCAGTAACTACCAGCAACAGGACAGTTAGCTAACAGGACACAGCACGCTGACGCCAACCGACCCTTAGGAAGGCAGGCGCTTTCCCTCGTTGCCCTTCCCGATCCGACACACAGAGTTTATGGCGTGCTGGATACACAAGGGCTTGCTGTGACCTCCCCAAGCCCACGGCACTCCACATCAACTGCAGTTTCAAAGTTCTGGAAAATGCAAGAGAAGGAGGACACGTTCACTCTCTGCTCTGGCTGAAGCCTACAAAGATTTCGTAGAGACAGCAATATCTTTCCTCTCTTGTATAGAGGTGAAAAGCAAAGGTGAAAAAAGTGCCTTTTAGAAAGCTTTGCAGTACCAGCTACGGTTGATTTTGCCATGTCTGCCCTGAAAGGCTGACGCCCAGCACACAGCGTTCCGCGTGCCCTACTTAAACACGGCATGAGCCAGAAGAGCGCATTAGGAGCCACTATTTCCTGCTTTCCTGATAATGGCGTGATCACGACCATCCGGGATTGCTACTAATAATTTCAGATTATCCCCACACCAGATAAGTAAAGTGTTTTGATAACAACCAGCACTATACATTCTCAGTAATACATACACTAGATACGATATATACCCTATAGACGATACACAGTAATTTACAATACATGCATTTCCTTCTCTGGAGACGTTCAAGACCCGCCTGGATGTGTTCCTGTGTGACATGGTCTAGGTGATCCTGCTGTGGTGGGGGGATTGGACTAGATGATCTTTCAAGGTCCCTTTCAATCCCTAGCGATTCTATGATTCTAAAAAAACCCAAATAACAAGCCAACTCTGCTACTCTCTCAAAGAAAACACGCGGAGAACACCCACTTTGTCAGACTAGAGAAAATAAAGGTGGAAAGCATGACCAATTTTAAGTCTTATACAGGCTCTGCAACGTTGCTGCACACCTTTCCGCCACCAGGGATGAATCAGCCTTTGGGTGTGCTCCTGCCCATGCAGGCAGCTGTTCTGTCTGACAACCCCTAACCCTGCCACTGCTTCAGGAAGAAGCAGTTAATGACTTGCTAAGTCTTCTGGACACCGACAAGTGTTCGGGGCCAGATGGGATCCATCCCAGAGTGCTGAGGGAGCTGGTGGAGAAGCTTGCCAAGCCACTCTCCATCATTTATTAATACTTCAGCTAACAGGAGAGGTCCCAGATGACCAGAGGGTGACGCCCATCCACAAGAAGGGGCAGAAGGAGGATACGAGGGGCAACTATAGGCCTGTCAGCCTGACCTCAGTACTAGAGAAGATTCTGGAGCAGTTCGTCCTGAGCTTGTTCACACAGCAAGTGCAGGACAGCCACGGGATCAGGGCCAGCCAGTAGGGGTGTATGAAAGGCAGGTCTTCTTTGACCAAACCCATCACCTGTTACGACTAGGTGACCCACCCAGTGGATGAAGGGAAGGCTGTGGATGCTGTTTGCCTACGCTTCAGTAAAGCATTCTTCTAGAGAAACTGGTGGCTCATGGCTTAGACAGGTGGACTCTTAGTTGGGTAAAAATCTGGCTGCATGGCTGAGCCCAGACGGAGGGGAGTAGGGGAATCCTTCAACTTTTGCAGTAACTTTGAGTTTGTGTGCAAGGGCTGGCCATCATCCCATTATTTGTTTATTTTAGGGATCACCTGCATACAGATAAATCTTGCAGCTCCTCAGAGGAATAATGGAATCCAAATACCTCTCTGGTAAACACCACAACCTCACACAGCATAAATATATCCCTCGGCAAGGAAGAAAAGGCAATTGTTACTCCATTTCCAAATTGAGGGGGATTGTATTTTTGTTAAAACAACACAAAGGCAAGGAGGAAGAAGCTAAAAAAAGCAAAAAAGAAACAAACAAGAGGAGGTAAAAAAATAATAACCAGTGAAAGAACTAACTGGAGAATCAGAATGAGAAATAAAAAGCTGGACTGGCTGAGGTGTTAGGGACACTCCTCTCAGCCAGAAATGCACAGGTACCTGAATCCCTAACAGTGCAGGCACTGGAAACAGTAAATGGGAACTTGCAGCTCGAAGGCTCAAACTTTCTAGCAGGGATGCACTCTGCTTTGGTTGGTCGGGTTTGGGGTGTTTGGTTGTTGGTTGGTTGTTTTTTTGATGAGGTGGAAGGAAGGGGAAAGTAGGTGAAAAGTACAAAGGCAAGAACAGCATTAGTTGACCTCTTAAGAAGCACAGACACTTGCTGTCCTCTTAGACAGCTGCATGACACTTCCAAGGAAAAGCTTCTCAAGAACTGAGAAAACCATAAAGTACAGCTCTTGCTTCTTCTGCCCCATCCCTTCCCCACACCATCCCCTCTCTGCACCAGTTTCCCCCCAATAAAAGAAGCGTTTCCCAAGTTGCAGAAATGGCAGCAAAACAGCTTTAAAGAGTGAGCTAAGCACTGGAGCATTGCACTTGGAAACCACCAAGCTTCTGGAAGGCAGCAAGCGCGGTCAAACCACTGGAGATTCCCCAGCACTTTAACTATTCTTTGCACATAACATCTTTTCTGTCCCGATTGCAAAGCCAGTCTGGATGTCTGCAGCCAAATGAAAACAAGGAAATCTGCTGTTTACAGCAAAACACAGCATATGTTTTTTTCTTGTTCACTAAGGAAGCAATTCAAATCTTGTGTTAAGGAAAAGGTGAGAAGAAAACATTCCAAGTGGCAGTGGGGGAGGGAAGGTGAGAGCCTGCTTGCTTGTCAAGAGTGCTATCTCAAAATGAGGAATAAGTAAATCTTGAGTTGTGGTTGATGACACTAGGACAATAAAACCAGCACTGGGTCTGCAGACTTGATCCTGTTGCCCACCCAGGATAGGTATAAGCACTATGAGATTCTCGAGCTGGACTGTACACGGAGGTTCAGCACCATTTTTGTTCTTGCAGAAACCTGCACCTTGACTGCAACCATCATTTAAGGGCACACAAACTATCAGCCTTTTTTATGAGCATCCATCGAAACCATTCCCACGAGACAGAGATACGAGAAGGACAGACCACTTGTCAGAGGAAATGAAACAGAACTGGGTCAAAAGAAATTCTTCTGATTCACAGGAGACTTCTATACATTTGCCTCACAATTTTAAATAACACTGTCTCAGAATGGTGGTTTATGCTGAGAGAAGGCAAGGGGTAGACGTTAAAATAAGAAGAATTCAGGTGCAAATATATTTTGGAGAAGCCAGAAGCAGGAAAACCCTGAAAAAGCAATAATTCTAATAGATGCTGAGGACAGCATTTTGCTTTCGCTATAAATTCCCTCAAAGACATTAACTCTGAAGCAGTTCAGCAAAGAATACGAAGGCAAAAATCAGAAACAGAATTTGGCTCCGGCTCTTGGGCTGCTACCAGTCTCTTTTAAAATATGTTTTCTTATTACTGCAGGCCTAAGTGCATGCAGTTCTTCACAGCAAAGTCAGCCACGAGCCAGGACACAATAATCAACCAGAAATGCTCTGATTGAACTCTGAATGAAGTGTATTAAAGAACTACTTTTGTACTGTTGGGTTAAAAATATCTAAGGAAGACTGCTGATCATCTGGTGACTAATCCAAAAAAGAGACACATATTTAGACTGGAGTAACAAAGACTATTTAGAAGGAGAAGGGCAACACCTAACACCACAGCAAAAAAAAACAACCCCAACCAACCCAACCGTGCAGAGAAGACTTCTTGCTGCACCAAACAGCACAATTATACTCTTGTAGAAGAGCACAAGAACGCCAGAACTTTCCAAACTGTGAATGGGGATTTTAATCAAATTTTTCTTTGGGAGTCCCAAGACAGGAAAGTCGTGTTCAGCACTGAAATCCATGTGAAATTCACATCTGCACTGAATGAGCCTGCAGGGAGACACTGAGGTTCTCAGTTCTGCCCCTGCTCTATTATTTGATGGATAGCAGAAAGCTCGGGGAAAACCTGGATTCTCCACAAAAGGATCCCTACGTAGCGAACAAATCACAAGACTTAAAAATCAAATGCACAGACTGACTGAAATTAAGTTTACAACTAAGCAGAAGACCCGAAGAGCTGTACCAGTAGGCAAGAGTCAATACCAAACACACCACGTTTAGCTCTACAACAAACAAGGCAATGGCAAAGTTTATTTTATCTTAGCCACTGCACAAGCTTCAGCAGCACAAACAGGAAGGTGTCTGCAAATGAAGGGTCAGGGCTATGAGCACATGCAGAAAGCCGTGTCCTTCAGGCATAGCATGGAAGCAGGGAGGAACAGAGCCATATCATTCTCTTCTACACGCTCCCAAATACATCCTTGTCAAATGCCCACAAGATGTACTGGTAAGTGAATCACTGGAACAGAAAGTTGTTCAAGAAGCAGAATGCCCCATAGAGCTGTGACTTTTACCAACTTCCACAGGCACTTTATCTATTTACCGACAGCGGGGTTGTCATGATGTTGCCTTCTGCTTCTTTAACACTCTTGTGTCCTCCTCAGAAATGAGTGCATCTGTTTTGATGTTCAAACAGGGTGCAGTGAACACACTGATGTTTATCCAATTCTTCTGCATTTGGTGAGCATGATGAATAAAGTCCAGCAGAGGGCAATGAGGATGATGAGGGAAGTGGAGCACCTCCCTGACGAGGAAAGGCTGAGGGAGCTGGGTCTCTTTAGATTGGAGAAGAGGAGACTGAGGAGTGACCTCATTAAAGATTATACATATGGAAAGGGCAGATGTCAGGAGGATGGAGTCAGGTTCTTCTCAATGTCATCTAGTGATAGGACGAGGGGCAATGGGTTTAAGCTGGAACAGAGGAGGTTTCAGAAGGAACTTCTTCCCAGTGAGGGTGACGGAGCACTGGAAGGGGCTGCCCAGGAAGGTTGTGGAGTCTCCTTCACTGCAGATGTTCAAGTCCCCCCGGATGTGTTCCTGTGTGACTTGGTTTAGGAGATCCTGCTGTGTCAGGGGGATGGGACTAGATGATCTTTCGAGGTCCCTTCCGATCCCTAATGATTCTATGATTCACTTGTACAGAATGCAAAACCCTCTAGGAAGTTGTTAGGAAGAAAAAGAAAAGTTGAAAGTTGAGAAAGAAGTCCTTTCTCTACTGAAATGAAGTCTGAGGTGACCAGCAACAGTGGCACATTCAAATGGATGGTTTGCAACAACAACACGGTACGCACCGTGAGTCGGAAACCAGAAAAGTCAACTTGCTTCTCTCCAGACAAAAAAACCTAAACCTTACCGCGACGCTCAGGTCTCAGAAGGATTACTCCACTGTGATTACCGTGGCCATAATGTGTATCTAAAGACTTGAAAACCACTCAATTACAGAGCAAAAGCCTATACTTAGAGCTGAGATTTGACAAAGGTATGTAAGGACAACTGAGAAAGTAGTCCTTCACAAAAGCAACAGCAATGGGAATACCACTATTGCTTCATACCTAGAGTAACCTTCATTTTCTTGGAGCAGCAGCACTGTGACCAGTGTATTGCATCCCAGAACCTCCATAGCAGAATGAACTGTCTTGGCAGCAAATAGCTAAGAACCACAAACTCAACAATACATTTATGTTTACAGACACGCATATTGATGTTTGTACCCCGTGCATAGGTAGGTCAAAGTGCAAAGCAGCCCACACTCACTAAAGGCTCAAGGTAGTGTAGAAGGGAAGGGCACGCTGCCCCACAGTTTGCAAAGCAGTTGTGAAATCTGCAGAATTCTTCAGGACTGCTGCGGTGTTCTTAGCACAGCTGGCGCTGAGGCAGCACACCAAGCACTCACACAGAGGAGTTTACAGCACAGAACAGCAGCAACCAAGGGATTACCAACTGCTAACACACATCCAAAGGGAAAAAACCTACCACCATGTCGGAACAACGTCTTTCCTTTCTATGACAACATAACAAGTCCAAGGAATACCGAAGCAGCAATGCACGCAGCACCTGAACTTCAGCAAGGTGGTTATATAAATCCTATGTTCATAAGAAATTTAGAGAATCATAGAATCATTAGGGATTGGAAGGGACCTTGAAAGATCATCTAGTCCAATCCGCCTGACACAGCAGGATCACCTACATCAAGTCACACAGGAACACATCCAGGCGGGTCTTAAACATCTCCAGTGAAGGAGACTCCACAACCTCCCTGGGCAGCCCCTTCCAGTGCTCTGTCACCCTCACTGGGAAAAAGTTCCTTCTCATATTGACGTGGAAACTCCTCTGTTCCAGCTGAAACCCATTGCCCCTCGTCCTATCACCAGATTACATTGAGAAGAACCTGGCTCCATCCTCCTGACATCTGCCCTTTCCATATGTATGTATAATCTTTAATGAGGTCACTCCTCAGTCTCCTCTTCTCCAATCTAAAGAGACCCAGCTCCCTCAGCCTTTCCTCGTAAGGGAGGTGCTCCACCTCCTTCATCATCCTCATTGCCCTACGCTGGACTTTCTCCAGCAGCTCCACATCTGCATTCATAACTGGCTTACAGAATCACAGAATCATCGTGGCTGGAAAGGACCTCCAGGGTCATCAAGTCCAACCTTTTCTCCTAGTGTCTAACCGCTAGACCATATCCCTAAGTGCTGCATCCACTCGTTCCTTAAACACCTCCAGGGACGGTGACACCACCACCTCCCTGGACAATCCATTCCAGTATTTAATCACCCTCTCAGTAAAAAACTTCCTTCTAACATCCAATCTAAACCTCTCCCAACACAACTTGAGGCCATTTCCCCTCGTCCTATCATCACTAATTGGAGAGAAGAGACCAACACCAGCCTTGCTACGACCTCCTTTAAGGTAGTTGTAGAGGGCAATAAGGTCCCCCCTCAGTCTTCTCCAGACTAAACAACCCCAGCTCCCTCAGCCTCTCCTCACAGAGCATGTCCTCCAGCCCCTTCACCAGCTTGGTTGCCCTTCTCTGGACTTGTTCCAGCACCTCCATGTCCTTCCTGTAGTGTGGTGACCAAAACTGGACACAGTACTCGAGGTGCGGTCTCACAAGCGCCGAGTACAGGGGCACAATCACCTTCCTGCTTCTACTGGTCACGGGAAGGTGATTACAATGGTGTATGCAATTCACTGGAAACACCTACTTACTGAAAAAACCTACTCAAAACTGATCATTGTCAGGCTGGAACAACGAAAATCAAAGGATACCTTCAGGAGTTTGTCCAGAATCCACCAGTGCTACTAATTACCTACCTGACGCAATGTACAGCTTTGTTACTAAAGATCATGTACCACGAGGGGGGTTGCAACCCTATTACTATCAAAAGGTAAATCAGAAACACCGAAAAATGTTGGGGGAACCCACAGAGAGCACTTCTTCTATTTATTTTAATGACAAACATACACCTCAACAGGAAGTCCTCCTCTGTATAACACAGCACAATTATTTGATTGACAGAAAGGAGACCGGAGCGACGCTGTGTCAGGAGACAAATGTGCAACAGTATATTTACACGGCAAAGTTTTGTGGGTTATGAAACAGGTCCTGAAATCAAACGTGTCTGTTTCAGGACACCTGTGGTAGCACAGGTGATGCAATTCTTCCTCTAGCAGGCAGTGTCTATAAGGCATGGCCTTATAGTTGGAATTTTGTGTCCGGTTTTTGGGCATCACATCTCTAGAAAGATATGAAGCAAGTGGAGACAGTCAAGGGAAGGGAAGAGAAAGGAAAAAAAAACCCCACGACATCCAGAAAAGGCGGCATATGAGAAAAGATTGAAAGAACTGGGTTTGTTTAGTCTGAAGAAAAAGAAGACTAAAAAGAGATGTGATAGCAGTCTTCAAATATGTAAAAGATTGTTACAAGAGAGAAGAACTATTTTCCACATACCCTCCAAATAGAACTGCAAACAACAAGCTAAGACAGCAGCAAAGTCTTTTTTTTCTAAAGTCTAACTGACACTAGGGGCTGTGGAAGTGTTAAGGGGTTTTTAAGAACAAACACGCCTGGAACCAGCCAGATCACAGAACGTTACACGTTGGAAAGGACCTCAAAAGACCATCTAAGTCCAACCCTCTCTGCTGGAGCAGGGTCAGCCTACAGTACTGGCTCAAGATACGCTGTCCTCCATGGGGCTCAAACCCATGACCCCAGGAATTCAGAGTCCCATGCTCTGAGCCAGCCAGGTGATGACAGACACAAGAGGTTTTCACAGGACTGCTGAGTGGACCATGCAGCTTGGCCACTGCTCATTCAAAACAATCTGATTCTGTGTTACAGGCATGAAACTTCATTCCTGTAGTACTGTTTGTCACCACTCATGAAGATAAATTGACTAGTCGTTCTAAAGACAACAAGTAGTTACTTCTAGCAAGAACAGGAACACCCTCTAGAAAATGCAAACCCCACCAACATTCTCCTGAGCTGTCTATGCCAATCCACAGAACAACAGGGGACAGGCACTGCAGAGTGATGCACAACAGAACGTGATGCCTTTCTGCTTTTGGTGCCGTGTACTTATACAAGTGGTTTTCCTTTTGTGTGTAGGACTCTGTCAGAAGCCTGGCCAAAAAAAAAGTCAGTGATGAAAAAAAGGGAAGAGGATGAAGGTGAAGTTAAGGCCAAAAACATGGTGACATCACCTACTAAACTAAGTGCAGCAAGCCTTCTGAGGCAAACGAAGCTCGATAACCAGCTAATAGGAGTTTTAGGCATTCTGAATATTGCCAAGCAATACATTTACTGGCCAATATATTAATCAGTGCATGTTACTACAGAAGGTGACCACTATTCCTTTCCTCGTTCCATACTTCCTCAACCTTAATCAGACACAACAAAGCTCTTTCTTCTGAAAACCTGCTACTAAGGTGCTTTGCATTTTGTGAGGTCTTTTGCTGGTGGAAATTGCTTCTTCATCACATACGGAGCAGGTTACAGACACCAGTCCACAGGGTGTGTTGTAAGACACCTTTCTTCTCCCAGGAGCAAATGGTTATGAAGCTGAAAGTCAGGAGACCAGATAGAAGCCCTTAAAATGTTCTCTATACTGCATCATAGGTTTCCCAATTAGGGATACATACAGTGGTTTGGTTGAAGGTGGCTGTTAGGTGTTTCTTAATGTTTTCTTGGAAAAAAACAAATGAGACTGCAGTTAGAATCCTAGAGACTTTACTTACTCAAAGATTCTAAAAAGGGGATTACTAATAGTCCAGGTTTTTTACTTAAAGCAAGTTCCAGTCATGTGAAAATTCTCTAAAGGAAAATTTAGGAAAAGCTTCTTGGGTGCTTTGGAACTAAAAGAGTGTCTGTGTCTTCTTTCTACGATCCAGTAAATAATGTAGTTTTGGTTTGAGGTTGTGCTTTGTCTCTTTCTGTATTTCTAGACAAAACTATGCCCTTTACTCCATTACTCTTTTTTCGAGTACTGTCAAAATGGGCAACAGGTTTTGGTCCCTTGTTTGAGTAAGTGGCACTGTAATGCCAAGAGCTGGCACGCTAAGCTACCCTCCTCAAATTCTGGGTGCACCACTGAACCTAGCATTTAAACAGATACGTCACAAAGTACCAAGGAGAGGAAACAGAAGACAGGTATGGGAAAAAACAAACAACAGCTCACTCCCACTGCAGAATAACGGGTGAAAAGATGAGAGCTGTATATCACCCAAGGAGCAGGGACAGCTCTGCACGGGTTAGCAGATGGGAAGAGAGCACATGTTGGTGAGCATCGGGGCCAAGATGCAAAATCTCTCTACGAGAGAAACTGAAGTGATACCAACAGGCAAGTCTGATGAGTAGTTGTGAACATTCAGAATGCATCTGCTCTCTTTACAGATGAGACACATTGCTCCTCTCTCACACCCATCCCTGTGAGCCCAAGGAGGTTTTTACCAATATTTGGATGCTTCAGAAGTCTGCAGATTCGAGCTTCACGTTCCAGTTTCTGGTGATCTGAAAGAAGAAGAAACAGGATGTTAAGCACCACAACTCTGAACTAAGCTCTTTCTCATATTCAACAGAGAAAAGAACACAGTAACCCACTAGACATCCAGACATTTGGAAATTGCTGCAACACAAGTGTCTCACAGCTGCTTCATGCGCAGGCTATGCAGCTAAGGCTGTGAGAGGACCTCCACTCCTGTTACAGAGCTGGCACCAAACTGATATTCCTTCCTTGTGGATTCAAAGTGACTAGCAGCAGACACTGCTCTTCTGTCAGCCTCAGAAACAGGCAA
This sequence comes from Rhinopomastus cyanomelas, assembly GCA_013400115.1. Classification (NCBI taxonomy): domain Eukaryota; kingdom Metazoa; phylum Chordata; class Aves; order Bucerotiformes; family Rhinopomastidae; genus Rhinopomastus; species Rhinopomastus cyanomelas. The sequence goes on from VXBP01004488.1 coordinate 205,626, forward strand.
AGCCATTTCCAGTGACACCCCTTCTGAGATGTACTCCTCTCTCTCAAAGGCTGTACAATAAAAGTCGCTGAAGAAATAGCCCATGTGAAATAGGAAAAGGATCTGCTTCTTCTGCAGAGACACTGGGAGAGATAGGTGGAGGAGAGATACACGGGTCCTGTTGGGGAACAGCCATCACAAGAAGTAGGGAACTCTGCCAGATCCAGTGAACTGTAAATGTAACTGTACTTCAATACCCACGGACAGACTCGCTGGTGAAATGCTGATCAAGCACTCCGAGATCTCCAGGCAAGAAATTCTGCCCAAATGCTAAGTCTGCTTATTCCAACCCGAAGGCAACATCAGTCTGAGCATGACTGTCATCTGGATTAAAAAAAAACATATCAAGGAAAGTAAAAATACTTTCTCCTCCCTAGAAATGTAACATGCATGAGTGCAAGAAGAGGAGAGGGAGCTAGAGCAACTCTGCCCTTCTCTGCCAAAAAGCAGGGAGCCTTTTAGCCACTCAGGCCCAGATAGATTTATTCACTACAGCAATGACCAAGTCCTGAACTTTTCACTACAAAGCCCCCATCCTCTGCAGAAAAACACTCACACTGGACAAGCACAGATTCACAGAGATGATTTGAGGGAGGCAAATCTTATAGGCAGCCCTGGCAACTACTACATTCTAGACCTTTGGATATGCAGATGCCTGTAATGGGACAAGAAGCAAGAACTACCCTTCCTCTCCAGTACAGCCACCAAAACAACATTGCAAGGAGAAGCAGCAGTTCCTGCTTGCTCTCAGCATTTATCTTCAGCACAGAAGATTGAAAGCACACATTCTCTGCATCCCCTGGGACACACAAACGTACAAGTCTTCTCCACAGGAGTAAGCAGGATCCTTGGGTGTCTGGGCTATGCAGCAAATGACTGGCAGGAATGCAGTATTCCTCAATTCACAGAAAACCCACGAGAGACTCTTTTCACCAAGCCACACTCCAGTGCTCTGCCTGAGAATAGCCTGTGCACCTCCATGGTCTCCGTACGGTCTCCCCTTCCCTTTGTAAAGGCAAGCTTTGGGCAACTGTTCTGTTCTCTGTGAGCAGAAGACAGAGGCCAAGCTCAGCTCAGAACACTTTTCTCTCCCAGGTGGGGAATAGTTCAGATCACCGCTGAATTTCTGCCTTTGCTCCCACTGCTGAACTGTAGAAAACGTCCCAATTAATACTTTATGGGCTTGAGATGTGCTTACACCGTCATCTGCTACTGTTCAGGGACAGCGGAGGGTATATTACTCCTTTCACCTCTTCTTCCTTCTCAGTCCTGGAAATTACTGTTGTTGTTGCATACGTTTTGCAGTTCTGTGCCAAAACCACTCTCCAATAAAGCAGCAGGCAGCAAGAAAGCCTGGAGAGCTTCCACACGCCACGAGGCCTTGGTGCAGTGCAAGCGCTTTCTCACCTCACCTGCATTGCTGGCGAGGGGTGGGGGGCAGGTCTTGGCTTCTCTCCTAGCAGCATCTCTCACAAACCAGTTTTGCAAAACACGGTTGCAAGGTAACAGAGAGCAATGCTCTGCACTTGGGCCAGATTCTCACAGTGGGACAACGGTTTAAGATAAATTATCCATGGTCCACTCGCATGCTTAGGTCTTGAAAATTCTGCACTTACCCTCCCAGCTCCACTTGGAACCCTGACAGAAGGGGATCCTTCGTCCACCCAGATCACATTGCCCTTGTGCACAGTTATGCTTGCAGAGAATCTGTTCCCAAGTACAAGGACATGGGGAAGCAGACAGCAAAAACAGCTGAGCAGAGGGGGAAGGAGAGGTAAGAGCTCACCACGTGCTACTCAGCCACCGAGTCCTGACAGCCAGGACAGACAGCTGACAGGAGCAAGGCTCAAACAAAATGACATAACCATCAAAATGCCATGGGAGATGTAAATCAAGAGCAATTGCTCCCCTGAAATACTACACCACCATGCGGAGGGAGGAGAGTGAGTAGGGCAGCTAGTGATCATGGGCAACAGCCACACCAGAACTTGTGACAAGAGGTCATCACCCCACACCCCATCCCTCCAGCACCACACAGGCTGGCTGGAGACCAGAGGAGAAGTAGAGCGCTGCAGTCACAAGGTACAGGAAACTATTTCTGGTCAGGGGGAAAGCATACCACACTCTTCTGTCTCCAGGGCAACAAAACAGCCAAACTCAAGCACAACTCGAAGGCAGAAAGCACACTCCAGCCCCAGGAACACAAGCCACCACAACCGAGAGCAGTGAAAGGTCAGGCTGGGTAGGTTTCCTGCAGAGGGTCCTGGAGAATCACAGATCCCATTCCTGCAGGATCATCTCTCCTGCTGCAGCCACCGGAACACTAATCTCCATTCCATCCCCAAAGAACCACCCTTTAAAAATGCTTCTTCACTGTCTGAGGGCCTCCAGCACATTTGACTTGCGCTGCAGGGACTGGTGGCAGTCAAGTTGCTACTTGTGGGAACACCTGGTATCTGAATGCATAATGAATAAATACCAAGCTGCAATGTCTCTACCTTTCCCTGGGCTAACATTTCCAGTAGGAGACAGGAAAAACAAAATCCTGGGAGTCCAGCAGAGCTGGGCTTTAACCTCTCTCTCTTGCTAAACCTTAAAAATGCAAAGTATTCTTAACTACATTGGAATGACGACGAAAAGGTGACATCAGTTCAGGTCTCTCAGCAAGCACTTGCTAAGCAAACAACTCCTCCCTCCTCCCAAAAGATCAAACTTATTTCTGCAAACCATATGTGCAGTGAGGTGGATTATTCTTAGCGTGCAGTGGAAGTTCCCCTTGCAGCTAATAACCACAGCAATGCAACTGATCTGCCTTACAGGAACCCAGGTCTGGGTCATCAGCCCTATCTCCCACCTTTCAGAAACCATGAAATTCTACCAGCAATTTTCATAATTTCCTAGTTTTCATAACACATTATGTCCTTTAGAAAACACAGGGGTTCACATTCAAGAGATAAATGAAGCCATACACACCCACAGAAGTGACTCCAAAAATTAGCTATCCATTCCGTTAAATTTTAACACTGCTGTTCCAAGCCTGAATCCACCTACCTCCTGCTTCCAAATATTGGATTTCATTAAGCTCTCTTCCTGCCATGTTACAGAGCTGTCTAGCCCTGAACAATAGCTGATGCTTAAAACTTAAGTACAGGATATTACAAACACTCATCTAATATTCATTTACTGTTTTCCAGCCAAAAAAAGAGAATCTTGTTGTTTGGACAGCTCGCCAACGAGCATCTAGAGGGCCAGGAAAGTGCAGTCTGCATAGCTCCTTTGCAGCAAAGTTTAAATGCTTAAGGAGATGGTGGTTAAGAACAGCTGGAGGAAACTTGCTCACGTTTGACACACAAACTAATGGGTGAATAACTATTTATCTCCATTAGTCCTTTACGTGATATGGCTTCTGTGTCTTGGTTCAACACACAAGGCATTTACCCCAAGTATCTTTAACATCATTGCTCTGCAAATACTGTGCTAGGTGTCATTCTAGTAACATCAGCACTGGTCACCAATGCCACTGGGGGACCACTGGGAAAGGGACTTGGGGGTCCTGGTGGACAACAAGATGACTATGAGCCAGCAATGTGCTCTTGTGGCCAAGAGGGCCAACAGCATCCTGGGGTGGATTAGAAGAGGGGTGGTTAGCAGATCAAGAGAGGTTCTTCTCCCCCTCTACTCTGCCCTGGTGAGACCACACCTGGAGTATTGTGTCTAGTTCTGGGCTCCTCAGTACAAGAGGGATGTGGAGCTTCTGGAGAGAGTTCAGCGTAGGGCAACAAAGATGATAAGAGAGGTGGAACACCTCCCTTATGAGGAGAGGTTGAGGGAGTGGGGTCTCTTTAGCTTGGAGAAGAGGAGACTGAGGGGTGACCTCATTAATGTCTACAAGTATTTGAGGGGTGGGTGTCAGGACGATGGCACTGGGCTTTTCTCGGTGTCATGTAGTGATAGGACAAGGGGCAATGGTTGTAAGCTGGAACAGAGGAGGTTCCACATCAACCTGAGAAGGAACTTCTTCACCGTGAGGGTGACGGAGCACTGGAACAGGCTGCCCAGGGGGGTTGTGGAGTCTCCTTCTCTGGAGATGTTCAAGACCCGACTGGACGGGTTCCTGTGTGACTTGGTTTAGGGGATCCTGCTGTTGCAGGTGGATTGGACTAGATGATCTTTCGAGGTCCCTTCCGATCCGTAATGATTCTATGATTCTATGATGTACAGACTGCGAGAAGCCTGGGTTGCAGTGGTCAGACAGTGATGGAGGTCACAGTCCTTAGGGACGTGGACCAGGCAAAGAGTAAAGTCAAGACCATGAATTTTAGAAAAGCGAAATGCCAGCTCTTCAAGGAATTAGTCAGCCAGACCCCCTGATAAACCAGTCCTTAGAGACAAGGGAGCAGAACAGCTGGCAGACCTTCAAGGGCACTTTCCATACAGCACAAGAGCCACTGATCTTCAGGTGTGAGAAATAGGCAAGAAAGGCAAGAGACCAGCACAGCTGAGTCAAGAACTGCCAGTCAAACTAAAGGACAAAAAGCAACTGCGCAGGCAGTGGAAGCTGGGACAGGTAACCTGGGAAGAGTACAGGGACCACTGTGCACGGATGGAGTCAGGAAGGCCAAGGTGCAACTGGAGCTAAACTTGGCAAGGGATGCAAAGAATAACAAGAAGGGCTGAATAACAAGCAGCCTGAACTGGCTGCCCGGAGGGGGTTGTGGAGTCTCCTTCTTTGAAGACATTTAAAACCCACCTGGACTTGGTCTAGGTGATCCTGCTGTGGCGGGGGGATTGGACTAGATGATCTTTCAAGGTCCTTTTCAATGTTCTGTGATTCTGTAAGTCATCCATAAAAGGAGGGTCAAAGAAACTACTACCCTTCTGGGCTGATTGAAAGAAGCGTGGCCAGCAGTTCAAGAGAGGTGATTCTGCTCTGCTTTCATGAGACCTCACCTAGAGTACTGTGTCCAGCTCTGGACACATTCTCGTATCCTCAGCACAAGAAGGACATGGACCTATTGGAGCAGGTCCAGAAGAGAGCTACAAAAATGATCATAGGGATGGAGTACCTTTGCTACAAGGACAGGCTAAGAGTGCTGGTCTGTTGGGACAGGACAAGTGGTTTTAAACTAAAAAAGAGTAGGTCCAGACTAGATGAGAAAGAATGTTTTTATAATGAAGGTGTTGAAACACTGGAACATGTTGCCCAAAGAGGTGGTAGATGTCTCATCCCTGGAAACATTCAGGGGCTCTGTGCAACCTCATCTAGTTAAAGATGTGCCTGCTCACTTTTGTGAGCTGGAAAGGGGTTGAACATCTTAGATGATCTTCAAAGGTCCCTTCCAACCTAACCCATTCTGTGATTCTGTAATACCATGTTTCTTCAGAACATACCTGGAATGAAACTGCTGTTCAGAGAACTGTGATTTCTTGAGGTTGGGTTTTTTTTATTTTCTAGGGCTTTACTTTAATAGAAAACAATTGTGTTAGAATCATTTGGGAGAGTTAAGGACCTGAAAAACTGAAAACTGTTTCATTTTATACAACCATGCAGCGCATTCATGGAGACCTGCACAATGCGCAACAGCTGGACAGATGTGGCGATGTACAGTTAACAGAGTCACACCTGAACAGGGTTAATAAAACCCAACCCTGCTGAGTACAGACAGCAGCAAACCAAAAGCAGAGTGCTCTGGCCTGTAGATCCTAAATGCATCAAACTTCATTAGATGAACAGGTTAACTCGATGTAAAAGAAAAGTGTACCCGACAGAAATAGAAGCCAAAATGCAGACAGCTCTACTCCATGAAAACCTAGCAACCTGCAGCATGGGATGGGGGGAAACATGACTACTCTTACATTGATGCCATTTCTTATTCTCTTGTAAAACAATCCCTTGTCTGACCACTTCACTTTGTTACCCAGAAGATGCAGTAGCACAGATAGATTAATGATGAAAGACACAACCTCTGGGCTCCATTCTTCTCCATGGAATCAGTTTCTCCATTAGCCACCACAGGCATGGCTGCTTTGCAGGAACTTTATTCCTCACCAGGTCTTTCTCATCCAAGGACAGCCAAGGTTTGGAGGAAGGCATTTACTGACACACAGACAAATCACAGGACATACACAAATCCCAATAATCTAGAGTATTCAAAGGAGAACATTTACATAACAACAACAAAAATTCAGAAAAAGGTGACTGTGCCTAGCAAGCATGTTATCAAGCTGCCAGGGAAGCACAGTCTGCACGGAGCTGGGGTATGCTGGCAGAAGACAGAGTCTGAACAAACCCATAATGGATTGATCAGTCCCAAGCAAGTGGGCTGAGAGCTGAACTTGAGCTGGGGAGAAGATGGTTGTGTGGCTGACACTGCCATCCTGCACAGGTAGCACTGCATGAAACCCTCCCAGCTTCAGACATAGATCCGATGCCCCCAGAAGGTAAAAAAACAAGGGGGGGGAATTTTAGCATCCAAATGGATTAGCCAGTGCAATGGAAAGGTACATTCTTTCCTGAACACAGTAAAAAGCAGCAACAAAACGAACACTCAGCTGTGAATTATGTCTGTTTGATAAGAAACTGTGTCACAAAGAAGCAATCCTTGCTCCTCCCTTTACTAACAAATTCTCTTCCAGCCCTCAGCTGGAACACACGATCTGCCTGCTCACAACTGCAGTCCACCTGTCTTCACCCCGCACTAGGGCCATACTCTATCGCTGCGGTTAAACGAAGCCCGAAACTACCACTCCTGTAGAACACATTCTAGATTACTTATCTGAGAATGGGAAGGGTCCGGAAGAGGAATCAAACCCAAAGCAATAAATTCAGTTTGATTACTGTCATCATGCCAATTCCGGGACAGAGTCAATTGGTGCCAGCTGCTAAGACAGCATTTGAGATCCTTCAAGACAGAAACTGAATTTGCATCAAACACATTTTGTAGCGTGAGACTGAGTCTTCAGGTTCCTTTATGCTTTTCTTTGCTTGTTTAAAGTTAAACTTGCAGCAAAAGAGCAGCATCTCCCTCATCCCACACATCCAGCCACAGACTCGCCACATACCCTCTTATTTTTCCAACAAGACCGTGTTACAGAACAGCAGAGATCTCTCAGCATTTGCAACAGGGTGGCACAGGACAGTATGCCACATCACCATACAAATACCGCCACGTGTCAGAAGACCACCATTTCCCCTTCTGCGGAAGTTATTGGGAACAAACAACAACAAAAAAAATCATCCTAGGCCTTAAGAATGACGAGAGGTCTCCATAGATTCAGTGGATCCTTTCTGACAAGCGCTAACAACAGATGCCTAAAGAAAAAATAAACAAAATAAGCATATAAAGAAACTTCCCAAACACTCTCCCTCCAGCTATTTGCGGCTCAGGACTTTGACATTTCCATTTCAGCATTTCTACATTGCTGTTTCAAAGACAAGTCAAAACCCTCATTACAGCCACCATTTCTAAAAGCCACAGTCTCTTTGCCAGTCCCCTAGTGCAGAGAGAATCACGTCCCACACAGGAGGGCAAAGGGGCACAATTCCCTACACCACCAGCAGCATGTCTGCTGCAGCAACTTTGCAGGATTCAGCTGGAGCAAGCAAGATGAAGGCAAAACAGCGAAGCAACTTGCCCAGGGAAAGTCAGAGAAACAAGACAGTGGTGAAGCCGTTATTAGGATGTCAGGTAGCGACAGGACTGGGGGAATGGAGCAAAGCTGGAGATGGGTAGAGTTAGACTGGATGTGAGGAGGAAGTTCTTCACCGTGAGAGTGGTGAGAGCCTGGAATGGGTTGCCCAGGGAAGTGGTTGAGGCCCCATCCATGGAGGCGTTTAAGGCTGGGCAGGATGAGGCTCTGGCCAGCTTGATCTAGGGTGGGGTGTCCCTGCCCATGGCAGGGGAGTTGGAACTGGATGATCCTGTGGTCCCTTCTAACCCTGACTGATTCTATGACTTGGTCTGGGTGATCCTGCTGTGTCAGGGGGACTGGACTAGATGATCTTTCAAGGACCCTTCCAATCCCTGATGATTCTGTGATTCTATGAAGCCCTCATTGCTTGCCTTCAGTGACAACACGGGAGGTTCAAGTTTCAAGTGCCAAGAAGAAACAATAAACAACTAAAAGATTTCTTTCAAGAAATGCTGGCAGACATACTTTTACTGACAGAGCCTTTCCTCTAGCAAAAACCATTAATATTACCTAGTAACTGCCTTTTCCCACGCTCTTCCAACCTCCCACAAACAAACAACTCCATGTGTAAAAGTGTAATACCCCTAAAAGTACATACACACATGGACCTTAAAGACAGCCAGAAAGCCCACACAGCTCATAACAAGCTGTTTCCACGCGCTGGTATCTGTGAGCCACTTGGTACTACTGCACTGGCAAAACAAAACAAACCAAAAGCAACAATCAACACAAACTTAGAACAGAGTTTCCACTTTTTTGTTCAAGTAACACAAAAATTAGATTCTCAACAGCGCAGAAGTCAAGATGGTTTCAGCAATTATATTTGTACCTCTGACAAGCACCCTGCAGAACGAACCAGGGCAATTCATTCCTTCACAGCCCTTCACTACCTTGTACTTTGCACAAGTAATGTAACCGATGCAGATATGAACAGGCGTGCAAGTGGTAAGAGGAAAGAAGGTATTGAAATGCCTACAAGATGGATCTTCTAAAGAAGTCATGACGCGTACCTTGCAGTTCAGAGTTACTGAAAGCTGCCTTTTCACGTGTGTACTTTCCAGCTCATCAGCAAACAACTTGTCCAATACCTTTCTATAGGCTATCCAGCAAGTACAACTGGTAAGGGAAGGAGAATTCCTGTCCTCTTGCTTTCAGCAGAAATTCATATCCTGAGTGTTACCTACTGTACAGATTATAAAGTAAAACACGTTAAGAGGAAGAGCAGAGCTTGGACTCTCAGACACCAGCAACTTTCCAGGAACGTCAAGAATCAAAGGAGGTCAAATTACTGAATCAGCGCAGGCTCACAGCCTGTAGGAGAGAGTCGCCCAACTCGCAGTCAACATGGCAGGGTCAAGCACGCTCAAGCCCCACAAGCCATGCCACTCCTTGCTCACAAAAGCACAGATAAAGCCAGATTGGGCATCTTTTTTTCTCAGAGAGAAATCTCATTGTTCAGTTTAGGGTTGTGACTACAGCAGATCCCACAGCGCTGTAACATGAAATGTCAATGCTTGTGCATATGCACCAGTAGATAGAAAGGGTAAGAGCAAGCACACCATCCATCCACTGTAGGCAGAGTCCTCGGTTTCACATTTGCTTCACATTTGAGATGAACTCGGGATCTGCGCTAGGGACCTCCTTTTGAGCTTGATAGAACACTCAGAGCAGGATTTTGCAAACCTGGATAAGATAGCCCTCCACAGCAGCCTCCCCATGATCTATCCTTTTCCACAGGCTACAGGACCCCAAATCCTCTGCTCTTCAGGCTGTTCCCAGTCTTATTCAGCCAAAAGCAATAGGCCAAGCAGAGGCCAGTGGATCCAGCTTGAAGTCTCAGTATCAGTGCAGCCACTGAAAATGGAGCATAGAGGATATCTACCTACAGAACAACTAATACCAGCCAAAGCACCATTCAGGCTCCAGACTTCAAGAAGCTCAGACACGCCATCCCTCGCACACAAGTCCTGCTTCCAGCCCACATGTCCTCTCGGGGGATACCAGTTCCCCTTGCTGGCAAGACAAATGTCTCTTCATTGTCCTGGTCAACCATCTCATGTTGCCAGCGGGATAATACAAGGCCTGTGCCAACTCTGCTTTATTCTATGTTTGCTTTTCCCATCAACTAGTCATTTTAGTTACTAAAAACCAATTAAGAACAACAAGAGCTTCTGATCTGAATGTCCCCCTCTTTATGCCTGATAGCCATCAGCTTATTTCATGCCACCATGATGGAGACAAAACATAGAAAGAACATGCCTTCCCAGTTTGGTGCTGAAAACTGAGAAGGTAACATTTCACCCCTGAGACTAACTTCCAAATTGTGTGCTAGGTTAGCACCTATGGGCACAGAAGTCAGTACCTACAGTCTGCTGCAACGCTCGGTAATCCTACCAATGGGCCACTAACAATAATCATCAATTCACCAACTCCACCTGCTCCACGGGCTACTGCAAAGGGTGCCATTTCTTACCTCTGGAAGACTGCTTCCTTGCTCAGGATGGGATGAAACACAAGGAAAGCTGATGCTCCAGTGGGAAGTAATGGGAACCATTCTTGCAGAGGTGCAGTGTACCTCCCTTCTGAAGAATTACATCCTCCAGCTGACAGTAACAGAAACACGTCTACCCTCCTCCTGACCCGAAGTGATGGAGATCACCAACCGCACGTATTGACAGGCAGACACGAGCACAGCAAAAGGCAGGAATTTTTTGATCTCATGTTATCTGCTGTGGCCAGCAAACGCCAACTGTACCTGCCACAGTCCTGAAACAGGAAGAAATGTGCTGTAACTGCACTCCCCTGAGAATGGTGCAACTGCCGTGCTGTCCAGCCTGCTGGGGTGTTTGCTCGAAGGCCCCTCCCAAGTTTGTGATAAGTGTATTGGTGTATTTAGCTCTCCTTGGGCATATTGGGTTAATTTCAAAGGCTTAACGTTCCAGAGAAAGAAGAACTATGGGATACAAACGCAATTAGCAAAAGGAGTGAAGTTTTCAAGCCAGGAGATGCTGAGCTCCACAGCTTTGAATGGTCATTCCCTTCCTGGCACGAAAACAGAGCGGAAAATGAGTGCGGCCGGACTCTCTGCGATGGTCCCTTCAGACTTTGTATCATGTACAATGACCTTCAATTCAGAGTACCTGTCTTCCCTAACTCTCAAAACACAGCCCCCATACCACTTCTACTCCACCCCTATACTGGAGCCTTCCCCCTCCCTCCTTCCTTCTCCCTGCCCCACATACAGCACCCCCTCACCTCCTTCCCCTGGCAGGACTCTGGTTCAGTAGGTTCTTTCATTTTGCCTCTTGCAGTCCAAACTTTCCTCTGCACCCTATACCCTGCAGCACACTTTCCCCCCAGCCCACATTCCACAGCACCAGATCACCCCAGCTTCCTACAGCTCTCTTCCCCAGCCACACAGCAGGCAGTCCTCATTCCAGCCCTCCCATCCCTGGTTTCCTATCTGCAATGACACCAATTTTTTTTAAACTACATTTTACAAGTAAATCACGTGCTCAGCTGCTACTTTGGGTGCAGAGCCAAGAAACACTCCAGTGTATGGGGGAGGGCAGCTGATGTATTTTTCTGTTTCATGTGACCAGCTTCTCAGCAGCTTCATGGAGACCAAGAACAGAATCTCTCCCCATTGCTCCTTCTTGACCACCAACCCCTTCCCGGTGCGGCTCTCACAGCAGACATGAAGAGCAAATGCCCCACAAGAGAGTCACATCGAGGTTGACCGTCTGAAGACTTAAATGCAGGGAGCTGATCTTTCCTGTAAAACAGCAATGGGCTGTGAAAAACTAGTGGTGGGAAAAGTTGAAAAATATGCTGTTACAGGTAGGGCAGAGGGGAGGAAGGTGCTCTGTTGTTCCACAGGTGTAGCAGTGGTTCCTCCTACCCTACTGCAAGCAAAAAAGCCCCAAGAAATGCTGCAGTGAAACAGATGTTTGATGTCCTGTTATGGCAACCTCTGCATGTAAGGCCAGGGCAGTGTTAGAGACCTCAGCAAAAGGTAGAAGTTGTGGTTTAGGGGATGAAGAGACAGGAGGCTGCAGTGACAATGCCAGCTTCCACAAACACGTACCTGGGGTTGTTTTTTCTGTTAGAAAGTTGAGTGGGTGGGGGAGTGTGCTTTAGATCTAAGGGGCCCCGTCTGCAGGATCACTGTTTAAACAAAAAGCACCCCAACATGCTTTCACAGAGATTAAGAGGAGATAGATTATTTCTGAAATACAAGTATTGTTTAAATTTTAGAGGGGTCCCACATTCTGCAATGAGATGAGCAGGACAGTAGGCACAGTGGTGTCTGTTAGCTCACACAAACCCTGCAGGAATGTTTTTCTTAGGAACTGTTTACAGGGCTCTTTGTAATTGTCCCCAGACCACAAGCCAAACTGTGGCAAAAAGCTAGAAAAGAGATCATTAAATGGGGGGGGG